>JAWNKX010000398.1:0-485000 GCA_035041755.1 Cacoxenus indagator
AATTGAGCCCATATCAGCAAGGACTGCCTTGCATTTTGCCTATATTCATTTATATGAATGAAATGAAAATACCAGACGGCCAGCAAAAAAAGTAGGCATGATCACAAAGCAAAATCGTACAAAAATATTCCCAGTGATACACACAATAAGAAACCAATACAATCTTATACACGCACTATACCTACTTAACACACTCAAAATTATCACACTTTGCACGCAAGGTCGAAAAAGAAGACCAACACAACCTTATACACGCACTATACTTACACAACACAATCAAACTTATCACATTTCGCACGCAAGGGAGACAATAAAAACCAACACAATCCCATACACATACCACACCTACACAACAAGATCACCCACACAATGGCAAGTTTTGATTTTTGACTTCAACTTCTTGAAGACAATTTTCGGTTGTGGCAGAAAACAAAATCTATTTCAATAGCAAGTACAGTGAATGCGCATTTACTGAAAAGCCAAAGAAACCCAAGTGAAATTTCTAACTACCGTCGAATTTCCATAGGTCGAACTTTTATAAGCCGAATATCTCCATGACTCGAATTGAGTACGTTTATCGTGAAAAATCAATATAATATGTCTTCCATAACTGGAATATCCCCATAATTTGAAATTTTGTAATGCATTATGGTGATTCAAGATTTGGCAGTTGACTGTACGAGCAATACGCACAGTCCGCGAAGTTCGAGTCTCAGTCGCGCAAAGCAAATTTCGTCACCCTTACTTTGTGTTGTGTTCTTTCCTCCTCTTTCCTTGTGATCGGCAATGAAGAAAAAAACAAATGGTCTAGACTTTGTTGTTGCGTGAGCGTAGCAAAAAGGAGGAATTTTTATTCCCGCACGCGCCCCACTTCACATCGTAGCCGACAAGTCAATCTTCGCTTGTCAGGCCCCGAGCGCGTTTCGTTGTTGACTTCAAATTTGCGTGCACGCAAAAAGTATACATATTCATTCGCGCAGGAATATCTCTTTTCTTTGTCTTCCCTTATATTCGGCAAATAAGGAAAAAACAAATGTCACACGTTGTTGTTTGGCGAAGGCAAAATTTATTTCTTTCTTTCCTGTATTCGCAGTAGCGCAGGTGGTTTGATATCGTTTTCACATGGGACAGTTGCAGTTGCTTGCTGTTTTATCTGTTTATCTGGTAGTCAACGTAGAATTAGCTGTATTCAACTTGGATTTTTGGACATACCTAGCGCAAAATATCCATTTTAAATCAATTTTACTTATTTATTGAGTCTTTTATTTCTTTATTTCTAACAGCCCGAACGAATAATTTATTCGTTATTATTATAATTATTTATTATTTATTCCTTAAAAGTCCCACCAAAACCAATACAAGTAGGTGGTGGGAATTGCACTAACAAAAATCATGTTCATCATTCATAAAAAAATCGCGCCAAACCTATACATGTTCCTTTCTCGATATCATATCATTCCCACAACAATATCAATACAATCAAAATAAAAATGGGTGACGGCAATCAAAACAAACAAAACAAAGGTGATATACAGAAATTCCTTTTCATGCTAATTCGCGCTAAGAACACAAAATGTAGGAAGACACACCAAGAAGGGGACACAGCGCTTGCTTCGATTTCACAACAGACACCCACCTTCTAAAATTTCTGTTTGCCTGATTACTTCAGTTCAGTAGTTAGCACCATGAGTTTGCTACCTACACAGCGACCTGCGCTGCTACTTCGATGTTAATAGCAGACAAATAACATAAGCCAATGTCTTCTTAATATTTGGAAAAAGCTCCAAAAGCTCGTGAGAGAAATGGGAACTCTATATGGATTAATACTCTTTGGTTGGCGTTGTTTATGTTTTGTGTATCGTACTGCTTACTTGACGTTGTTGTTGTTGTACTTACTGTGGATATAGAATGGACAGATGACACAGCTGATTGTGTTGCCATGGTGGTTGCTATAGTTGTAGCTGTTGTTGTGAACACTCCAACAGAAGCCAGAGCGAGCGTTGTTGTAGTAGTTGATGTAGTTGTTGTTGGTGGAAAAGAGGAGAGACGCGTCGTTGGTGAAGCACATTGTGCACTCCACGGCAGAGGCTGCATTTTACCTGTGGCCATAGAGCTCTTAATAGTTAATTGTGCGGTAGAGCGAGAGGTTGCGTTTGTTTGTATTGATAATGCGTTTTCACTTTGTGGGTGTGAAATTGTTTGCTGTACTACGGGAGAGTATGGACGTTCTCTCTCAAAATTAGCGGGAAGTGAAGCTTGGTTAGATTACCTGTTGTTGTTGATAATGAAGTTGTTTGAACTATTGGATGATGATATAAAGTATGCGTTGTTGTATTTTGTGCTAATAGCTGTTTAAACGTGGGTTACGCTCATTCTGTTTTTTGCCGGCTGATTTTGATTTTGCATGCTGCGCGCAGTCGGGAGACTGCGTTCAACAGGCATTCCTGAGTCCAGAACAGCCTTGACTCTTTGTTTCAGTATTTGTTGTTTTACTTTTCGTTTAGTTAAATTAGGAGTGCGAGAGTAGATGACAAATCGACTTAACAATTCGACTTCAGTTGGCCGAATATATATTGTAGATATTGACAATTTTTTCTAAATCCAGCTTGATATTCACTAAGATTTTTATTTATAGTAACCCAGATAAATAGGAAATATTATGCTTGTCATGATTGCGGCATCTAATTTGCTGCTGTTTACAATATTTGTGAAGGTTTTTGCTAGTTAATTTAAAATCTTGTCCACAGCATTAATAAAAATATTCGCATAGCACTCTGCCCTACCTTGGGGCTTTATTCACTTTGACTTTTGATAACATATTTTTAATTCTATGTACTAATTTTTTGGAATAATTCGCGAATTCCTGCGATGATATACGTGGATCTACTTGATAAGGCATATCTTAAATTTCCTTCACTAGCACTTGTCGTGTATACTTTCAGTTTTTCGTAGATAATTTAGAGCAACAAATGTATTGTCCCTAGTTTTCTTGCATTATGCGTCAAACCATTTACTCTCATATTTATTTGTTAGAATCATTAGGTTAGGTGTCGATGGTTTGATTATTGCACATATGTCCGAAAGCTCTAGTTCAGATTTCCCGTGTGTTGTCGCATTTAGATTTACATTTAAATTGAACACCTATCTTCCTTTGTTCTGATTTTTACATATCAGTTTGGGCAGAAGGTTTAGATTTCGCAGTTGTGTAGTTATTGTGTAAATTTTTAGAGTTAAGTGGATGGGCATGAGATGTGGCCCTATGTTATGTTCAACAGCAAAATTCTCGACCATTGATAGAATATACCAGGAAATTGCACATATATCGCTGACAGAGCAACCCACCATGCTGACATAGGTGTTTCGGACTTCGGTATCGCCTTTATTTCTGCCATTAAGGATGAAAAGTCCATGGTACTCACACATGCTGACCAGGTCTTTTCTACTGGCATTAACAGTTTAATCTTGTGGACACCTGCTTTCTGTTCCCGCTGTATATTAAGTTAACATGAGGTCCGTAGTCACTTGCTGTACCTGCTCGATTACCACGTTTAGGTCACCTATTATTATGATATTGCTGTCACTACATTGGTTGGTGACTTCCCTAACCTTATTGAACTTTTGGTTCCAATTAACCCATTAAAAGCCAATACCATTTAAAACAAAAAATATAGACTTCGTGTATTTAGTTTTAGTTAAAATGATATGGAATACTAAAAAAATATAACAAAAGTAAAAAAAAATTTTGGTAATGTAGTAATAAGTATATCTGATGTTAGTACAATGTTAAGTTAGGTTAAGTTAAGGCTATGTTATGTTATGTTACAGCAATGTTAGGTTAACCTATAAGAAAAGAAATAAAATAGTGGCATTCTGAATACGGCGGTCAAACCGAACAGACGTGTTTCATTACTACAAAATCAGAAGTGGGATAAACGACCAAACGCCAACAGAATCGAAAATTTTTTTTTACCTCGCGTGTATTGTAGAAAAGTGAAGACAACGTCGATGCCAGAATAAAACGCAATGTAGAGAAACTGCGACGTAGTGAAAAGCAAAGTAATGACAACGAAATTAATACAGGAATAAAACAACGACAAAGTGAAGACAACGTCGACGTCAGAACAAAACGCAATGTAGAGAAACTACGACGTGGTGAAAAGCAAAGTAACGGTAGCGAAATTGGTGCAGGAATGCAGCAGCGACAAAGTGAAGACAATGTAGACGTCAGAACAAAACCCAATGTAGCGAAACTGCGACGTAGTAACAAGAAAAGTGACGACAACTACGGCAAAATAAACAAAAGTGTAGAGACAAAGAAACAAAGCGATGACGATGACGATAGTGTAGCGTACTGTGAAATTAAACAACGAAATTTGTCTGAGAGGAATGAAAAGGAAAAAAGAAAAAAGGACAGTACATGCAATTAGAACTCCTAACACGAGAGTTAGAGTTATTAAAAAATGAAAATAAAATGCTACAACTAAAATGTGAATTGTAATATGCCACAAATTGCGAACAATTCGAAACAAAAACATTGGTTAGCGTTCCCTTCGACACCCTCAAAGAATTGCTGCCTGATTATGATGGCAACACAAGTATTGATATGTGGATGACGCAACTAAAAAATTTAAGACGTAATTACAAAATTGACGACAGTGTTGTACGGGCGCTCATCTGTAATAAATTTAAAGGAAAAGCGCAACAGTGGATCTTCTCCAAAGATATTTTTGTGTACACCGACATCGACAGATTGCTAAATGATATTGAAAATATGTTCTCTAAAAAAGAAAACAAGCTATCACTTCGCCGCAAATTGGAAACTCGTCGTTGGCAAAAAGGACAACAATTTGCTGACTATTTCAATGAAAAGGTAATTTTGGCAAATAATCTAGACATGGACGAGGATGAACTCGTCGCATATATTATAGATGGTATCGAAGACAGAGTGTTGAGGAACCAAGCAAGGCTACAATGTTTTACCAGCCTAAACGCTTTGTTCAATGCATTTCGTGATGTAGAGCAGTATCTCCAATCTACACAACGTATGACTTCGCAGCCGACTCAACCAACGCAGAAGACAACACAATTACAAAAGAAAGACATAAAATGCTACAACTGCAACAGCAAAGGACATGTAGCTGCAGAGTGCAGAAAACCAAAACGACAAGATGGTACGTGTTTTGCATGTGGCGAATTAGGACACCTAGCCAAAGAATGTACTCTATACAAGAAGAATCGAAAAGACGGCGACCAAAACGAGTATGTAAGACTTTTAAATATACATTTTCCATCACATGTTAATTCTCCTATATTTGTAGAGTGTCTCATAGACTCGGGTAGTCCTATCAGTTTCGTCAAAGAAGCATATGTTCCTTATAAGTATAATTCTAAAAACGTTAAAGAAAAATCTTATGTTGGTTTAAACAAAAGTGTATTAAAGATTCTTGGAAGAATAATTTGGTTATCGATTTTTTCAATAAAAGTATTAAAATGGAAGTGATTGTTGTGGATAACGAAACTATGAGATACCCTATGATATTATATATATATATATATTTTGGCGCGACAGGTCTATGGGACCCAAGGCCTAGCTTCTCGCAACCATTCGCTTTGTATGGGTTTTCAATTTTTGGGACGAATGGAAGGGATCTACAATTTTACGCCGAGTCCAAACGGCTAATTGAGAAGCTCATTCTTGACAGTTTTACTCTCGGATGTTTGTCAGACGTTCGCGAGAGGTGGCGCAGTGGAGAAAAACCTTAAGATGTAATTTGGCCCTCTCGGGATTCGAACCTGAGCCCCTCGCTTAGTAGCCCTATGATATTAGGAAGAGATTTTTTAAAAATAAGTAAGACAAAGTTAATTGTAACTGACAACATAGTTAAGACTAAGAACAAATGCGAAAAGAATGCTGATAAAAATTCAAAGGGTTACAAAGAAAATAGCAGAGTTAAAAGATGTATGACACATAATACGTGGAGCGGCAGTACACCAAAAAGTGTAGTGAAGTGCTGTAAAGACAATGAAAATACACAAGATATAAAAGAAAATTTAATGACGATTACAAATACCAAAGATAAAATAGAACATACAACTGTTAAGGAAGTAGAACAAATAGAACAAGACTTTGAAATGCAAATACTATCTACGAAAACGTAGATCCTGAATATAGGTTAGATAATTGGTTGTGCTTTACGGAAAGACAACAACTTAGAAATCTTTTCAAAATACACTATGAAGCACCTGAGCGACCATTTGAACCGATAGTTAAAAGTGAAATGCGAATTATAGTAGAAAGTGAGAAACCTTTTAGTTACCTTCCAAGAAGACTTGCATATTCGGAAAAAGCAAAGCTACAGGAAATGTTAGAAGAACATTTAAGGAAAGGTTTCATAAGACCGAGCGAGTCCGAATATGCATCTCCAATCGTATTAGTACCTAAGAAAACCGGTGATGTACGAATGTGCGTAGACTACCGCAAACTAAATAAGATTACTAAAAAAGATAATTTTCCAATTCCTTTGATAGACGACTTACTAGACAGATTAGCAAACAAAAGTATGTTTTCCAAATTGGATTTAAAAAACGGCTTCTATCATGTATACATGCACAATGATTCGGTTAAATACACGTCATTTATTACACCACTAGTTCAATATGAATTTCTGAGAATGCCGTTTGACTTAAAAAACGCACCGTCAATGTTTCAAAGGTTCATTAACAAAATTTTCTGTGATATGATAAAAGATGATAAATTGGTAATTTATTTAGACGATATCCTTATAACCACAGACAATGTAGAAGATCATATGAAGATTTTAAGTGAAGTTTTTAAACGTCTAGTGAATAACAAGTTAGAATTATGAATAGACAAGTGCGAGTTCTTTCAAAGAGAAATCAAATATTTAGGATACACAGTTACAGCCGAAGGCATAAGAGCAAATAAGGACGGTTTAAATGCAATCAATGAATTTCCAATACCAATAAAGTTCAAGACGTTCAGAGCTTTCTCAGTATGTGTTCGTATTTCCGCAGATTTATCAAAGATTTTTCGATAATAGCTAAGCCTTTACATGACCTAACAAAAAGGAATAAGAAGTTCGAATTTGGAGAATTAGAAATGAATACCTTCAATACTTTAAAAGCAAAATTGTTAGAATCCCCAGTTTTGGCTATATATGATCCAAGAGATGAAACAGAACTGCATTGTGATGCGAGTTCTTTGGGTTTTGGAGCAATTTTGATGCAAAGGAAAAAAGATAATAAGTATCATCCAATTTTTTATTTTTCAAAACCTACAACAAACGTAGAATCGAAATATCACAGTTTTGAGCTGGAAACGCTAGCGATAATTTATGCCCTAAAGAGGTTTCGAGTCTATTTACAAGGTATAAAATTATAAATTGTCACGGATTGCAATTCTCTTACGCTAACCCTAGGAAAAAAGGAGATTGATCCAAGAATAGCAAGATGGGCTCTTGAACTCCAAAATTATGAATATAGTCTAGAACATAGATCTGGTAAGAGAATTCAACATGTAGGTGCACTAAGTAGATGTAATAACATACTAGTAGTTGAAACAAATTCTTTCGAAGATAACTTAGTTATTTGTCAAGGCAGAGATGAAAAGCTCAATAACATAAAGAATATGCTAGCAAAAACAGAACACAATCAATACGAAATGCGTAATGGAATACTTTACAGAAAAGCAAGAGGTAATATAGTATTTTGCGTGCCTGAATCAATGGAGGAACATGTAATGTATAAATACCACAATGAGATGGGTCACGTCGGCATAGATAAAGTAAAAGAATTAATTATGAAAAGTTATTGGTTTCCTAATGTTAGGGAGAAAGTTAGTGATCACATAAAAAATTGTCTAAAATGCATTGCATTCTCTGGAAAAGCTGGTAAGCAAGACGGATTTCTACATATAGTACCAAGAGGTAACAAACCCTTTCAAGTCATTCATATAGATCACTATGGTCCGATAAACGCCAAAGACATAAAAAAGAGACACATTCTAGTTATAGTAGATGCTTGCACGAAGTTCGTAAGGTTGTACCCTACTAAAACAACAAATTCTATAGAAGCCATAGATGCGTTGAAAGACTAGTTCCGAGCGTATAGTAGACCAAGTTGCATAGTATCACATAGAGGGAGTTGTTTTACATCCGCAGAATTTAAAGAATTTCTCAACAACAACAATGTTAAGCATATAAAAGCTGCAACATGTTCTTCACAAGCAAATGGTCAAGTATAACGGATAAACAGAGATCTCGGACCAATGATAAGTAAGTTGATTAACGTAGAGGGAAACAATGGCACAAAGTATGGCACAAAGTATTGGAAGAAGTAGAGTATGCAATGAACAACACATCCCATAGAAGCATTAATGAACATCCTAGTGTTATGTTGTTTGGCATAAGACAAAAAGGAAAAATGATAGATAGCCTGAAAGAAAACTTAGTTGACAAAGAACAAAATCCAGAAAATAAAAGTTAAAAAATAAAAGACATTAGGAGTAAAGCTGAAGAAAACCAACAATGTATTCTAGAGTACAATAAGCAATATTTTGATGATAAAAGACTTAAACCAATCACATATAAACTTGGAGACTATGTCATGGTAAAAAACTCTTATTCTACTGTAGGAAACTCAAGTAAACTGATTCCAAAATATAAAGGACCATACAAAGTATCGAAAATTTTAGAAAACGATAGGTACGTAGTTGAAGACGTAGAAAATTTTCAGCAAACACAAAAACCGTACAGTGGGGTTTGGGCAGTTCATAGTATGAAACCATGGCTGAATTTTAAGACAAAGTCAAATATAGTTCAAAAACAAAATGTGAATGAAAAAACAATGGGACATGATATAAGTGAAAATATCAAAGAAGCGTCAGACAATAAAGCCTATGAAGAAACCAATAAAATGATAAATGATAATAACAATGTTACGCGTGGAACAATGTTAAGAAATAAAAAGTTAATCAGCAAGACAACCGATAATGTTAAGAAAAAATCTGAACGAATATGGAAGACAAATGTAAAGAAAAATGACAAATCTAGTATAAGTCAAATTGTAACAAGAAGTAGGCGAGCGAGGATCGGGAGATCCTAATCGTCAGGATGGTCGAGTTGTAGTAATAAGTATATCTGATGTTAGTGCAATGTTAAGTTAAGTTAAGGCTATGTTATGTTATGTTACAGCAATGTTAGGTTAAGCTATAAGATAAGAAATAAAAGAGTGGCATTCTGAATACGGCGGTCAAACCGAACAGACGTGTTTCATTACTACAGTACGTAATAAAAATTAAAGAACTATTTTTTGTGCAAAGTTGAAGTTGAATAAAGCTAATTCTACCTTTACTACCAGACAAACATAAAAAACAGCAAGAACCACCAAGTGTTCAATACAAAAACGAAATCAAACTAGCTGCGCTTCTGCCAATATGAGGAAAGGAAGGAATAAATTGTGCCTTCGCAACGCAACAACAAAACATGTGACTTTGTTTTTTTCTTGCTTGCTAATAATAAGGGTTATAGCCATAAACTCTGAGAAATCAGCTCACTGCACCTTCACAGTAAGGCAAGGCGTCTGTCCGGTTGTGACTTACAACCCAAGCATCATTCCGCAAATGGAGCCAATCCGGTATCTCAGTGTGATCCTGGATAAGCATCTTACCTGGCGTGCACACATTAAGGTAGTTACAGCGCGCTGCTACCAAAGCTCAAGAAACTGGAGTGGCTCCTCCGCCCATCGAATAAGTTATCTTTAACTAATCTATCTGCAAGTAGACGCCTGCTTGGCGCTACGCCATACAAATTTGGGGCGCTACTGCTGCCTACAACATCAGAAGAGTGCAGGCGTGTCAGAGCAAGGCTCTCAGAACATTTACGGGCGCCCCTTGGTACGTCCGCAACACCACGCTGCATAGGGATCTTGCCGTGCCAACTGTTATGGAGGTGATTAACTCTCACAGCTGCCGCTATCACTACAGACTTTTGTCGCACCCAAATCCGCTAGCTTTCTCCCTCACCCGTATCTCAACAAGGCGTAGACTGAAGAGGCAACACCCTCATGATCTCCCCCTACGAAGTAATCAGCCTTCTATGTCATTGCCTTTTCGGCGCAATTACCCTCATTTTTAATTTAGTCTAAGTCTAATATTTTTTTTTTACGTCATTATTTTTTTTTTTAATCAAACAAATGTGTTATGCAGTTTACTACGATAAAAGTTATAATTTAATTATGCAAAAAAAAATTATAATAAAATCCAAACCGCTGCGCTACCCCGAATATAAACAAGACAAGAAAAAAATTTGCCTACGCTCACGCAACAACAAAGTCTAGAACATTTGTTTTTTTCTTCTTTGCCGAAAAGAAAGAAGTGTCTCTGATTCTTGTTTTTATTATGTCTTTCTTGTGTTTTTATAATTTTCTTATCATTCAATATTTTCACCTTTTACGGCAGTCCGTCCATTTGCTTGTTTATCTTAAGCAAACCAACAGCATATTTTACGCCACATAAGTTTAACAGACAAGAAATCTGTACAACTGCTGAAAATTTAACATAAGCCAATCGTTTCTTAAAAGTCTCTTCGGCCATTTTTTAAGAGAGGAATGTAACCTCTATATGAATTAATACTCTTTGTCTATATGAATGAATACTCTTTGGTACTGTAGCTCGCAAGCTCTCTCTCTCTCTCTATCTCACTCTACTCTTTTCTTCTTTCTTTCATTCGCTGCACATTATTGGCTAATGCAGCGCTGTCTGCTTATCTAAAATTTAATTGTATTTCGATCGACAGTGCTGCAATAAATGTACAAAGTTGAAATGTTCAAATATTCGAATGATAAAAATCAAATAAGTGAAAAATACGAAAATAAAACCACTAAAAATTTGAACACGGGACGAAGAAAACGTGACTATCAAATCTATCAAATAAAAAGCGAAAATCGATCAATTAATACAAAAAACTGCAAAATAATTCCACAAAAAAAGCATCATTTGGAAGCAAAACAGCCGAAGCAATGCGAAAAAGTATAAATAGAGTACTTGAAGCAGAAGAAAAACGAGAATCTCGACTTGAACAAGACCGAAACAGAGCATCAATATCAAGAGCTGCAGAAACAGAAGAACGACGAGAATCTCGACAAAGTCAAACACTGGAAGATCAACGCGAAAATCGCAGCAGTAGTCAGAGCGGGGAGCTGTTGAAACATCCGAAGAGTGAGATTGGGGACCTGCTAGTAGATTAATAAAACAAAGGCAAACCTGATACTTAGATATGTATATACATATATATAACTAAACCAACCTACTGACAATGAATTGGTCCTAATATTGATCAATTTCGATATATCGGTAAAATAGTCATAAGATCTGGAGTCCTTGATCTTTGAGTTGCCGATTTTATATGAGTTGAAAGTAAAAATAGAAAGTTGGCTGGTCCCTTGTTTTTTACATTTGAATTAGAGTGATGCGCGTGACAAAACTCTTCGTCACGATCTCGTGTATTCACCAAATGAGATTTCTGTCACATTCATGAATATTAAAGAATATTTGGTCCTTTTACTATCACGCACGTTCACTAACGAACGTTTTCTCAGTTTTTTGTGCATCAGAAGGTCGCGGAGTTTGGGGAAATATGTTATTATATATTTTCTATTATTTTTTTCTATTATTATTATAAATTTTTTTTTTTTGTTAATTTAAAAGTAATACTTAAATAGTCATCTATCTATATAATTATATCTATATATATTAATACAAATGTAAATGCTAAATGTTTGTTCACTAGGTAAAACTTAGAGAATAAAATAGGAATAATGTAGGCCGAGAATACCCATTTCCTTTTTCGATTACATACCAAATAGTTCAGCATTTGCTTTTGCGGTGAATGGTTTGGTAATGTCGGCGGTGAACGCTTTTGTTGATTCGAAATAACGAAGAAAGAAAAGAAAATATACCAAGAAGAACTGTTGGAAGCGACCTTTTCACTAAACTCACGGTAATTACGCTACTCGTTCATGATCACGCACGATTTCACGCACAGCTCTAATTTAAATGCATTGCCTTCAAATTATTGATGCTTATACTAAGGCTATATTGCCAACCATCGATCATTATCATTTTGTGTACATGGTTTCAATCAGTTTTAGTGTGCAAGCCGAAGCCGATGCGCCGGTAGAAATATCAAAATAATTCTGATATTTTCGCGATCATCGTCAGTGTCACTCATAAGAATAATTTTTACGCACATTCTTTCCATGATCATGATCGATACTGACGGTGTGGCATTAGCAAATCACCGATGCTATGTGATGTTTTATGGCACATCTCTATTTTTTAAAAGAGAAAATGTTTGTTGATGAAAACGGTCGTACTGCATGTGTGGGACAAAATATAAACACAGTAATTTGTAATGATAAAAAATTGTAGAGTTTGTGGGGAAACCCCACAAGACGAGCTTTCTAAGGATCTGTTTGAATATAAACAGAAGTTCGTCTACCAAATAGAACTGTTAACAGGCGAATGGGTACGTTTAACCTCTAAAGGCTTGCAACATGCATACACATGTGTATGTACATACGAGTATATGATGCGTTTGGAACAAATTTCAGCTGGAATTTGACGAAGCCTTACCTTCGAAGATATGTACATGTTGTCAACGGAATTTAATCTTAGCAGTTAACTTTCGTAATCAATGTATTCGTATTCAAAATGCGTTTCGATTGCAAAAATTTTGCAAAGCAACAAAAGTTGGTAAGTCACTTTGGGGTCGGAAATGTTCTAGCAGTTTGTCAGAAACGTTCAAGGGGCTTTTAGTGACCTCTGATCGACTGATGACGTGACGTGTTCTTTTACGAAGAGCCGAATAATCCTGGGAACCGGAGAGCGGTCACTTTGTAGTACATCGATTTAGCGAGTAAAATAATTTCGACTAATTCATTTTCTTGAACTTATTAGATGAACTGGATCCCATTAATGTGAATTCAAAATCATCCGTTGAAAATGATCAAAATGAAGAGGAAGCCCAAAAAGTAATTGCAGAGAATTCCGCTATTGCAGAAGCATTGGAGCAAACTCTTAAAAGTGAAGATGATAAGTCGTTGGCTAGTGAAACAGAAGAGGAGCCCCTAACACATCAAGCAAAGATAAAGAGATATTCCATTCAAAACCAATGTAAATCGCAGCAGCAAGATCGGATGCTGGCCGTAACATTGAATACATCAACAAAGAATATACCAAATAAGCTCGCGGTTATTAATAGGCATGTGAAGTCGACAAAAAAGATTTCGGTACCCATAAGGAGAAAATATCTCAATTGGTTTGCAATGACAGAGGAAGAATTTGGAAAAATGAAAAGTTTGCAGAGGCAACGAGAATGTGTTTGCGAACAATGTGGCAGACACTTTAAAGACCCAAGCAACTTGAAATTACATTTGCTTCGACATGCGGGAATAAAGAACTTCGAATGTGAGGAATGCAATGCCAAGTTTTACACGGCGCACCTGTTGAAGCGCCACGTGCTTTTGCATAGAGGAGTACCTTTGTATTTTTGTAGTTATTGTGAAAGAACGTTTAATCAGTACAAGTCGAAAATTGAGCATGAAAGGTTATTGGACAAACTCAAATTTACTAAATAATTGTGAAATACGATGATTGTTTTATTTCCCTTAGAATTCATCGAAACGAAAAGCCCTACAAATGCGGATTGTGTGAGAAATATTTCAGAACAGCTGGTAAACTTAAAGAACATCAGGTGGTGCACACTCGTGCGCGAAACTTTCCGTAAGCTAAACATGAATATCTCATTCTTTCTAAATACTTGAATTTTTTCTCACCAGTTGTGACGTATGCGATAAATGGTTTTCAGCGCGAAGGAACTTACTAACCCATTTTAAATCAAAACTACATAAAGAGCAAATGGAGAACCAAAACCAGTCGAATGCGTGAGGACAAACCGAAGTGTTAATTTTATATTTGGTTATTTTCCGTTAGTGACTCACAGATCACAGCGTATTTCAACCAGCACCTTTTTAAAAGTTCAACTGAGTATCAAAAAAATTTATATACAGATTTTTAGACTAATATTTAACCTTTAAAAAGTTGTTTTATTCAATTTAAATGATAAGATATAACAATTTCCAGTCTAAAAACAAAAATAGTTGTCAAAACGATGTCTCAACTAACTTGAACCACCTAACGACAATGCGATTTTCATCAACATATTGGCATAATCTTTTCATTTTAATATTTGGTAGCCGCTTTTAAGTCAATAACCACCAGAAATAAATACCCAAATTGTTTTTAATATTAAAAATAGTGATTTTGTCTTGCCTTATTGTGTCAAAAAATTCTTTTTAAACTCAATTCTCGTAAGCTTATTTTTTTTTTTAAATCGCAGTAGGTAATAATTTAGCTACTATAGGAAGTACTTCTGAATACCTAGTTTCGTCAGCTTAAGGCTCAGTAGTGCTTCTCGTAAGCTGCTAAATTGAGATTTTTGGAAGGAGATAAAACACTTCCGAATTTGGCTTATATCTTACTGAGATCTAATAGCATTAACGTAGAAGTAGGGAAGAAAGCGGCCATCCCATGCAATAACGAAAGAAAGACGTGCGATTTTTTTAAGTACAGTATAACCTCCCTAGTTCGGACACGCACTAATCCGGGCAGTTGCCTGTTTCGGATAGTTTATAAATTTTACCTCTACAGTCCGGACACACAAAGTTTATTCTCTTTAGTTTTATTTCGTTAGAAAAAAAGATGAGATCATGTCAATTTTGCTGTTTTTGAACGTCATTTTCCTGTTAGTCGAAGACCTCCAAAAAGAAACAATAAATGAGTAATTAAGAAAGAATGCCGAAGTTCCTGAAGGAGTGTTAACTTACATGAGATTTAGTTTGGTGAAGCATTTTGTATAGTTAAGAATATATGATGGCACCAAAAAATAAACGGCAACACAAAACCATGGCATAGAAAAATGCAAAATATTGCTCACAATTGAAAGTGGAAAGTCAATTCGAGAAGTGGGTGAAATATTTAAAGTGTCAAAATCGACTATTTTTAATATTAAAGCCAACAAAGAGAAAATAAGAAATTTTGTGACTAAAAATATACAAAGATCGGGTAACTTAAATTTTGTAAAAATTCTAAAGAACATATTTAACATCAACATAAATAATTTAGCAAAAAGGAAGATTGTAAGACATTGCGTTGACATGATTTATTCAGCAGCGAAATTACAATGTGCCAATTTAAACGGATTTATTCAGAAGCAATACTAAATACTTCCACAAGGAATTTGTAGGAAGTGGTGATTTACATACCAGTAATGGCTGGTTGCAAACGTTTCACTCTCGAAATGGAATGAAATAATTAAAAATTTGTGGCGAAAAATTATCGAGTGACTATGATGCTGTGGAACCGTTCAGGAAAAAATTTTCAAAAACTATTGAGGCAATGGATCTTGGCGAGAATCAAATATATAACGCCGATGAGTCTGTGTTATTTTGGAGGGTACTTCCTGCAACGACATAAGTTACCGTTCTTAGTAATTAGTTAATCAGCAAAGCCAAGAGCTTTTAAAAATGTTGAACTCCCTGTTGTGTACAAGTCAACTAAAAAAGCCTGGACTTTAGTTTTTAAGATTGGTTTAGGGAAGTCTGTAAAAATGTGAAGGCTTTTTTGACAAAAGCAAACAAGCCATTGAAAGAACCGAATTGCACAGCAATCCTACAACCAATGAACCAAAATTGAATTCAAAGCATCAAAGTAAGATACAGAAAGAGTCTTTTGAACTACATTCTTAAAAAAAACGATTTGTGAAAATTTTGCAGATACTGCTGGTGTATTCATATATATTAATATTCACTAGCACTATGACAAATATTGAATATGCATGCATGACCGTGTCGGGGCCTCATTAGAAACAAGCAATGGTCGAAAATGCTGTTCGCAATGAACTGCATATCGAACTGTTTACTTGGGTTTTGGTCGCTTATGATACACCAGAGTATGAACAAAATTTGCATATTCTAAGTTTGGTACTCTCGTTTAATTCGGTCAATGGAATGTTTGACCCCTTAGTTCCTTTTACATTTGCAACCTCTATACATAAAACCAAGTGAGGAAAAAGCTTTTATTTCCCTCTGTTGGCCGTAATTTTCAACTAATTTAGTTCGTTTTTTTAAAGAAACAAAAAGATAACAGTTAGGCGAAAAGAGAAGAGAGTCTATAAAAAGTATATCCTTTCCGGGGCCGGTGTCAGCGCTTCGAGGTCCCTTGGGTCTGATGACAGTGGTGAAATTGGACCAGCGTTCAAAATTGATTCTATCTCAACCAATGCCGTAGACAGCTTTTCGTATGTTAACCTAGAATTGACCATATTGCGGTTGAGATGACTCTGCGGATTTTATAGGCGCCCTGGGAGTATATATCGAAATATAATAAATTCATTACTACAATAGTCAATGACTGAAGCTCAGTTTTGTGTACTGAATAAAAACTCCTTGACATCTGCAAGTTTGTTGTACGCTCCGACGAAGTTAGTAGTATTATCACAAATAATCTCTTCAGGTAGGCATCTCTTTTCAATCAGGCCAGAAATGCGTCAGTGGAGAGGGCTGAAACCACTTATATATGCACTGCCTTTGTGCATAAATGAACTAAAATGGCGATATAAGTTTTGTAAGATACCTAAGGTATGTATTTATAGGACCACAAAAGTCCACACCGAACCGAGCAAAAGGTCCGAGGGTGTAAAATTACCTTTAACTTATTAAAAGAGGAAGACAGTCATCCCAAGTCAACTTTAGTAGCCGTGACTCCTTTAGAATAATTTATGCAGTGATGATACAAGTAATATAAGAAAGTCAAATAAGGATGATTCATATGATATTAGTCCTAACAAATATGAACTATTATTATTATAGGCGAAATAAATTGAAATTAAATTGAAAAAAAGGAAATATTTCTGACGAGTTTTCGGTTTTTTTTTTCACGTGAGATTATTGTCAAGAGTAATTGAGTCAAGACGGGAGTTCCTTGAAATCTAATAGGTCCTTCCATTTCCATTGCGTGATCGATTTCTGTATGACGAGGTATATGAGCATCGTGTCAGCTCTTTGGGTCTTGTTTCCAAGGAATATAGAAAACATATAAAGAGCGGAACCGTTGTCCATTAAACTCCTTAACTGGATACTATTTGGCTTCTTGACTGTTGGTAGTTCAAACAATGATATGATGTTCTCGAGAAAAGCTAACGTCGGATAATCGTACCATAACTTCAATCTTTCAAGAGCCTTTGGGTAATTCTCGTCGGTGACGGGGAAAGTTCTGACAGTTTCAAATACTTGCCCCTTTAAGCAATTCAACAGGTGATTGAATTTCTCGATTTTAGATAAATTCGGTTCGCGATCAATTATTTGATTGAAGAACACAATAAAATTGTTTTATTCGCTATATTTACAACTAAGTGAAAGAATTAAGCGTTTCGCCAGGTTCGATGACGTTATATATCTCTTATACATTTGATGATTTAAGACACCCTCGAGTTGTGCAAATCTTCTCCCTGCAAGACACAATGCAAGCGATGATGCAACGAACCGGTAAAAAAAAACAAGGGCTAGAGCACAACTACACATGATTCAGTTAGCAACAATTTGAATCTATTTATGACGTCAAAAAATACGCGAATCACTATGCAAACTGACGAAACATTTACAAATTCGCCATGCCCCTTGTTGGGAGCCGAATGTAAGATCTTAAGCTCATATGGGATGAATCCCCTTATCACTTATAAGGATATGTATTCTCTTCTGCCCCGGTCTGCCAAAGTATTAGATGTTACGCATTTTCCTTCCTTTGAATTTACTACATATATGACTGTAGATCGTGTCAGTGCCGTCTTCTCTAGGATTCTGCATCTCATCCAGCTCATTTTATTTCAATCGTCTGCAAAAGTTTCTTTGCCAGAGTGGGTTGTACAATTAAACACTTCAATTGGGTACATTCGTTGCAAAATCGGAAGATATGATAGCCGCAATAATGTCTTCTTTGGCAACCAAATTGTGTTGATCTATTACCTGAGCTGGGACGACCTGTGAGCGCTCTGAGTTTTAATTGGTTACCTAGAACTCTTGCCATTTTCTCTTTTAGGTGTTCAGTGTTCTCTGTGCTCGCATCGTTTAGTTCCTTGTAAGTATTCCCAGTACCTACCTATAGGAGAGGCCTTTATAGGTATGCTAGTAGCATCAGATTGGGTTCAGACGGGGGCCTTAGGTTTCTTCTTACTGCCTTACAACCACCTGGCTGCCAATGCTGTGTTCGCGCAACTTGGTAAGTCATTTACTGTTTTTTCTTTCGCTGCTTCTATTTTTTTATCATTCGAGATACTTGTTTTCTCGTAATCCACTAGATCAGGCAGACTATAGTCGTGTTGATGACATACTGTCCAAACTACTCTTTGACACTAAGAGCGAATATTTTAATTATCTGCTCCGTAATTCTGACCCCAACAAAACATTGGTTTAGTTTATGAAAGGCGACACGCTGAGTTAAGCGGCAAACAAACAGGAGGACCTCATAAAGCGAAAGTATAATACGGGGTGTAAAACTGATGCTGAGATAGCAACGGCATTTGCTGATGAGCTGCAAGACCGGTGCACGCCTCTTGAGCTCGCAAGCCCAGATGAATTTGTGCCACGGAAGACTTTTTGAACACCGATCTCTCTGGCATACAGCCTATCTCACCTATCTCGCCAGGTGAACTGAGTCTGACTATTAGCAAATTGAAGTCCACTACAGCCCCCGAATGCCATGAGATTGATGGCAGAGTGTCAAAGGCTCTCCCCGAAAAGGGAGTGATATTCTTGGTGTTGTAACACCATGGTTCGCAACCACCACTTCGACCACCTCGCAATGGAAATGTGTTGATTCTATGTTTCCAAACCTGGTAAGCCGAAGAACTTTGACACGTCATATGGACAGATAAGCTTGCTGCCAACATTCTCCAAATTATGCGAAAGAAAGTTTATTGGACGAATGATGGCAGTAAGTGGCATACGGAGTGCCATACCTGACCATCAGTTTGGCATTCGGCATCTGCATAGTGTACCAGAACAGGTTTATCGAGTTGTTCAGCATGTCCTTGAGGCCTTTGAAAATAAACAATTCAGCTGTGCTATTCTTCTGGATGTACAGCAAGCGTTCGATCGCGTCTGGCATGGAGGCTTGCTCTTCAAACTAAAATATTTCCTAAATTCTACTTATCTCTTACGTGCCTAGACGCAACTTTATGGTTGAGGTTCGAGAAGCGATCGAGCATCCATTGCATTCATGCGGATCATGCGTACCTCAGGGCAGTGTCCTTAGACCTATTCTGTATACGTTGTATACTTCTGATATGTCAGTCCCAGTCGCTGAAAATACAATGCTAGTCACTTAAGCTGATGAGACTGCGTTCATCGCCAGCTACTCCCAGGCTCTACTTTGAAACATTCAGTTTCTATGGAAGTATTTTCTGTCATTTGTGTCCCTAAATTCTGGCCTGCCCATATAGTGGTCCATGAGGTTATTCTTAGGAAAATATCTAGGGCTTTGCAGGTTACCAGTCACTCCTTCAGCTTCATCTTCCGCTTCTTCCAAATCTCCAAAAAACTAAATCTACATTTTCAAAATGTTAGAGGGCTAAAGTCTAAACTTTCTTCATTTTATGTTAGAAGTTTTTCTTTCAGTTCTGACATTATCGTTTTCGTTGAGACTTGGCTTCGCCCTGATGTTCTCAACCCTGTAATTTTCAATAACTCTTACTCTACGTTTCGTAAAGATCGTTATGGCCGCGTAGGTGGTGGAGTCTTAATCTCTGTTCTTTCAATTTTTTCGCCAGAACTGGTCTCCCTTGAGGATACTGAAACCATTGAATTCATCTGCGACAAAATTTCATTTCCTAATTACTCTTAACCAAGTTCTGTCTTCATCTGATTCAACTTGTGCTAAGCCAAGACAAGCTTTTAATTTTAAACATACTAATTTCAATCGTCTTAACTCATTACTTGCTTCCACTGATTAATCAATATTAAGTTCTTCTTCTGATATTGATACTGCCGCGCGGTTTTTCAACGCGACTATGCTGGATTATAATCAATAAATGTATGCCTAAAGTGCATGTTACCGACAATTCTAAGCGTCCGCCTTGGTTTTGTATAAATTTGGTCCGTCTAAAAAATAATAGGAATTAGGTTATTTAAAAAGTATAAACGCTCTTGTTCCACAACTGATTATGCGAATTATGCCGCGGCGCGTAGTCAATTTACCATTTCTAATTAATCTTGCTAAAATATCTATATATTTACGCAAAATAAAAGTTAATATTAATCAAGATCCGAAGAACTTTTTTAAATTCATCAAAAATCAGAGTTATTTCCAACTAGTATGGAGTTTAATGGAGTTGCAAGTAGCTCTGATGATGGGATTGCGAACCTTTTTGCTCAATTTTTCCAGGACACCTACTCTAATAGTGCCTGTGGAAATAAATCTCCTTACCCTTATAAAATTTAAGAACTTAATTATTTCAATTTGCCGTTTATTGACGGCAGAATTGTTTTGAAATATCTAAAATTGGTTAAACCCTCTTTTTCTCCTGGTCCGGATAATATTCCTAGTTGTATCTTAAAAAGCTGTGCTGACAAATTATATATTCCCCTTTGTACCTTATTTAATTTATCCCTTATTACTTCATCTATGCCAAGTGGTTGGAAAGCATCCTATATAATTCCCTTATTCAAAAAGGGTAGTAAATCTGCTATATCGAACTACAGAGGTATTGCCAAGCTGTGTGCAATTCCTAAGTTGTTTGAGCAGATTATCACTGATCATCTACAGTTCTATATTCGCCCATTGTTGAGTATATCTCAGCATGGTTTTGTAAAGAACCGTTCAACGGTAACCAATCTGTTGCAAATTACTTCTATTGTCAATCACAACTTCTCGGTAAGTAGCCAAACTGATGTAATATACACCGACTTTAGTAAAGCTTTCGATACTGTATCGCATGCTTTGCTCATAACCAAACTCAAAGCTTTTGGTTTCCCTTCTCCATTGATCCGATGGCTGGCATCTTACCTTGAGGATCGCACTCAAAGGGTACTTTTTAAGTCTTCAATATCTAAGTCTTTAAAGGTAACCTCAGGTGTTCCCCAAGGCAGTCATTTGGGGCCTTTGCTTTTCAACATCTTTATTAATGATCTACCTCCCGTCATCAAACACTCTCAGATTTTAATGTACGCTCCCACGGGAACCCCTTTTTTAAATTCTTATTACATTAACTCAAATAGTTTAGATAGTATTTCCCAGTTTAACGACCTTGGTGTTTTTATGGACTCGAAGTTGCATTTCGGTACCCACATTTCCACTTCGGTCTCTAAAGCTAGAGGTGCCCTTGGCTATATTAAACGCTGGTCTAAGGAATTTAATTATCCGTATACTACCAAAGTACTCTACACTTCACTAGTAAGACCTATTCTGGAGTATGCGTCTTGTGTCTGGGATCCTCAATATCAGATGTATATCGATCGTATTGAGTCGGTGCAAATCAATTTCTACTTTTTGCTCTCAAAAACTTGCACTGGGATCCTAATGCTTGCCTACCATCTTATCGGTGTCTTCTCAAATTTATCAACCTCCCTACCTTGCCTAGTCGTAGAACGGTCATTGGTGTAACTTTTTTGTATAACCTAATTTATGGTAGTATTAACTCACCTTTTTTACTTAGAATGATTAACTTTAGTGAACCAGCACGTCCAACTAGAAACTATTCTCCTATTACTCTTCCCTTTTGTAGAGCTTCTTATTTGCAACATGATCCATTCTATGTCTTATGCAAATCTTTTAATACCCACTTTGCGTGTGCTACTCCTCCCACTTCTTCTTATGTTGTAAAAACTAAATTGTTGGCATCGTTAAATTAATGCATAACTTATTTTCTATACTGGTAACCTGCATTCTTTCTCCTTGTTTAGATAGTTTATTGTAGGTATTGAATTCTAAATTGAATATTAACTTTAGTTTAATCTTGCATGCTGATTATGTTAGTGGCTGATGATGTTTTCATTTGTAGCCAAATATTAGCTTTAATATCGCATGTTCACCAAAGAAATTAGCAATTAAGACCAGCTGAGCTCAGTCTGTGTGACTGGGTGAATTTTGATGCCACTTGGGTCTGTCCCATGTGAGATCAGTGAGTAGTCATTGCGTACCTACTAAGTCAATTAAAAAAGAAAAGAAAAAGATTCCTGTCAAACCGTCTTGCTACATAACTCGGTCATGCCTCAGGTGGGCACAACCTGGGTATGATCTTAGACAGAAGACTTACTTGGCGGAAACACGTTATTAAAACTGCTGCAACTTTTCGTCAAAAGCTGCGGAAGTTGAACTGGCTCTTACGGTCTAGCAGTCAACTTAGCCTTACCAATAAATTAATTATATATAACGTTCTAGTGGTGCCATAATGGACATATGGTGCTGAGATTAATGCCTTTCTCATGCAGAAGATGCAGAACTCTGCCCTTCGTCAGATAGTTAACGCATCTTGGTACGTGCGTAATGATGTTCCCGGGACCTGCAAATCCCCTCGATACGTAAGCAAATGACTGGAACACAAGCCGATATAATGACCGGCTAAGGATTCATGTCAATAGAGTAGTATCTTCTCTGGCTACAAACACCTTCAGGAGAAGGCTCAAACGCCTTCACCCAAATGTTCTTTAGATACACATACCCCAAAGAGGCCTGAGACTCTAGTTCTGAATATTTTTTGTTATAATTGTTATATTTTTTTGTTATAATTAGATTATAACATTTATCGCAGTAAACTGCATACCACATTTGTCGGATTAAAAAAAATAATGACGTGAAAAAAAAAAATTTGACTTATACTAAATTAAAAATGAGGCTAATTGCGCCGAAAAGGCAATGGTATAGAAGACTGATTCCTTCTTAGGGGGAGATCTGCGGGTGTAGCCTCTTCAGTCTACGCCTTGTTGAGATACGGGTGAGGGAGGACGCCAGTGGATTTGGGTGAGAAAAAAGTCTGTAGTGATAGCGGCAGCTGTGAGAATTAATCACCTCCATAACAGTTGGCACGGCAAGATCCCTGTGTAGCGTGGTGTTGCGGACGTACCAAAAAGCGCCCGTAAATCTTCTGAGAGCCTTGCTCTGACACGCCTGCACTCTTCTGATGTTGTAGGCAGCAGTAGTGCCCCAAATTTGTATGACGTAGCGCCAAGCAGGTGCCACTACTTGCAGATAGATGAGCCTTTTATTAGTTAAAGATAACTTATTCAATGGGCGGAGGAGCCACACCAGTTTCTTGAGCTTTTGATAGCAGCGCGCTGTAACTACCTTAATGTGTGCACGCCAGGTAAGACGCTTATCCAGGATCACACCGAGATACCGGATTTGCTCCATTTGCGGAAAGATGCTTGTGTTGTAAGTCACAACCGGACAGACGCCTTGCCTTAATGTGAAGGTGCAGTGAGCTGATTTCTCAGAGTTTATGGCTACATTCCAGCGCTTGGCCCATTAGTGGAATCTATCCAGGTAGCTGGACAATTTCTCCGCAGCTTCGTTCAAACAAACAACAAAGTCGTTGTCTGTAATATTTAAAAATGAAAACTTTTTTCCCTAGTTTATTTGTTTCAATCGTCAATCGTCAATATCCAGCGAATTTTAAATTAGAATCACATGAACAAAAATAACTTAGGATGACTGATCACTCATCTGTAATACGGAATCGGAATCGGTGATCTTTACTCTGTCGCCTGCTGTTTTCCAGTAGGTTGAAATTGGTTGTCATGGTCCTGCAAACCTAAAAATTAGAAATTGAACGTGAAACCTGAAACGTAAATAAAGTAAAAACTACACAATTTTCTTTATTTTCAATGATACCGTCGTTTACGAATTTCGTGAAGACTGCTAACTTTTTTACATCCGTTAGTGCGTAAGTCGCTGGATAATATTACAACAAAAAAGGAATTTATAATCAGTTAAAACAACTTAGACTCCTTTTATACGCAGCAAGCTATTGCTTGCAATACTATTTCATTATTCTTCGGTATTCTGTTCGCTTCCACACGCTGCAACTCGTTGAGTGCTTCAACCACATACCTCCCATAATTTTCACCATTACTCACTCTACAAAAAGCGAACAAAATAAAGCAACGGCGAAAAAAACGAACGAACACAAAGAAGAACGCCAGACAATTGCCCGCACCACATGGTACAAGCAATTCTAAAATTCGTAAACCTCGTGCCTCTTCTCAACAAACAAGTGTTGCGACAGAGGAATTGACAGAATTGCCGCAGCGGGTGGAACGGGTCAAAGGGAAATATCACAGCATTTTATGGAGTCTTCTGCTCTCTTAAGACAAATTTATAAGCTAAAACGGTTGCTTACTCCTCAGCTGTTTCAGGTTGTAAGCAGTTACCTGAACAATAGGTCCTTCTGTGTGGTTGTTGATGGCACCAAATCTAAAAGACAAATCTGCGCTGGAGTCCCACAAGGAAGCGTACTAGGGCCCACTCTCTATACCTTATATACAGCAGACATGCCAAAAGGTGGAATATTGGCATAAATTTACACAAATGTGCAACTGTCACATTTACTACCAGATCAGCGACTTGTCCAGCCATTTCTATGCTGGGTTCTCCAATCAAAAACGAACCAGCACACAAATATTTGGGAGTCTTATTAGACAGAAGGCTCACTTTTGAAAGACATACTACTATGGTAAAACAAACAAAATCTGTCAAAAGCCAAGAAAATGGCGTGGCTACTTTCCCCCAAAAACAAGCTTTCTCTAGCCAACAAAGTAGCTATTTACAAAATTATATTGAGTCCGATCTGGAAGTATGCGGAATTGCGGCCAAAACCCACCTAAGCAAAATACGAGTGGTTCAAAGTAAAATATTATATAGAATTTGTAATGCTCCATGTTATATGCATACATGGGATATTGAAAGGGATTTAGTAGTCCCTAAAATCGGTGACGTTCTTCAAATACAAGCCAAAAAATATTTGGAACGGCTTAGTTCTCACCGTAACGCACTAGGCAGGTGTCTTACGGGATAAAGGCTAAGAGCTAGGATAAGAAGATTAAAACGCTGCCATCCGGAGGATCTTCAGACAGAGTCCTCTCTTGACATATATTTTTGAGTTAAAATGCAAATTTAAATGCATATTAACAATGCTGTTAATTTTACAATGTTAGTTTTTTACATATAAGTAGTTAAAATAGGTAGTAGTTCACTAGTTGAAGAAAAAATTTTAAAAAGTGTAAATAAATACATAATAATTACAAAAAAAAAAAGACAAATAACAATTCGCATTCACCATTTCAAGTTGACTTTTTCAGTGAATTGCGTTTATCAAGAAGAAGAGTTCTTAGAATATTTGTAGTTCTACTTGTGGAATAATGTAAACAAAAATAGATATAAAATGCTGGAGAATTGCAGAATTTGTGGTAAAGCCACAAAAGGTAGGAATTTCAAGGATTTATTTAAAAGTGAGCAAAACGGTTTTGTGCTCAAAATAGAACTACTAACGGGTGAATGGGTAAGCGCAGGAAACCGGAACGACGGGCGGTATTTCTAACGCGTTTGAACCTATTTACAGCTGGAATTCGACGAGGATTTACCATCGAGAATATGCTTACTTTGCGAACAGGATTTAATCGTGGCAACTGAATTTCGTCATCGCTGTATCGAAACTCAAAGGCTCCTTCGCCTGAAAAAACTATCCGCAGCGCCGAAACCGGGTAAGTCATTCGACAGAGCTGTTTGTTGTTGCGGCGACTATTGTTTGGATGAGTAATCGTTGATCCACGTTGGCGTATACAATGTATTTCAAAGAAGCACTTTGACTAAACATAAATATTAATTACCTTATTAGACGATATGGATCCCATTAATTTGAACTCCGAATTTTTCGTTGAAAGTGATGATGACGAGGAAGTGGAAGAGATAATTGCAGAGAGTTACGCTATCGAACATACGTTGGAGCAGTTATTCGAAAGTGATGAGTATGATGTATCGGAGATTAGTGAGGCAAGCGGCATTATAGATGAGCAACAAACACACGAAAGAAACGTAGAAGAACAAGATCAAAGTGATTCTCAGCAACAATTCCAAATGTTGTCAGAAACGTCGGTAAAATCAGCAACAACAAAAATTAATAAATTATCAAGTCCAAATATTAATTCGAATAAAAAAACAACTCAAATAAGTATACCTAAAAGGGGGAAATTCATCGATTGGAGAGTTTTAACTGAGGATCAAGCCAAAGAAATTGCCAGCCTGCAGAGACAACGAAACTGTGTCTGTGATCAATGCGGAAGAAACTTCAAACATACCAGCAACTTAAAAATGCATTTACTTCGACACACGGGAATAAAAAAATTCGAATGTGAGGTGTGCAACGCCAAGTTCTACACGGCTCACCTATTGAGACGCCACGCTATGCAGCACAAAGGAATTCCTTTGTATAGTTGCGATTATTGCAAAAGGACATTTAACCACTACAAGTCTAAAATGGAGCATGAAAGGTTGGTGGACAAATCCAAATTTATTAATTAGTTATGGAATGCGATCAATTATAATTTTATTTCCGTTAGAATTCACCGAAATGAAAAACCGTTTAAATGCGGATTGTGTGACAAGTATTTCAGAACAACTCGCAGACTCAAAGAGCATCAGGTGGTACATACGCGTGCCCGAGATTTTCCGTAAGTTCCAAATAAACTATTTCCAACTTTAAATATCAACTGAAATTTTGTCTCTGCAGTTGTGATGTGTGCGGTAATTCGTTTGCATCGCGAAAGAGCTTAGTAGCCCATTTCAAATCAAAGTACCACAAAGAACAAAAGGAGAATCAAACCCAGTCGAACCCGCCAGAGCGTACAAGGCTAACTGATAATGTACAGTAGACTAGTAGGTGCCCCGTCGTTGCTGGGGAGTTGTGTAGA
This sequence comes from Cacoxenus indagator, assembly GCA_035041755.1. Classification (NCBI taxonomy): domain Eukaryota; kingdom Metazoa; phylum Arthropoda; class Insecta; order Diptera; family Drosophilidae; genus Cacoxenus; species Cacoxenus indagator. Next base: position 27,034 of record JAWNKX010000398.1, read on the forward strand.
TAGACCATGTAAACGGCAAGTGGAAACTTCTTTATATATCCGGCCACGAGAAGTGTCCGCTTGGAGAAGATGTCCGCTAATAGAGCTTACATATTATATAGATATAATATAGACATAGTTTTTACAAAGACTAATATGTTTAAGAATTTATATAAGCAGTTTTTCAATAATAATATAATAAAAGCAATACACACAAGCTTATGTTATTGGTAGTGAGATGCATGTATTCTATCTCCCAATCTCGTGGAAACAATTACAGAAGACACCGAGATCATCAGTCTTTCTAAGAATTTACGCGACTACCTACACCTGGAGATGGTTGACTACATTCACCTTAAACGAAGGTATCTGATCGCCAAATAATATAACACTAAAGCGAATTACCATAAATCCCAAAAATCGAAATTGAAACAGAAATATCTACCCCCAACATTCTAACCCTCTGACTCATGCACTCATACGCAATATTTGGAGGCCCACGTTGGATTCGAAATGTTCTTGAACTCATCACTCAAGCAACGTCTTAAATAATATTTATTTCATGAAATTGATACGTACGCAAAGTTTCAAAGATATGGTTACACATTACAAACATACAGGTTAAGCTTAAAAATGTATATTAATAACTATCAAAACGTCTAAGGCTGATGTCAAAGTGAAACTTGTATTTCGCGCTGAGCTCAACGCGATCAATATCTGCACGTGTATTATGGTAATTCCCACGGGGTGTCACACTCATGCGTGTTTTTGAAGCGTTGAAACGTGTTGAAAATGTTTTTTACGCTTCAAAACGCACTTAGTTGGTGTCTCTCTTTTACGCCGAACATCTTGTGTGTTCGATTGCCTGGCGACTTTGCATAATACCGCGCTCTTAGTTGGTGTCACCCTCGCGAGGTGACCTTCTTGTGTGGGCATGCTTTTTATTCTTCAAATTGCCTGGCGACTGTGCAAAATGTCGTGCCTCTCTTTTAAGCCAACCGTCTGTATAGACTAACTGCCCCCCTTGTTTGATTTATTGACCCCTTTTTTTCAGTAGCTCATGCCATTGTTGTTGTATTTACGTATACTATAGCAAACTTATCTCTGTTTCACCTTTCTTCGATATACGATGCCCACTCAAATTTTGAGTATTAGAAGCACGCTCGAATTGTTAAGTAGATATAGATTTTGCTAATAATGGAACACTCATTCAACCAAAGCAATGTATCTATTTTTGTTTTTTCAGCTAATGTGGTGCCGTTCAGCAAAGCAAGAAGAAGTTTTGTGTAAAAGAGCGTCAAGCAGTGTACGCCAGTTACGTACCTTCATCATCCATCACAAATATAGCATCTTCGAGCTAGTCGATTTGGGTGATGATTGAGCAGCTTGTTAGTTACAACATCCCCAATTTTGGGGACCCTGGATACCCTGGACAGTCATTCCGGCGCAGTGAATGGGTAACGCAGACGAATTTTTCCATGATTATACCAATATTTCAGCGTTTTGCCCAAAGCTGGAAATCGCAAAGATACCGCTGAAGTACATCGGTAGCATTGTATACATTTTTGGCCAGGATAGCCGTATCGTCAGCAAAAGTGGCAAACATGCCGTCCTTCGGGTTATCCATAGGAATAAAGAAACCTGTAGGCATAGGTGAAAAGCGTGTAGAGCGTAGGACCTTCCTTGTGGTACCCCAGCTTTAATTAATTTTACTGCTGAGTCCATCCCATCCAGGACAATGGAAATGGTCCTATCAGACAATTGGCTCCGAACTGAGAAGAACAACTTTGGCGGCATAAGATAATTGATTTAATAGAGTAGACTGTCATTCACAAGTAGTCTGGTTTGGAGGCACAAAATTTGGCTTTATTCTTTCTCTCCTCATTTTATTCTCTTTAGCTTTATTTCGGGAGACAAAAAAAATATAAGAACTTGTAAATTTTTCTGTTTTTGAACGTTATTTTCCCCGTTAGTCGAAGGCCACTACAAAGAAACAATGAATGAATAAGAAAGAATACCGAAGTTCCTTAAGGAATGTTATCTTGCATGAGACTTAGTTTGGTGAGATTTTGTTTAGTTAAGAATATATGATGGCACCAAAAAATAAACGGCAACACAATACCATGACATAGAAAAATGCAAAATATTGCAAATAGACAAACTGAACATCCCCGGGTAAAAGAAGCGTTGATGAAATGATTCATTCAGCAGCGAAGTTACGATGTGCCAATTTAAATAATGGCTGGTTGCAAAAGTTTCAAAAGAAAAAGTGAAGAACGGGGCCCTCTAATAAAAGAAAAACGACATCTTTACGGATACGGGGCTCCCCCTGAAACAAACCCTTCGAGCGCGCAAATTCAGAAATGAACTCAATCCATAAATACCCCACAAAATTAATCGGTTTGAAAGTATGTGCCCAAACATTCAATTAGTTCTGCAACCTGTTGTACTCGCCGTTGCAGTGTGGCTGGGCCCTATTATCCCATTCTTTCAGCTCGAAATTCGCATTCACAATAAAATGATTTCATTTTCAGTTAATTACATTAATCAAGAAGAAGAGTTCTTGCGGCAGAATATAAACAATATTTATATAGAATGCGGGAAAATTGCAGAATTTGTGGTGAAACCACGCGAGGAAGAAATTCCAAGGATTTGTTTAAATGTGAGCAGAATGCCCTTGTGCACAAAGTAGAACTCTTAACGGGAGAATGGGTAAGGAAATCTGGAATTTCTAAGCGTTTGAACCTACATACATATGTACACACATAATTACAGCTAGAATTCGACGAGGATTTACCATCGAGAATATGTTTACATTGTGAACAGGATTTAAATGTGGCAACTGAATTTCGTGGTCGCTGTATTGAAACTCAAAGAGTCCTTCGCCTGCAAAAACTTTCTGCAGCGCCGAAACCGGGTAGGTAATTCCACAGAAGCGTTTGTTGTTTTGGTAACAATTGCTCCGTTGAGGATCGTTGGTCCACTCCTTTGAATCGGCGTGTTGGGGTAGTTGTAGAGCAATTTGGCATACAAAGTATAATCCAAAGAAGTACTTTGACTAAACAAACAATTTCTTCAAATTAGATGATTTGGATCCCATTAAAGTGAACTCAGAAGAAGGAGTAAATTCAATGAATTACGCTAATGAAGAATCGTGGGAGCAATCTTTCGAAATTAATAATTATGATGTATCGGAGAGATGTAACACAAAGGACATCATAGAGGAGCAACAAACACATCAAAGAAAGAAAGAGGAGCAAACACAAAATTATTCTCAGCAACAATCACCAATTTCGACATTAATGCCGGCAAAATCAGCAAGAATAAAATTAAATTTCCTAGATTCAAATATACCTAAAAAGGGGAAGTTCATCAATTGGAGAGTTTTAACTGAGGATCAAGCCAAAGAAATCGCCAGTTTGCAGAGACAACGTAACTGTGTCTGTGATCAATGTGGAAAAACATTCAAAGACCCAAGCAATCTGAGAATGCATTTACTTCGACACACAGGAATAAAGAACTTCGAATGTGAGGTTTGCAAAGCCAAATTCTACACGGCCCACCTTCTGAGACGCCACGGTTTGTTACACAAGGGAGTACCATTGTATAGTTGTAGTTATTGTGAAAAAACCTTCAATCACTGCAAGTCCAAAATTGAGCATGAGAGGGAAGTGGACAAATTTAAATTTAGTAATTAATTATGAAATGCGATCAATTATATTTTTATTTCCCTTAGAATTCACCGAAACGAAAAACCGTTTAAATGCGGATCGTGTGACAAATATTTCAGGACAACTGGGATACTCAAAAACCATCAGGTGGTGCATACGGGGGAGCGTAATTTCCAGTAAGTAACTGAATATGAATTATTTTCGATTCGTAAGAAGTACTCAATTTGTTTCTGGCAGTTGCGAGATTTGTGACAAAAGATTTACAGCCCGGACGAGCCTAACAACGCATTTAAAATCAAAGTATCACCTACAACATTCATTGAATGCAAACGCCAAGCGGTAATTTTGTCCTGAAAAAGTGTTTTTTTTTAAGTCGTTTATTAAAAAGCAAAAAAAAAAATAAAAAATAAAATAAATACAATTTTCTTTGCTTTTTTTATATATAACGAATAACATTTATCGCAGTAAACTGCATAACACTTCTGTAGTATTATAAATAAAGACGTGCCTGCTTTTTATAATAAAACTATATTGTACTTATGAGGAAACTTGTTTTAACAATATTATCAATTGATTGAAGTTACTGAAATTACGGTGCTTGCCTCGCTAGATACATGGAAAATTAACTCACTGAAGTTTTCCTTTGCATTGTCCAATTTAATATGTATATTTAATATGAATATTCACCTTTTCCTTCACAAGTTATTTATTAGGTGGGCATCCAAAGTGGACTATATAGTCGAACCAAAATATTTAACACATAATAATCGATTTCAATTTGCCTTTATTTGGTGAAAGTTTTGCTTGTACGAAAGTTGCTTATGAACAAATCCTCAGGTCTCTTGGTCTTGCTTATCGCGTCGCTAGTTGAACTGTAGTGAGAATGGCTACGAAACTAAACCCAGAATTTGTTGTGTTTTGCACTCTTTTTATTGCATTTCATGCAAATCAATTTAGTAGTTTAAATGACTTAAAGGAAGTAATTCCTCTCGAATGGAACAAATTGGACATTGCGTTACTCCAAAATCTAAAGTATGGTCAATTTTAATCTTGTTTTATATCCGTTTCATTTTTTTGTATTTTATTTTTTGTTTATTGTTTAGTTCTTTTCTTTTATTTTTAAATATGCGTATTCTGCAATAATATCCTGATTAACAAATTATGATAAAGTATACAGAGCTTAGCACTATGAGCTTTCAACTGAAAATAACTAAACTGGTAAAACTCATTGAGGGAAAAATACCGATACGAAAAACAGATTTATTGACTAAATGACGTGCCATAGCTTACTTAATAATTAAAAAGAGAGTTTGAGCCTTTCTTGGACTAGTTCGGGGGTAGTGCTAAAATTCGCCAGTGTTACACCATAAGTGGATTTAATTTATTTGATAACTTCTGTCGAACTTTTCTTTGACGAGGTTTTCTCTTTAATAGGGCTAGCGTTTGCTATTACATGAAGACGAGCCGTTGGCCGTTGGCCGTTGATAAGTAAGATAGCAAGTTTCAGATCATTTTTAAAATTTTATTTTGGGAAATTTGTAATTTATTTAAATGCCTAAGAGCGCAGTCTCCCCAGACATTAGATCCGTAAAGCATGATAGGTGCAAATATGGTTTTAAAAATATTCATTTTGTTATGAATAGATAGAAACGATCATCGGTTTATAAATGGGTAAATAGTACAGATTGTTTTGTTAATTTTATTAATAGTCTTGGCAATATGTAGTTTGAATGTCAATTTCGGATCTAGGTATAACACAAGATATCTTAGGTGATCTTCCTATGGGGCACTTCAATATCTATGAAGTGGGTAATCGAGCAGTAAAGAGTCGTATCATCAGCAAAAATAGATGTTATACACTGATTGGAGATAGGAATATTTGAGTGGAAATGTTGTAGAGGAACTGCTGCACATATCTTTTGTTTAATAGACGTTGAACATTTTAAATATAAATAGAATTGTCTGTCCAAAAGAAAGCTGTACATAGTTTTAGTAAGGTGATCTGGAAAGTTTAGGTAAATTACTTTATAGATTCACCCTTTGTGCCACACAGTATCGAAGGCTGCCTGTACATACAAAGTGACTATGCCGCCTGATTTTTTATTATGGAGTTCGTTGTTAACGAAATATTTAAGTTTGAGGAGTGGATGGGTACAGTTTAGTTGTGCCCTGAAGCCAAAATGTTCAGTTGATATTATTATATTATTTTGTTCTAGTTTCTTTTTAAGCAGTCTTTTAAAGATTTTTGAAAAGCCAAAAATTAAACTAATAGTGCGATAGTTATAGGGAGAGTCTGGTGGCTTTCCGGGTTTAAGGATTGGAATAGCTTTGGCTGTTTTCCATTTAAGACGAAAATGGCCAAATTGTATGCAACAGTTGAAGATATTGGTAAGGATCTCAATTGCCGTGGAAGGTAGGTTTTTAATGGCCAAGTTTGATATGAGGTCCGGACCAGGCTTTTTGATAGTTTTTAAGTAGCGTATTACATCACGGACCTCAGCTGTGTTAGTATCAGAAAGGGATTTTGTTAAGTGGTATTTTTATTCAAGTATTTCACTTAACAAGTTGGCTTTTTCGTCGCTAGTAGCGAAGAGTTTATTATTGTATCTAAACGTCGGTATGAGATAGAGTCTTGCACTAATGCATTCACAAAAACAATTTTTCTAAATCCATTCGAATACTCTTTCAAAAAAAAAGAAAGCAAATCAACCGTATGGCAGGAATAGTGTAAAAAGAAAACCACAAAAATAAAAAAGAGGTGCCTCGCTTTCAGTTCATTTGTGGTACTTCCATAAATTTGCGTAACTTCGAATTATTTGTGTATTGTGTTCTGCGACCGCTTCGGCTGAAGCAAAGCTTAAAAAGAAAAGTAAAAAAAGAAGCAATCACTTCGGGTTGACGCAATCGCCATGTGCGAGGGAGAAAAAAAGCGGACAAACAAGTGAGTGCGAAAGAGGCGGTCTCCGTCGCTGTTTTTGTTGTGGGCGCAAAATGAGTCGTCAGTTTGTATCTATTCACTGGTGGTCACTTGAGCTTTGGGATTCATCATTGTTATATTGCTTACATACTGTTTTAACTTGTTGACACAGATATATATTTTTGTAGACAATGTTGTTTTTAGATAATTTTTTTTTTTGTTAGATCGGTGGTGCAATTACAAGGTGAAGTGTCTGATAGACTTTAACTTGGCAAAGCCCAGAGCGATCCTTGCAAGTACACTTCAAGCAGCTCACCGCCTCCTCGTGACGATCTTGGGCACTGGAGCCAAGACAGCCATCTTAGGATCCAGCTAAGGTGAGAAGATGAAAAAAACCCCTCGGCGGAGGTTGTGCGTAGGGCTTATAACCCACCACGTAAAGAACGTATATAATGAATACACGTAATATAGCCTCGGATACAGAAACCCCCCTTAACGGTGACGACCACGGCAACCGAAATAAGACTAAATATTTGAGAATATGCACCTGGAACGTCCGCACCCTTTATAGGACAGGTGCCTCCATGCAGCTGGTAAACGCCCTCAAAAATGTAACGCTGATATCACTGCTATACAAGAAATGCGATGGACAAGACAGGGCTATTTAAAGAAATCAAACGGTGATGTGTACTATATCTGTCATCCGCACCAACGTATGTTTGGTTGTGGCTTTGTGGTCGGGTCCAGAATGAGGTCCCTGGTTTCTCTATTCACACCAGTGAGGGACCGACTTGCCACAATCCGAGTGAAAGCGAGGTTTTTTTTAATCAGTCTAATATGTGCGCATGCACCTACAGAAGAAAAGGACGGTGGAATCGAAGATGCCTTCTACACGGAGCTCGAGCCGCCTATGAGCACTGTCCGACCCATTACATTAAGATTGTACTTGGAGATTTCAATGTCAAAGTCGGTCAAGAAAGCGTTTTTGCTCCTACTATTGGACAACAACCTTAGGCAAGGGTTTCAGTATAATAGACTTCGCAGCAGCTCACAACATGGTGATTGGTAGTACAAGATTCAAACATCAGTGCATTCATAAGGCAATATTGCTGTCTCCTGATCAATCCACTCGGAACCAGATTGATCAAATCGTGATTGATGGAAGGCATGCATGCATCCAAGATACTTGATGTACGTGGTCCATCGACTCTGACCACTACCTTGTTACAGCCAAGCTAAGAACCCTTCTAAATGCCGTCAGAGAAACCCCAACAAGTGTGCAATGGAAGCTTGACATCAATAAGCTGCAATCACAAGAAACAGCGAGGGACTTTTCCATTCGACTCTCAGATCTCCTCAATCAATCCTCGGTTGGCGATATGTGGGCGCACATATCACACTCCATACGAAACCATTGGGTTTCAGCGCTCGCTACATTGAAACCGATGGTATGACAACGAATGTGAAGGACGCAGCCTATAGAAAAAGGCTCCAGTCAACTGCTACGCGAGCCATGCATGTGTATTACAAAGCGAAGAGGAGAGAAGAAAAACGCCTTTTCAGGCGAAAAAGCGAGAGCAGGAAAGGCGTGAACGAGAAGCGGCCGAGAATCATAGGGCCAAAAACAAAGTCCGAAAATTCTATCAACGAGTCAAGCGTCTGACTCAAGGTTTTAAGCCCTCGGCATCTCTGGCCTGTCGTGATGATAATGGGAATCTTCTCACATATGTGGAAAGTGTACTTGGTCTATGGATAGACCATTTTTACCAGTTGCTTGCAGGTGATGATACCGAAAATACCACCAGCGTAGAAGCAGCTGCAATCGTGGAGGACGAAATTAAAGTACCACCTCCCAGCTATGATGAGGTTAAAGTCGCTATCAAGCGTCTAAAAAACAATAAGGCGGTGGTTGCTGATGGCCTTCCTGCTGAACTGTTTAAAGCCGGTGGCAATAAGCTTATTAATAACATGCACAAGCTTATCTGCAAAATATGGATAGCTGAAAACATGCCTGACGATTGGAGACTCAGCTTACTATATCCTGCACTGAAGAAGGGTGACGCAACCATTCGCACCAACTATCGGGGAATTGACCTTCTTCCCATTGCATATAAAGTCCTATCCAGTGTACTTTGTGAAAAGCTCAAGCTCATTTGCGAAAGCGCTATTTGGCCCCTATCAATGCGGCTTCAGACCTGTCAAATCATCAACTGACCAGATATTCACACTACGTCAAATTCTTCAAAAAACCTACGAAAATCAAGTCGACACACACCACCTATTTATTGACTATAAGGCAGCATTTGACAGCCCCAAACGAGATTGCCTGTATACAGCCATGTCTGAACTTGGAATTCCGTCATTGGCCCGTCTCCGCAGCATGACGTTGACTGATACGGGATGCTCGGTCAATTCAGTTATTTGCAGGCAAGGCATTACATTTTACTTTGGTTAAGACTAAAACGGCCCATCTTCTATGCAAACATGTTTGACAAACGCCGTGTTTGTCAAGGGGCTTGCCAGTGGGTGGCTGTATTTGTGTGTTTGAATCGATGTTTTTGATATGTTTGTGCTTGTGCAATTATATTTATGTTGGGTGTGGGCAAATTTATTCTCTTTATAGTAAATTTCGAGGCGAATGGTTGTGTCAAAATGAACGCGTATAATACTTTTTGGTGCGAGTTCTTGGAAATGTACCAGACATTGCCTGTTTTGTGGAAAGTGAAGAGTGATAATCATTGTAATCGTGTTGAACAGACGGCAGCTATGACAAATCTAGATATACCGTCAACATCCACTCCCACAATTTACCTTTCCGACCTATTGTGACCCAAAACGAGTTGACTCAAAGCTCCTCTTCCACTTCATCTAATTTAAAAAATTTCTTTACTAGTTTCTCTAGCGATAATGAAAACATGTAATTTTTTTTCAATTATATTTTTCAGTTTTTTTTTTACACTTAATTTTTTATATTAAGTGTTTTGAATGAAAAATAAAAAACAAAATTATATATTATATATTCATATTATTAATTAAATAATAAAATAACAAATTTGACTGCTTCTGACTCGCGACAATCTATAATTGAAAACTATTTCTTCCTTTGTCATTGTGTTGTGTTGTGTGCCTTCATTATGTTTTCCATTAAAGGAAAAGCGTCATCGACAACAAATACAAATGGCATTTTCCAACCTGGCGGTACAGGAATTTCCAATTACTCTAATGCAATTGGAAAAAATCCACTGCACTGAAAGCATCATCTTCATATTTCTACTCGCTGGTAGTTGCCGGCAACTAAAAAACTCATATGTTTTTAGAGGAATTATTATTACATAATTTCTTGTATACTTACCTTAAAGTATAACAGTCTTCTTCTTGTTTTTGTACGCCAAACCAAAGGTAAGTGTAAATTCAAATTTGAAGTTTTTTTATAAAAATAAATTTAGAAATTATGTCCTTCATTATTTTCGTTTTCTTAGTTATTAACGCCGAAACTTTGTTTAATAATTCATTGAAAGTTCTTTTGTGTTTGTTCTTTTGTCTTAATCTTGCAATAGATTGGTGTCGCCCAAATCAGCCCTTTTTTACCTCGTTTTCATCCAAACACGTTTTTTTCAGTTTTATTTCTCTTACTTTTGCACAAAATAGCAAACAACCTTCGCTCGCAAAATTAAAATTACAATTTATGTTTGTCAAACGGCTTGCGTAATGTGTGTATTCCGTATTTTTTTAAAAGCATGTTTGATGCAAACATGCTTGCTTAGTGTATTTTGCCCTTTTATATGCCTTCAAACCAAAAATAAAAGGTTTGCGGGTTCCCAATTTGAAAGAGTTACGTTATCGAAGTAAAGTTTTTATTTTGTTTTATCGATTATATATTTTATAACACATCTCTAATGACAAACAAATTTTGTGAATAGGACATTGTTAAAAAGGGATTAAGATGTTTGTGTCGGGCGAAGTATAAGGACGGCAATTAATTTGGAATGGTAGAAATTTGTAGGGTTTGTGGGGAAATCCCACAAGACGCGGATTCTAAGGATCTGTTTGAATATGAGCACATGTTCTTGTACAAAATAGAACTGCTAACAGGCGACTGGGTGAGTTTTACCTCTAAAGTCTTGTAATGTACATATGTACATAATTACAAGTAAATGATGCGTTTGAAACTATTTGCAGCTGGAATTTGACGAAGCCTTACCTTCGAAGATATGTACATGTTGTCAACGGAATTTAATCTTAGCTGTTAACTTTCGTAATCGATGTATTCGTATTCAAAATGCGTTTCGACTGCAAAAATTTCGCAAAGCTTCGAAAGTGGGTAGGTCATTTTTGGATCACAAATGGTATAGCAGTTTGTCTGAAACAGTCGCGTGGCCGATTATAAAAGCCGTATGTCGACTCATGACAAGTTTTCTGTGAACCAGAGAGTGGTTGGAAAGTAATAGTTACGTTTGGTCAATAAAATCTATTCAACCAACCTTGTGTGATTAAACTAAAAATGTTTCCAATTTTTAGATGACTTTGATCCCATTGATGTAAATTCAGAGTTTTCCACTGGAATTAATGGAAATGAGGCGGAAGTGCAAGAGGTAATTGCAGAGAATAACGTAATTGAAGAGCGGTTAGAGGATTCTTTATCTAGTGAAGATTATGTAGTAGAGCCTAGTGAAGCAGATCACTACATAAAGAAGCAACTAACATATCAAACGAAGGCAAAGATATATTGTTTCCAAGACCAAAGGGAATATCCACAGGAGGGTCGTATGCTTGCCGAAACATCAACGACATTAGCAACGAATACACCAAATAAAGTGACCGCTACTGATACGAGGATCGAAAAGGCTACGACAGATTTTAGCATACCCAAGAGAGGAAAACAAATCAACTGGGCTGCATTGACCGAAGAACAGTTTAGAAAAATGAAAAGTTTACAGTTACAGCGGGAATATGTTTGTGAACAATGTGGCAAACACTTCAAATACCACAGCAACTTTAAATTGCATTTAATTAGACACACGGGTATAAAGAAATTCAAATGTAAAGAATGCAATGCGAAGTTCTACAATTCCAGTCTTTTGAAATGGCATGTTATGGTGCACAAAGAGCATCGAGCGCGAAACTTCCAGTAAGCTAAAAATTAATTTCGATTTATTCTTAATACTAACCGAAATATTTCCTTGGCAGTTGCGATATATGCGATAAATCGTTTTTAAGGCGAAAGAGCTTAGTAGCTCATTTTAAAACTAAGTATCACAAAGAGCAAATGAAGAACCATACAAATCGAAGGAGTATAAGAGAAAAAGGCGAACTGAAAATTTAAATGTAAAATATACTTTTATGTCTTTTATGTGATAATTCTTTTAATTTTTATGTACACATGAAATACATTTACATTATATATTAATTATGCTATCAATAGTGTAGAAAAAGTTTTTTAACGATTTTCGACATAAAATTATTTCTATTAATGCCTCATTAAATTGTTTTGTTTTTTTAGTAGTACCTTTATTATTATAACAACGGTTAGATCTTAAGTAAATATTATACAAATTTGATGACTCTTTTTTTTATAATAATCGTAATATATTTAAGTAGGGCATGGCTTAGCCGTTCGCCTCTCTTAAAGTAGATACAAATATAACAAATACAAAATGTGTATAACAAGGAGATGTAAAGGTATAACGTAAAATTAACATAATAAAAACTACAAACAAAAAAAAATTAAAAATAAAAGAATGAAAAAAACATCTAATGAACTACAAAGATAACAGATTAAAATCTCTATGTGCATCACAAAAACTTATAAAATTCTGTCCCTGTACCATAGATTGCTTCGTGGCTATTTTAGCTATAACCAAAGTGTAGTACTTGGTTTTGTTTTGCATTATTAAAACAAAAACTGCCTCGGATTTACTCCATGCATTGATTTTGTGTCAAGATCGGCGAAGAAATAGTTAATCATAGCACTATCGTAAAGTCAGTAGCGCAGAATTGCAGATATGATTTCGACAAAGGAGACCCCATTGACTGCGCTAATTACCGAAGGATCAGTCTTCTTAACATCGCATATAAAATCCTCTTCGCCGTCTTGTGTTTGTCCGAAACCGTTTGTCAAAAACCTGATAGGTCATTATCAGTGTGGTTTCAGGCCAGGGAAGTCCACAATAGACCAAATCTTCACACTGCGGCAGGTCCTGGAAAAAATTCTTTTTGCTTTTTTGTTGATTTCAAGGCCGCATATGCTATATACGCATATGCTACAGCTATACGGTATAATGTTTACCAAACTCGTCAGATTGTGTAGGATGACGATGGAGAATTCTGGCTGCTCCGTCAAGGTAATGTAAGGTAACTCACCGAGACCTTCATTGTCAAAAAAGGTTTTAGGCATGACTATTCGCTGTAATGTGGCTTTTTCAACATACTTGAGAAGATCGTGCGAAACACACAGGTCGACACTAGAGGCATGACTTCCAAAAGTCCGTTCAGCTGATAGCTTACGCGGGTGACATTGACTTAATTGGTCGAACACAGCGAGCCGTCAATGAAGTGATTGCTGGCATTGAAGCGTAAGCGGCTAAAATGAGTATAGCGGTGAATGAGGGAAAAACAAAGTATATGCTGTCATCACGGAAGGACGCACAACATCGACGTCTCGGTCACAGCGTCACAATAGGCAGCAAAAACTTTAAATTAGTCAAGGACTTCGTCTAGCTCGGCTCTACAGTAATTAGGGACAATAACATCAATACCGAAATCAAGCGCAGAATTACTCTTGCCAATCGCTCAAGAGGCAATTGTGTAATATAGCCATTTCTCGAAAGGCCAAAATGGCTTCATACATGATCATCCAAGACCTGCTCAATGGCGCAGAGGCATGGCCTCTCTTAAAAGCGGATGAGGAAGCTCTCGGCATTTTCGAGAGAAAAGTTCTGCGTTCGATTTTTGGTCCTGTTTACTTTGATGGCACCCAAGGGGAGAAGAACCTTAACCAAGTTGGTGTGAGCAATTGGAGGCAGCTGGCAAAAGATCGGACCGGCTGTCGATGTTTATTGTTTCAGGCCCTGGTCCACACCGGATTGTAGCACCATACAAATAAGTAGAAGAAGAAATTGCCATTCACTAAGCATCTGAAGCATTATAAGTTAATTGTGTTAGTCAAGAAGAAGACAAGTATTTAGAAGATGTAAAGTTGGGTAAATTGTAATAATATAAAATGCTAGAAAATTGTAGAATTTGTGGTGAAACAACACAAGGCACAAATCCTAAAGATTTGTTTGAATGTGAACAAAAGACATTTGTGCACCAAATAAAACTGCTAACAGGCGAATGGGTAAGCATGAGAAGCGTGGAGAGCAGTGCACCATTATCTGATGCGTTTTAAATTATTTTCAGCTGGAATATGGCAAGGACTTACCTTCGAAGATTTGTATATGTTGCGAACAGGATTTAATCGTAGCAGCTGACTTTCGTGACCGTTGCATTGAAACTCAAAAGACCCTACGTTTACAAAAAGTTTGTGCAACGTCCAAAACAGGTATGTTTTTTCACGTTAGTGGTAATTTACTATGACGAATGATAGACAATAACACCCCATAGTTCCATCAGGGCTTCCGCGACTTAATTTTCCAGCCAATTCTTGTTCATACCCCAATAAAACTTTCTTTTTCCAACATACTTACAGTGTTCGGCTATCGACATAAGCTACAGACAATCGGTCACAAATCAAGCATAATATTTAAAGCTTATTTCACAAAACAATAATTTACATATCTTCATACAACTCTGAGATAAATCCCCGACTTAAAGGCATGGTCATAAAGAAATTGTATATCGCAAAAAATTAAATTTTGTAGTTACATCAAGGAATGTCTTAATCACATTAGTCTGTTTGGTGAATATCCTCCATCACCATTGCGTGTTTCATAAACTAGCACTCAGTTCTAATGGCATTTGTTATTTACTGAGTGACGAACATTTGGGTGGCAAATTTTTGACGAAGCAGTTTGCCGTAGAAAAGTCGGACATATTTTTTTTTTTATTTTTTAAAGGTAAATACATTTGTTTTTAGTATTAAGTTATTTAAAACAGTTACAAGACCACACGCGTAAAACGTTTTGTAAGTTTTTTCGTTGTTTCTGGCATGCTTTTTCTTCATTTTTATGTTTGTATTTTTGCGTTGCTTGCAAAAAGAGCGTGAGCATATATTTGCTAAAGGGCCAAATTAATTCAATTTGACGTGTCTGTGGAGCCTTTTTTGTATTAAATCAAACGTTTGACACAAATCAATTTTTTTTTTAATATTTCGTCAAATTAGCAAAAACACCCCATAGACACGTCAAATTAAGTAATTTCTCTTTTTTAGGGAACATATGTTCAAATATTTGAAGCGTATATTTGGCCCTTTAAGTTCATTCTTATGAATACAGTGAGAGCGCGCAGGCAAAGAGCATTAAGCATGAAACAGTTGTGCACCACATACTAGAGTGGGCAAAAAAAACAACGTTTGCCGGGTTTGCTAGTATATATATGTATATACAGTGCACAAAACTCTTGACGCAGAAGGAAGTTTTAACTTTAAGGATGTCAGTACGATGCTATATTTTCCAAAATATTTTTACCATAAAACCAATCAATTTACTACCGAATAACATTTATTTGTTGAACAAATATATATATATATATTTTTTAATTAAGTACCTAAAAATTAGCAGTTTTTCAATGGACAATACTCTTGGCACACCTAACTTTAGAAATGTTTTTTTCTAATAACAGCGTCGATTAAGGTACTGTATTTCCAAAAAACAAATTTTGCAGTTAACCGGTTTTTAAAACATAAAACATTTTCATTGGGATCTGTGTTTTATTTTCTGAAATTAAGAATTGATCAATATAAAGTGACAATGAGTCTAATTGTAAAGAAAATACTGAATCTCAACGCAAATAGATTCTCCATTTGCACAATCAAAGTAAATCAGAAGCTGAGATTAGGGAAAAGATGAACCGGTTTACCATTCGCAGTATCGTAAACGGCTTAAAGCAGCTTCAAACTATGACAGTACAGAACCTACTGATTGGCCACAGACTTTAAGTCATCGTAAATCCCAACAAATATTACGAAACATCAAAAGAATGCCAACCCAACGCGTAGCTAAGTATAAGCTTCTAATATTTGCAGCAAACTAAAGTGTTTAAATTATGTAAGAGCGTATAAATGCAAGCCAAACAGCTTCTAAGAGCAAGTACTGTCCTCGGATGAAAGCAAATATATCTTTCAATAATGGGCGAAACAGATATTGAAGGATTACTTTAAAAAAGTGCTGTAAAGCGAAGATGATTAGGATCGTGTACGTCTCAGCACGACAATGCACATGTTTTGCCACACCCTTTACAATATCCAGCGCTCATAGCAATCAGCGCATTTCGCACTTTATCGGAGGACTCTGTGGATAGACCTCACCCAGCTGTTGAGTGGACACGGATGCTTCCGGCAGTACCTCCTCAGGTTCCGCCATGATGATGCCCCGTGGTGTATGCACTGCCGTAACCAGAACGAGGAAGACTCTGAACACGTTCTATTCCGATGTGGAAGATTTGAAAGAGAACGATACGCTATGCTTGATACGATGGTTGTGAGCAGCTTTCGGCCGATAACCTAGTGGGTCAAATGCTTGAGAATTAAGCGAAGTGGGACGCTGAATTATAATTTGAGGCCAAAGTGATCAAAGCACTGCGAGTCCTACAAAAAACACGCCGAGATTAGATGGTACCAGCCTCAGGAAACTTTGCATAACTGTAGTCCCGTAAGGAATTGGCTGGATCTCCCAATCTTAAGCTGTAACACCTAGACCTAAGATTATGTACACCTAAATAAACTAACATAAATCCTTCACAATATCCCAGTGTCAATGCAATCGAAAATGTTGGGAAAGAACTGGATCCAAGTACGGATCCTATTCAATCAACGACGATTCAAAAAATACTATTGGAGGATATGACCACTCGAGCGTAATAACCAAAACATTTGCTACATTCAATGTTAAAACGTTTGAAAGCTGTAATAAAACAAAAGGGCATTGCAACAATGTATTAGTCCCAGCAAAATAGATAAATTTTGCATTTTTAAAGTTTGGTGTGCCAACAGGTTTGTGCGGTAAAAGTTTGGTAATTTTTAAGTTATTTAATTTAAAAAAAAAAAAAAAACCAAATACAATTTGTTCAACAAATAAAACATTATTCGTTGGTAAATTGAGCGCTTTATATGGGAAAAATATTTTGGAAAATATATAATCATAATGACATCTTTAAACGTAGTGGAAAATGCCTTCCGTGCCCAGAGATATTTGAGAATGTTCTGCAAAAAGTTTTTTTTTTTTTTTTAATATAATACTTATTGTGTTTATTTAAAATAATTATTAACTAGTTTTCTACTACCTTCAGTGGCAGCCTAACCTAATTGTATATACATGAAAAAGAAAAAATAATGTAAACCTATGACTTACAAAGAACTTATAAAGAATAATACCTATTTACATATTTACAATTACTTATTTATATAAAAAAAACTTACTAAATTTGACAGAAGAAACTTATGAAAGGACTCTCGTAGGAAGATCCTGTGGGTGACACCTTTTGAGTCTTCTTTTTCTGTCTCTCGAAGTTAGCCGTCTCGCGAGTGCATTTGAGTGAGAACAAAGGCGCTCTAGATATTTCCCCGCTTGTGCCTGGATAACATCGCCGACTTTAGGAACCCTAAGATCCTTTTCGATATCCCTTGTACGCATGTACCAGGGAGCATTGCAAATTTTTCTAAGCGTTTTAGCTTGAACATTTCTGATTTTATTCATATGCGACTTAGCAGCTATGCCGTATACTTGCAGCGCGTACTTCCACATGGGGCTTAAAGTTGTCTTGTATATTGTTGTCTTGTTATACAAGGACAGCTTGCTATTGGGGGACAACAGCCACACGGACCGCTGAACCATTGTTACATGTCTTTTAAATTTAAGTGTCCTGTCCATTATGACTTCTAGGTATTTATGCGCAGGGTTGTGCTTCAGAGTAAAGCCTAGCAACGATATGGCAGGGCAAGACAATGGCCGTGTGGCATACGTAACTCAGGCACATTTGCTGGCATTGATGCCTATGTTCCATTCTACAGCCCACTTCTCAAAGCAACACACGCATTGCTGCATTGCTTTCCTCATCCACACGTGTGACTACACTTGTTCTAGGCATGTCTGCTGTATGAATCGTATACAGCGTAGGACCCAATAAGCTGCCTTGAGGTACACTAGCGCAGATTGGTCTTCTTGTCTATTTCTCACCATCGATTAGAACACGAAAGCTTCTGTCCGTTAAAAAGCTCCTGACGAGTTGGAACAGCTGAGGGGTAAGTAGGTTCTTCAGCTTGCTGAAAAGGCCTTCATGCCACACCCTATCAAAGGCTTGCTGGATGTCCAAGAAAACTGCTACTGCGTACATTGTAAGTTCCATGGCATCCAAAGCGAAGTTGACCACACGGTGCAGCTGCTCCGGGGTGCCGTGAGTTTTCCTAAAACCAAACTGCCACTTTGGGATTTCTTCTTTTACGCTTTCGAGTTGAAGAATCCGATTCAATATCATCCTTTCCAATATTTTTCCTAAAAAGGAAACTGACTGACTGATTGGCCTATATGAGTCAACTTCAGTGGGTTGTTTCTTTGGCTTTGGAATCATAATAATTAAAGCTGATTTCCAGATCTTTAGGAAGTGCCCCAACCTTAAGATGCTGTTGAATATCCAAACTATAAACAATACAGCTCTCGTCGGAAGAAGTTTGAGCTTCTTGTTATCCAAGAGATTTTCGCCTGGGGATTTTTTGCACTTTAGCTTTTTAATTTGTTGATTCACTTCTTGCAACGTTATCGGGTTTGCTGGTAAAGCCATTTGGAATGGCGCATCCAAATGCATTTTAACAGTCCTGCGCACGAGCTCCGATGAGAGATCAAATGGCTTAAATCTGTCTTCTAGGCTGTCCGCAAAAATTTCAGCCTTCTGTTGACTGGAATAACACCAACTGGATCTGCTGGATCTTTGATTGGAGTGTTTGGAATAGCCTGTCTCTTAAAGCGCCTTGTGAGCTTCCAAAGAGAGTAGTTAGAAGATGCGTCAGGACTTACACTTTCTAGCATGTCGTCGATTGACTCGTGTTTATGCCTGATTAGCACCTTTTGCAAACGATTAGACAGTCTTTTGTAGATCTGATGAATGCGAGTGTCTCCTGTTCTTGCGTATTCTTTCCGGACTCTTCTTTTTAGGCGCAGCATGTCGACAGGAATTTGGGACATCTGTGTTCTCCGATGTTGGTTTGGAAGGCATTCAAACTTTGGAGCAGCATAAGAAGAGGCTTGTAAAATGATGCTCATTAAGACTTTAACTGCATCTTCTATGTCTTCTGGGCTGTTTATCTCTATGTTGAGATTTATTCTTTTATTCAAATCAGTTCTTAAACCTTCAACCGAAGAGCCAGGTGGAAGAATGTGTTGCTTACGGGGCTTGAATTGCGGAGCTTGTGTGTTATAAGAATAAAAAGTTGGCTCACCGGTATCTAGAATTTGGCAAGTACTGCTGGTTATAAATTCTTGCAAGCATTTGCCGCGGGGACAAGACCTAATGTTACCCCACCATGAGTGCTTTGCATTAAAATCACCGCCTGCAATGAACCTACCGCCCATAGTTATTAACAGTTGGTCAAAATCCGTTTTAGTCCAAGGTTCCCTGGGAGGAAGGTACAAAGAGGCTATTTTTACGTATCATCAGCACATCTATACTAGCTATTTGCAACTGCATGCTAGAAATCGATTCATTCTGGTTATGACTAATACTAGAACGAATAAGAACGGCAGAGCCTCCTTTGGATCTACCACTGGGATGATTGGCATAGTATTGATCATATCCTGGCAGGTATATATTCTGACCAGGACGCATATGTGTCTCTGTTATTAGCATTGTCAATTTTGTTGGCACTGAGGAAAAGTCTGAGTTCGTCGTTGTTCCTGACCAATCCACGTGCGTTCCATAATCCGAGTTTTAAGAGCAACTTATTCATTTTGTAATTAGTTTCTGCAACAGGTCACGATACGCTTTGTTTTACTCCATCGTTTCCTGGATAAGTTTGAACATTTGGTCCATTCTGACATTTATATTATGTATAGCTTTTTCCAACGTATTAAATTTGTTGTTGAAAATCTGGTTTTCGCCAAAATCACAAGCGTTTGACCAACATTGTTCATAATATTGAATTGCAGCAAAATTCAAAACAATACGTACTGTTCATCGACATCGAGTAGCACGTAAACATTCTTTTTCGATTCATGTGGCATGTCGATCTTCTGATTTTGATGCACGTGAATAAGCCGAAGTGCTCGTTCCGCGTTTATTTGAGAACCTCGATTTCGCTTTTTTTTGACGACGCAATTAATACGACATAGATTTTAAAATAAAATTAGCGTTTCCTTCGACTTCAAAGTGACATTGTTCTATGAGATACATTTGCTGGTACAACAAGCACCCACCTTCTTTCAAGTGCAAGCAATAAGGTGACAAAGTTTTATCATAGTAGGTTGAACAATGAGGCAACGCATAAAATGCGAAAAAACAAGTTGATTATCCATCCTTGATAGTTTTAAAAGTTTGCAGCCGCACTACTATCACCAAGGACTGGTGTCGGAGGCTAATCACCCAGCCTACAGACACACCATTCGATTAGCGTAACCAGCACAAGTCTCTCGATATTCAAAAGATGAAAGAGATGAGAGAGAGATCATATCATTAAGACAAGACACGAGTGTACAAATGCGCATTTTCTATGAGCAAAATCTTGGAACTATAATTCAATTAATACATACCTCCACCGTATTCACAATAATTGGCCGCCAGGGACTTCTTTTTATTTCCAAATTATAAAGATTCGGCGTACAATCGTCATTGACCTAATAAATGTCTATTTTGAGGACCCGAAATCTTACAAAAATTTAAAAAATTCTTGTGAAAGTATCTAGAACTATATGAACCACAAAAACCGTACTTGCTTTCTTTGGTGCCAGCTCCTTAATTAACAAAATTTGGTATGTAGATGAAAGTCTGTACCTAATTTTCTAGAAATTGACTTGCAGGTGGGATCGAACTATGTGATGGGATGGTTAAGGTTTGAAATAAGCTAGTAACAATTTCTTCGACATTTTAGGATTTTTGGATTCTGTCAATCTAACATCACAACGTTCTACTGAATGTGATGATAATGAAACGCAACTGGATGAGGAACTCGATGATAATTGGACTATTGAAGAGGCCTTGTATCCATCAGATGAATGCAACGAAGACGAGATGTCAGATGACAATGTAGAGGAGCAGCAAATACATCAAACAAAGATAGAGGAATTTTCTATACAAAAACGAAGGGATTCTCGGGGTCGCACTCAAACAGTAAAAGCAACCAACTCACCGAATAAGTTACCAAATAGTAATGGGTCGGAAAAATCTGAACCACCATTTATCATACCCAAACGTAAAAAATTCATAAATTGGAGAGCTTTAACCGCGGAACAAGCGAAAAAATTAAAGAGTTTGTTGAGGCAGAGGGACTGTGTCTGCGATCAATGTGGACAGTACTTCAACGATCCAAGTAATTTTAAAATGCATTTAATCCGGCATACGGGAATAAAGAACTTCGAATGTGAGGAGTGCAATGCCAAATTCTACACGGCCAACTTGTTGAAACGGCACGCTCTGCTGCACAAAGGAATACCTTTGTATAGTTGCGATTATTGCGAAAGAACATTTAATCATAGCAAGTCGAAAACTGAACACGAGAGGTGAGAAGATAAATACAAAACTACCGATTAATTGAAAAATTAAATTGATAAATTATTTTATTTAGGATACATACAAATGAAAAACCATTTAAGTGCGGGTTGTGTGATAAACATTTTAGAACATCTGGCAAACTTAAAGACCATCACGTGGTGCATACCGGTGTCCGCAACTATCAGTAAGTAGCCGAAAAATGTACCATTCGAATTATTTTTCACTAAGTATATTCCGTCTGACAGTTGTGATGTGTGTGATAAATGGTTTCTAGCACGGAAGAACTTAATAGCCCATTTTAAATCAAAGTACCACAATGAGTTACTGGAGAACCAAAATGGAAACAATCGATAGCTCATTTATGCTTGCCTTAATTGTAAATGAGGTATTGAGTAGAAATATGAAATTAATGGAATGTCCTCTGCACCAGCGCAGAATGACTATTGTCGACCCTGATGTATTCTCAAAATTAATGTACACCGACCAACGTTTTAGTTGAAAAAGTAGATATTGTACAGTAAAAATAATAAAGCAATGCGGGGCTTGTGTCCTTATAATCCATAAAAATAACTCTACATCATAATGACGGTAAAGCTAAGCACAAACATCAACTTTTAAGTGAAAAAGATATATACTGAAAAATACATACAGGGGGTAAAGAAAAGCAAATAGTTACGTTAGATTGGATAAAGGTCGAAAACCGTCTGATTAAGTTCCAACACAAGGAAAGTGCAGTTTTTCGCGTGAGTGCTTTTGAGTCTAACAAGAGTCAATTAGTTAACACCTGCAGAACATTACTTGATATAAGAAAGTACTAATATCGAGAAAAATACGGATTACGCGAAGTGATGGGGTTTTCGACGTGAAACTACTCAACTCTAAATTGGGTAGTGAGCACTATCTTTAGCAGTAGCTGTTAATGCAACAAAAAAAGTTGCGATTCAGGGACCAAGTAATATTCGTTAAGGTGGAGGAAAACCACATTAAAATGTAAATCACAAAAAGAATTAAATTCATCTTAACGGAATGTCCAATAGTGTTCTCTCTAGCACAAACACTCGTACTATGCTACACCCATGGTGCTAACTTGTCTATTTGACATGTCTACGCTTGAACCCAAATTAATCGGGGTTGTTATGGAAATCAAGTCGAAGATGCTTTTTAAAGGGATTATAAACTAATCTCCTAGCTATTAACCATACATACATTTGATTTAAAAATCATCTGAGGATAGCAGCAAATAAAGATTCTGGAAAAAAAAGAAAACAAATGTTTTATAATATTAGCGCAAAATAGCATAAAATATTCTTGTGATTATTTTGAACTAGCTGGTACCAGGCGGACTACTGCCACAGACGAATTAATTGTGGAATTACCGTTTGAAATTTGATTAACTTGATGTCAATTCATTCGCATTGATCGACAATGAAATGGAAAATATGTCATTTGGAACTCTGGATTATATTTGCGAATGTTCTGCAATCTTTCTGTTTGGAATCAGGTGAGTCGCCCGAAATCAATGACAACAATGAATCGTTTTTGAACCGAAATGCTTACACACCTATATATATGTATATTATATATATATTATGTATGAGCAAGAGAGAATTGTACGCATGTACTCAAAAAAGAAATAAACAAAAAGAAAAAAAGATGTTTTTTACATAGCATGTGTGGGGCTAACATAGGCGCTATATTTTGTAAGCATGGTTTTACTTGTCATATAATCTATGTTTATGGGACAAAAAGTAGCCTATATTCTTTCCCAAAGTCGTGACAATGTAACGCACAGACAGAGTCACTTTCGCATATGTAATATTAGTAACTATAATGACGTGGGAGATATTACTTCGCAACGTAAATACATCTAGAAGGCAACCTTCTGCTTATAAGGTCGTTAGAATGTAATCTCTTCAGTCGACGTCGCATCACGACAGACTGTTTGGATAAGATTGCAGTCTCTGGTGATTTAGTCTGCACTTTTCACGAATCTTATCCAGCACAGTTGGCATACTGAGGTTTCTGTGCAGGGTGGTGTTGCGTGGAAACCAGTGAGCCCCAGTTATGCCGGGTAGCGCTGGGTTTTGGCAGGCATGGATCTTCTGTATGTTGCTGGCAGCAGTGCTACCTCAGGCTTTTGGCGCATAACGCCAATCAGGGGCCACTACTTGTCTACAGATTGTCCTATTGTTATTGAGGGACAATTTATTGGATGACTTAGTAATCAGTCACGCCTACATAGCTCTGCACAGCAGCAAACTGTGGTAATTCTAGTATGGGCTCGTCATGTAAGACGACATGTTCAATGTCATCCCGAGGTAGTGGATTTGGGCCACCTGCCGTATGATTCTGGAGTTATAATTGACAACTGGACTAATACCACGTCTGGTTCGCCCAGTCAAGTAGATTTGTTAAGAGCTGTATTGTTTTCTAAGAGGAGGCTCTTACTTTTATGGAGCAGACCTTTAATCACTTCCCTGCCACAGGCCTGCCTAACACCCAAGAAGCCAGTGAAACAGTATTGGGTCAATTCTATAGCAGTAAGTATGGTTAAGACGACACGATACAGTTGTTCGGGCGTCCCATGAGGTGCTCTAAAGCAGAATTCATGGTTAGGTATGGCTCTCTAGATACCCCGCAATCCCATCATTCGACTGAAAAGAAATCTGCTTATCGGTCTATGAGACCGTTATTGCATTGAATAGCATTACCAAGAACAAAGCTTCCTTTTTTCTTTTCTGTTTTATAGCCGTACTACCATGGAAGTCTTTCGAAGAGAGATATGGTAGATGGCCTCGAAGAACATGACATTTACTTTTGTGTCGATATTTTCTCCTCGGACCTTGAAAATTTAGGGTGCGGACACGCAAACTTTTCAACAGGCCGTATCAACATCCGCAGCTGGTCTCCAAGGTGAAGAGCCTTTAGTCGATAGAATAATGTAGGTAAGGGAAGTCGGGAAATTAGATCCGTAACTTCGGGATGAGAATTGGCTCTGAAGATTGAGATAATCGGGCTTGATTGGGAAACAATAACATGCCTTATGTGCTCGTTCTGGGTAAATATAATTATTATTTCATTTATGGAATTTCAATTTGTTCCCCGGATAGTTAGTTACGTATCCAATTGTGGAACTTTCTTGCTAAAATTTTTAAGTTTAAATCAATTGGAAGATTTTCAAAACTCCCCTTTGGTGGCAGGCTTTGGTCAGCTTTTAATCAACTTAGCCGTCGTCTGGACATTTCTTGGACTTCAGAAGCTGGATCTGCAAGTGGACTAATGGTTTTGTGACGACAAGTCCGCGTCAAACCTTGCCAGGGCTTCGGTGGGTGGATGCAGCTAAGTTGGGCCCTAAGTCCATAGTGGTCACTGGGCAAGACTTGGTGGTTTATTGGTTTTAAGCGTTTGTATAACACAAACTACATCAGAAGAATTGATTTAGTTGATGATGTGGAATCAACCATAGAGAGACCCCCACAGTTAATTCTTAAAAAGCTCTTAATCCTATTTGGACAGTTAAGATCTCCTAGAATCAGATAACCGCCACTGGTTCTAGCTAGTTTTATTAAGTCTGATTTAAAGATGCCTTTTTGGCGAAAGCTATGCTTTCATATGCCACAAATTTTGTGGCAGCAAGCACTGTTACCAAGAAAAAATACAGAGAATAGCTTGAGTTAATTACTATTATCAACAAAAACCTCAAATCCAATGATTTTAAATAAGTTAGTTATACCCTAGACATACAGCTAATTATATTAAACTGTGAGTGATTACATCAAACTACAGTGTGATTGCATTAAACTGGCCGAGTAGCAATTCACTTTTTTTAAGAAGCCAAAAAAGTGGGTCGATTTTGGGTAGCTTCAAAAGACGAGGAATGTTTTCAACGCGAAATCCGCCTGAAAGGTGGTCGTAGCTAACGATTAGCAATATTTTGAATTAAATCCATTGTACCAATTTCCCTCAATGATCAATCATTTTGTCCACCGTAAAAAGAGTACATGAGTTTTTTGTTGTTGGAGTTGCATGTGTAGAAGGGCGCTTACCAACAAAAACATAACTGTAGCTTAGGCTAGCAAACGTATTAAAATACGTTGTAATTGAAAGAATGTGACCGATCGTCGATTTCTCTTGACTTATTCATTGTGATCGTGTTGGTGGTATCCTTCAAAGTAGTGCCCATTTGATTGAATTACACGCTCATATCGATGCTTCTACTTCCTAAAGCAGTCTTGAAAGACAGTTACTGGAATCGCCTTTAGTACATTCGTCGCATTGGTTTCAACAGTCTTCTTGTCGTCGCATCGGTGTCCTTTAAGCGGCATTTTCAATCGAGGAAATAGCCAAAAGTCGCAAGGAGTTATGTCGGGACTGTATGGAAGCTGGCGAAGCTGTACTGTATGTTTTGATAAATACTGCCGCACAAGGTTTGATGCATGTGCTGGAGCATTGTCGTGGTGAAAGAGCCAGTCACCGATTTTTGTTCCGTCGTTAGGTCACGCAATCTTTTTAAAATTTCAGCGTAGTACTCTTTGCTTATCGGATGACCTGCAGGAGCATATTCGTGATGCACGACGCCTTCATAATCGAAAAAAACATTCAACAAGGCTCGGATGGAAACTTCCACTGCAAAGACTGCTTTGTTTCAGGATCATAACCATAAAGACATGATTCATCACCAGTAATAACCCTTTTGAGCAACTTTTTATCGCTATGGATCATTTCCAGATTGTCCTGAGCGATTTCTGATCAAAGGGTTTTTTGCAGTTCTGAGAGCAGTTTTGGGATGAATTTAGCACACACACGAGTCATGCCCAAAAGGCGCTATAAACAAACAAACGCTGAGCATGAATTAACCGTCCTATTGAGAACTGCGAGCAACTGGTTAGTTCGTGAGGAGTTACTGGTGATATTTGTACCCTATAGAGGTCACCTGAGTGATGTGGTAACTGCATAAATGCAGGTCGGCAACTTTTGGGAGAGACTAACAGATACCCGGCGCGCTGCTGCTCTTGGCATGCTGTTTTCCATGCTATCCGCCGGTAACTGTTTTTTTTATTATTTAATTTTTTTATTATTGCTAATGGATAAACAATAAAATTTGTTTTTTCATTTCATTTCATTATCATTATGTATCGATATCATTATGTATCGTATGTAGGTTACGAACTTCCGCGCACTCTTATACACGTATAAAAATATATAAATAAAATATATGTGTATAAAATATATAAATTTGTTAATGTGTCCCAACTCGCGAAAAGGCAACGTAGAATTTACCGTGTGAAAAACACGAATTTTCCAAATTCAAACCACCAACAGTTAATGATGGCCCTTTTGCTTTGTCGATGGTAATCGCAAGGGCAAGACGCAAAGGGAACTGAAGCCGGAATTATGGCACGAACATCATTTGTAAAAATGTAGTCGGAGAGTGAATATTGTGTGGAGAAATGTCTTAAGTAATTTTTGGGGGAGTTTATTATGGGTTTTAGAAATTAGCCTGCATTGTGCTAAACAAAAAGCGGCGCTTACTAAAATAAAAACCTTAGAAATAAGACATGGGAAGATTTATTGAAAAAATTCAAAGAAATATACGAAGGCGCTACCGTGGGAGCGGTAAAAAAGAAAATAAATTTGTTGCACGGGATTAGGATACCAAGTTAAAGGGTTAAGTACTTTCGACGTCGGCCCAGAAATAAAACCAGTACGTATATAAGCACATATTAAGAAGTATATTATTTTGCCAATAAACTGCGCCTACTGTATTGAAAAATTGGCAAAACTTATTTGAAATTCTTTTGGCATGCTCAGTAGCATCACCGCCTTTCAATGGCTCCAAATCGTCCAGCTGCGAATCACATTGAGAAACTGCGCCGGTTATATTGTTGGAATCCTCTTCTTTCACTTGTTTCTCTTGCTCTAAACAAATATGTATCACCAAAAATGCCACGTCCGTATCGTTTTCCTCTGTCATTTTATGCTATAAATTGCTTAAAATGTTCAAGCAAATCATGTTCGCTTGCAACATCCTCTTCGTCGATTGTCGAAACGTATTTTTGTTCCACGAGAAGAATTAATATAAATTAAATAAGGAAAATCCCTTAGATAAAACCTCAGTTAAAAATAAAATAAAAAATATAAACGTGTACAATGAAGCGCCATCCTTCGGTTGGCTGAGTCTTGGCAAATGCATTAAAAATGGTAAAAATTCGGAGTCTTAGCAACGTTTCGGGTGGTAGCAATTCTAACAAAGATGACTGAAATCGATCTGACACCGAGTTGCGGCAGGTTCCTAATGATACCACATAGCTGCATTACAACTGTACATCAACTACGACAACAACGACAA
This sequence comes from Cacoxenus indagator, assembly GCA_035041755.1. Classification (NCBI taxonomy): domain Eukaryota; kingdom Metazoa; phylum Arthropoda; class Insecta; order Diptera; family Drosophilidae; genus Cacoxenus; species Cacoxenus indagator. Next base: position 54,800 of record JAWNKX010000398.1, read on the forward strand.
CGTCAAGTGTCTCCAAGTATATAGTGACGCATTCAACCGACTTACCTGAAATGTCCTCGTTCGTTGATTTGCAGAGTCAATTTTTGACTGACGCTGCCTCGGTGCCACTTGTTTCTTTTAGCTCGGTCCCAATTTGTACCACAGCTGCGACCACCCAGTCCACTTTCCCGTCATAATAGGGTAAAAAGAAGGGGAAAAAGAATGAGTCCACTGAAACACTAGCCGAAGCCGAGAAAATTGTCCTTGACGCTGATGCTTTGCTTGAAGCAAATAATACTGAAACCACTCGCTAGACTGGAGAACCACCTCCAACATTGATAATGTGGGCAATGCTGACCTTTTGGAACAGGAGCTGGATCTGGTCTCCGGTCCAAACAATTTCTCGCTTAAAGTTTTTATTTTATTTTATTTTATTTATTAACAGTACTAATCTTAAGATAAATTAAAACTAATACAAATGAATGGAATACTGGAATACACTGGCTACTTTAGCCTTCGACTACAAAATGTTTGTGGGGGAGAGTAGTGCGTGTTATTATTTACATTGGGTTATATTAATTATTTAAAGGTTAGATTAAGATTACAAATACAACATGTGTGATTTTATGAAATTCATGTGAGATCTTATGATTTATATCTTATGGTAAATATTTGCGTGTTTTAAGAACTTAATTAAAGTCTCAATATTGGTTGTAGTGGGGTTGCCCAGTAAGGTTTTTGGGTTGGTGTTAGTAAGGAAAAGTTTTCTGGAAGGTTCTAAAACTGGACAATCCATTAGGACATGATCAAGATTAGAGGCAAGTGGTTTAGTACACATAGGGCAATTATTCGGCATGGACCTGTCTATGTAGTGTTGGTGTGTCAGTCGTGTAGTGTGTCCTAGGCGTAGCCTTAGCAATATGATTTGGTTGGTTCGGGGTGTTGAGGAATTTCTCAAAAAACATGTAAGTGTTGAATCTGATGTAGGATGTGAGGTTCGATTGAGCAGACATTGATGACTGGATAATAAATTTTGTTTAAGGAGATTGTTTATATCATTTTTGTTATAATTGGGGGTATATAATAAAAGCAGACTTCGAGCAAATTTGGCTGCAGTGTCTGCGCCTTCGTTACCTTTAATATTACTATGCCCTGGGACCCACAAAAGTTTTATTTTTGGATTGAACTGAGTCAAAAGTGACCTGATAAGAGTAGGGTATAAGTCCTGGTTGTTGGTATTGGCGATGGTGTTAAGTGCGGATAAGGAATCGGAGCAGATGATGTATCTACCCTTATTGTTTTTGATGAGACTAATTGCTTCGAGTATGGCTAAGATTTCGGCGGATAGAACGGATGAGTAAGGTGGTAGGAGCCCATATTTGATTGGTCGTTATCTCTGCATATCGCATAAGTTGTTATATGTCCGTTGAATGAGCCATCGGTATAGATGAAGATATTGTGTTGGTTAGTTGACTTTATACGGTTGAATTCTGTTAGGTAGATTTCGTTCGCGATGTCGTTTTTAGGGTATGAGCTGAGACTAAGATCAATTTGGTTATTGTTGAAACACCAGTAAGATTGAAGTTTATTAATATTGTTCATCGGGGAGATGGGGATATTAAGGGATCTACATAATACTATTACCCTGTCGAGGATGGATATGGGATATTGGATCGGCCGAGTTGACTTAAGCTTGAGGTGTTTGTAAAATGGGTTGTCATTGGGATTTTGCAGCATTTGTAACTTTTGTTGAAGGTGGCGCCTAAGATCCTTAGCGTCTGAACAGTAGGGAAGGAGTATATTGTTGGTTGATAGATTACTGTTACAGTGGTATTTTCTATTTATGTGTAAGTGCTTGCACTTCTCTAAGGATAACTTTGCCCCTACATAGTCTTCCCACGTTTGGATATCTTCAAACAGCTGACCCATTTCAAGGTTAACATCCTTCTTTTTGAGATTTATTAAAATTTGGAAGTCGTCTGCATAACTGCAGTGGGAAATGTTTTTGTGCCTTTCTATGGTTTCGTTAAGTCTGTGGTATGCTATGAGGAAAACTATGACTGGTAGTGGTGAGCCCTAAGGCACAGTCGGCAACTGATTTGTTCTTTTTGAAACCAAATTGTTTTTTTGAGAAGAGGGGGTTGTGGTGTTCTACGAACCACCAAATGCGTCTGGAGATTATTTTGTCCAATACCTTGGAGAAGCAGGGATTGAGTGAAATAGGGCGGTAAGAGTTTGGGTCTGTTTTATCACTATTTGGTTTTAAAACTGCAATATTTAAGCTTGTTTTGAATTGTTGTGAAATGTAGTTGTTAAAAATATTATTGAAATGGTTGGTTATTCTGTTGAATGTTTTATCATAGAGTATGAAATTCTGTCGTGACCTGGGGTATGACCTTTTAGTGAGTGGATGGTGTAGTTAAGATTAGGCTACAAGGTTAAGATTAGGCTAGGCTAAAGTGTAAACTTTCTTCATTTTATCTTAAAAGTTTTTCTTTCAGTTCTGTCATTATTGTTTTTGTTGAAACTTTGCTTCGCCGTGATGTTCTAAACTCTGAAATTTCCACCTCTACATTATTGGCTTAATTGAATTAATGCATAACTTACTTTCAAAGCTTCTAAATTTTTGTTTGAATTGTCTATATCATTTTAGGTATTGAATTCTAAATTGAGTCTTAGATTTAGTTTAATATTGCATGTTTATTAGAGGCTGATGATGTTTTTATCTGTAGCCAAATATGTAGTTCGTAGACATTTGCTTTGGTATCGCATGTTCACCAAAGAACTTAGCAATTAACACCAGCTGATCCCAGTCTATGCGTACCTACTATGTCAATGTAAAAAAAAAAAAGGATAGAAAGGGTTTTATTCCACCATGGGACATTACGAGGTAGCTGGTGGGTAGATGTTTTGGGAATGGATTTGTGAGCACTCTGTAAGATAATTTTGTTCAAATTTGCTGCTTCTTTGTTAACTTCTCGTGCTATAAGTATTTTTTGTCCCAGGTCTTTTGTTTCTTTTTGGAAATGGATCCAGTTGGTCTTTTTAATTATGAAGTGTACACGTGGAGGTAGCCGCGGGACAGCACTTTTGAACATATTTAAGATGATGGGAAAGTGATCACTACCACAGAGGTAGTTAGTTCGTACCCATGAGGTGTGGGGGCAGAGATCAGGAGTACAAAAGGAGATGTCGATGTGGGTGAATGTGTGGTGCGTAGAGAAATGAGCAGGTAGTTGATTGTTTAAGGTAACAAAATTGTTTTGAATTAAAAACCTTGCGGGGGTGTTACCTCTTTTGTTGTTGATGGGTGAACCCCATGTGGCGTGCCAGCTGTTAAATTCTCCCGTTACGAGCATGTTGCTATTGTAGTGAGAAAAAGTATCTTAAAGCATTTGTTTGGAGAATGCTTTGGAGGGTGGGATATAAACTAAACTAATGCAGAATGTCTTGTGCGACTTGATTTCTGCGGCTACTGATTCTTGGCAATTACCTAGATCAATTGCTTTATATTGTATGGAGTCGTGGATGAGTAGGGCTGTGCCATCAAAAGAATTACCTGGTCTGTTATGTAGTATTATGAAGTTTATAGGTGTTGGAAAATGGGAGTTGTCGTGTTGGAGATGTGTTTCTTGCAATGATATAATTTGGGGAGAGAATTGTTTAATTAATAGCAGCAGTTCGTTGTAGTTCTCAGAATAGCCTTTAATATTCATCCATTGGAGAATTTTAAGGTTCATTATGATAGAAATTAGATATCGTTGGTGGTTGATAGGGTTTGTGGATGTGTTGATTTACTATTCTGAACTGCGGGATTTGTTCAAAGTTGTGCCGCCACCTAACCGGTGGTAAAAGCCACCAATTTACCCAACTGTTTGATCAACAGTAAACTGGTGGCTACCACCACCCGTCAGGCGGAGACGAAAATTGTTATGGTATGTTGCACTTTAGTCCATTACTTCAGAACTGTCGTAAGTATCTATTTCAGGTTCGGTTTTATTGTAGTTTGGTTTACCTTTTTTGTTGTTGCTTTTTAGTTGTCTGATTGTTCTTTTTGGTGTATTGCGTGGGAGAATTTGTAATTTAGATTGGTTAGTATTCAATTTATTACTTAGCTTAGATGACAAAGAAGTGATGGACTTGGTGACGGTGAGGTCGTTACAGATGTTGTCGTATTTAATCAATGGTCATTGGATTGGTGTAGTGGTTGGTGGTGCGGTAACGGTGGTTTATAGTTTCTGCGTAGCTAGCTTGATTAGATTTATGAGTGCGGTTGTAAATTTCGTATGCAGCTTTGTTGTCTACTTTGTGTTTGATTTTGATGGCTATGATTTCTTGTTGTTTCAAGTAAACGGGACATTTCTTGTCAATGGATGAGTGTGTGTTGCTGGGGAGGTTGTTGTCGGTGCAATTAATGTAGTTTGTGTTGTGTTCGCACTCTTCGTTGAGGTCTTTGTTGGTGTGTTCCTCTTTACCGCACTTTGCGCACACTTTGTGATTTCTGCAGAACTTGTAAGTGTGGCCAAATCGAAGGCAATTGTTGCAGTGCATCGGGGTTGTTTTTACGAGAAGTGAACCGCTTCTTAGTTTTTTGCAAAATTCAACTGCCCGTCCGCAATTATAATCAATAATTTTTTTGATTGCAAACGGCGATAGCTTAAACTGCTTCTCCTCTTCGTCCGTTCGTGATATTATCATATATTTGGGACCTGGTGAGAGCAATGTTGTTGGTGATTTATCACCAGGCAGTTGATGCGGTGGGGATCTGGGGGATCACCCGTTGTCGCCCTTCTACCTTGCGCGAAAACCGGTTTTGTTGATGTTTGTCTAATGCAGAAAGAGTTTATTGTTGCACACACAGAGAATTCAAGGAAGAGTAATCAAACTCCGATTAGAGAACAAGCAGAGTTTTGTTTTGATCACTACCGTCCTCGTTGAAAGTTGAATTTCGACTGGAAAATGATGTTGTAGTTGTACCTTACTAAACCGATAAAAACCATGCGCGCTTGCGACTGAACTCAACGAGAGTGAGAGTACGACTGTCGCTTAAAGTTATAAGAATTGATACTGTAAGGGTCGATACTGAGTATTCTGAATCGTATCGTATTCTGGTTCGTTACCTAAACGAGCGTAACATTAAACACCAGCTTAGTGAAGCAGATACTGAAAAGATGGTACCAAACAACTTCTTCATCAACCTTGCCAAAGCGTCTAACAATAAAGAGGCTCTGAAAGTTCAGCATAAAGGAGGCAGGCAACGTGTCCTGGTGGAAATTTCAAAGAAGATCCTAACTGTCATTCTGTGCTATAGATGCTTTTGGGCACACCAAAAATTACTGTGTGGGACAGTTGATTTGTGGAAAATGTGTGCCACCACCCAATGTTTGGCTGTGGAAGATCTTTGCTGCATAAATTGTGGTGAGAAAAATGCTGTTAAATTAATGAATTAAACAGCATACAACCCAATATCTCAGTATCGGCGCATGGCAGCAAGAGGAAGCATCTATGAGAAGACTGAGTTACGTCCCGGAGGTAATGGTCAACGGAGACACCTCATATGCGGACACACTACGTGCAGGTTTGCAGATAACTAATCCTCCGAAGCGATCTAGCAATGTTAACAACCGAGGTATTCATCTACAGCAATCGCCACAAACCCCTGACAGCATTAGCAGGCTGCAATAACAGCCCTCACAGCTAAGGTTGACACAATCCAATTAATTTTTAATGAACTGAAAGGGAGCTACCAGTTTCTCAAACAATTATGCCCCGTTCACTCAGCCTTGGATTGTGGAATGCTCATGGTATTTCTGGGCATGTTGAGGAGCTTAAGCAGTTCCATAACATTGATCTGATGCTCATCACTGAGACATGGCTACAAAAGGGAATCCAAATCTTTATTCCTGGCAACAACATTCACAAGGCAGATCATCCCAGCAACAGGCCTAGAGGAGGAGCGGCTGTGCTTATTAAGCAGGAAATCTGCTATTCTTTACACAAGCCAGTGAGGACAGCGAAATTACAAATGGCCACCATCCAGGTTTCAACCAGTAGGGGTGAGTTAATAGTCTCTGCATTATATCTCCCTTTGGATCTTAATTGGTCAGCTGTAGACTTCGAAGATTTTTTAAGCAGTCTATGTTTCTCATAGGTGGTTAATTTCTAAACTTAAACCTGGAAATCCTGATGCCCGAAGACATTGAAGACGCGCAGTCGATCTTCATAAATAAGGTGCACTCAGCAGCTCTTATTGCAGCCCCCTTTAATTCACCACATGGTCCAAGAGTGCGTTCTGGACTTCCCCCATTGAGGCACTGCTGCTTATTAAGAGGAGACTTAAGAAACAGTTTTCTCGCAACCGGGACCCTATTGTGGACAGGATTTTTCGTAGAGTGTCGAATAGAGTGAAAAAGCTGCTGACGCTCCATAAACAGAGAGAAAATGACAGGTTTTTGTCAAATGTCTCCCCCGACGACTACACAAAGCACTCCTTTTGGAAGCTAGCGAGAAGGTATAAACAACAGGCAAAATTTCCAATCTAGAAGGCTGACGGATCTTGGCCTAGATCTTTAAGCGATCGAGCCGAATATTTCGCTGAGGATTTGGAAGCTCGATTTCAGCCATTCGATATCAGCTCAGAACACGAACCCTGTGCCAGATCCAGACTTGACAGTGCCGGCCAATTATGCCTCCCAGTTGCTCCTATTACAGCTGAGGAAGTCAAGGAAGATATTAAACAACAACAACTTTACACTTAAGGCTAAGCCGCTAAAAGCTGTGCTATTTCCGGTCATCATTTTTAACTCGGCACTGAGAGTGGGATATGTTCCGAATCAGTGGAACTTTTTAATCTTTTTTTCTAAGGATTTGAGGCTTATGAGTACATGGTGGCCGCGTACCTTGACATAAAGCAGGCTTTCGACCGAGTTTCGCACGACGGGCTGCTCAGTAAGCTCAAGAATCTCTTGCCGCCTCAGCTATGGTTAATTGTGCGAGTTATATGACTCTTAACTCATACTCCAACCACCCTAGTTATATGACTCTTAACTCATATTCAAACCACCCACGCTTTACAAAATAAGAAATAACGGGAGCATCTGGCGATGTTCGACACATCAGCCTACCCATCATAAAAGACAACAACAAGAAGTAACGGGAGTATCAGGCGATGTTCGACACAACAGCTTAACCATCATAAAAGACAACAATGAGAAATTACGGTAGCATCAGGCGATGTTCGACACATCAGCCTACCCATCATAAAAGACAACAATAAGAAACAACGGCAGAATCAGGCGATGCATAGGACAACTATTGTAAAGCGAGGTTTCGTTAGAGTTTATGTTAGAAAGTTAAATAGTTTTAAGTTTGGCTTCAATAAAATAACATCGAAACTACTCCAAAGAGTTTTTCTGTTTTGGCAAAAGACTTAACATAACTGGGGCAAATTCTTCAAAAAAATATCTTGAAAGGAATCAACAAATTTGGCAACCCGAAGGACGCTTTAATAATTTGCATTCCCAAACGCAGGATAAAAATCCAAAAAATGTGGCAGCCCGAAGGCCGCCTTAACAAATTGCGTTGAAAATCGCAGGCCACAACTCCGAATAAAAAGGGGTACTCCCAAGAATACCTAATAAACAATTTGGCAACCCAAAGGTCGCCCTAACAACTTGCAGATAACCATCTAACACCATCTAAAAATCAACCTATGTCTACAAACGAAGACATAAAAAAGATCTTCAAGAAGTGGGAAGATATCCTCAAAAACAACCAGGATCTACTCTGTAAGATAATTTTGTTCAAATTTGCTGTTTCTTTGTTAACTTCTCGTACTATAGGTATTTTTTGTCCCAGGTCTTTTGTTTCTTTTTGGAAATGGATCCAGTTGGCCTTTTTAATTATGAAGTGTACACGTGGAGGTAGCCGCGGGACAGCACTTTTGAACATATTTAAGATGATGGGAAAGTGATCACTACCACAGAGGTAGTTAGTTCGTACCCATGAGGTGTGGGGGCAGAGATCAGGAGTACAAAAGGAGATGTCGATGTGGGTGAATGTGTGGTGCGTAGAGAAAAGGGCAGGTAGTTGATTGTTTAAGGTAACAAAATTGTTTTGAATTAAAAACCTTGCACAACCGAATACTGGCAGAACGAAATTATTACATTATACGAATTAGAAGATACGAAAAATCTATTATACACACCAATATGCGTAGATAGGGACCTAGTGGCCCCTGATATCGCCTTCTAGTGGTGACGCTGTTAACCTGGTAAGGAGACCAAACAGACTTCTACAGTGTAGAGGAAGACTTTGGTGGAAGTACTGGGAACTAATAATATGTGGTGAGATGCCCGCGAGGGTCTGGTCTTTAGGTTGACGCCCTAATACCAGTTAAAGCAACTAGTCATGATACATCAACAACAGCCTCGGATGAGAGACGAATTTCGATGTCGACCAACGCAACGTTTAAAGGACTACGATTTGAAAATTTGTACCTGGAATATATTGACTATGCTGTAGACGGGAAAAATGGCAGAGATAGCAGATGAGTTAATGAGATACCAAGTGAATATTTGCGCAATGCAAGAAATGAGATGGTAAGAAAGCGGAAAGGTAAGAAAGAAAGCTTTTTCGATATTCTACATCGAATTGAATATTGATGACCACTGGAATAAAATAAAGGATGTAGTCTTAAATATCGCAAAAGATACGATCGGCGAGAAAAGACCAGTGACGAATGAGTGATATGATGAAGGCTGCAGAAAGTTAATGAGATAAAACAAGAAGCAAGGAGAAAATATACTGAGAGATTCACTAGAGCAAACTATGATAAATACCAAGAAAAGAGGAAATAAGATAAGAAACTTATAAGAAAGAAGAAAAAGATGTTTACGAACCAACAAGTTGCACAAATTGAGAAGGATTTTTCTGAAAATAATTTTAAGGCCAAGTATCAGAATATAAAGAGGCAAACCAAAGCCTTCCAGCCAAGAACCAATATATGTAAGGGCAAAGATGGTTCGACAATTAGTGATTGAAGGCAAATAATGGACAGATGGAAAGAGCACTTCTCTGAGCTACTTAACAGATACACGGATGAATATATTGGTGACGAGAAACACCAAATATATACAGCTGAAACCTATGTCGAAGAACCAACCTTGGAAGAGATCAGAGCAGCTATAGCAAAACTAGAAAATGGTAAAAGCAGTGGCGAAGATGGAATACCTGCGGAATTACTGAAATATGGTGGACAGGCTCTGAACAATGAAATGCATACTCTAATTACAAGTATATAGCGTACAAATAAAATAATTGTACCATAATAGTACCTATACACAAAAAAGGCCATAAGCCCTACTAAATACTGGCTATAAGGTATTTACCAACATTATATACCAAAGAATAAATGTCTACGCCGAAGAAATAATGGATGAGTACCAATGTGGTTTCAGAAGCGACAGATCAGGTGTCGACCAAGGTTTTGTGGTGAACCAAATATTTGAGAAGTTTTATGAACACAATATAGACCTTTGCTGCCTTTTTGTGGAATTTAAGCAGGCTTTCGATAGTATAGATAAAAAACAAATAAAATTCTGTCTGCAAATGCTTGGTATTCCATTGAAACTGATAGAACTAGTTGTCTGCACTTTAGAAAACACAACCAGTAAAGTACTAGTTCAAGGTGAAGTATCTGAGACTTTCAGAGTATTGTCCGGAGTGAAACAAGGAGATGCTCTGTCTGCTCTAATATTTAATCTAATGCTTCATACAGTTATCAAGGAGATAAATTGAGATGGAAACATCTTCATCATTCGGTCAACTGAATTCGAAGCGTTAAGTCGATTTGTCATCTACTCTCGCACTCCAAAGTTAACTAAACGAAAAGTAAAACAACAACTACTAAAACAAAGAGTCAAGGCTGTTCTGGACTCAGGAATGCCTGTTGAATGCAGTCCCTCGACTGCGCGCAGCACGCAAAATAAAATCAGCCAACAAAAAACAGCATGAGCGTACCCAGAGAGAACTTATTCATATAGAGTTCCCATTTCTGCCTTAAAAAAATGGCCGGAGAGACTTTTAAGAAACGATTGGCTTATGTTAAATTTTAAGCAGTTGTACAGATTTCTTGTCTGTTCAACCATGTGGGGTAAAATATTCTGTTGGTTTGCTTAAGGTAAACAAGCAAATGGACGGACTGCCGTAAAAGGGGAAAATAGTGAATGATAACAAAATTATAAAAACACAAGAAAGACATAATAAAAACAAAAATCAGAGACACTGTCTTCTTTCTTTGATTTTTTTTTCAAAGTTTTTTATTTGCAAGGTGTTCGAGAATATTAGGCAAATTGTGTGGAGTTTTCTTTAATTTATGAAATCGTTCTTTAACAAACGAAATCGAGCCATGGCTGCCTTGTATTTTGCCTCTATTCATTTATATGAACGAAATGAAAATACCAGGCGGCCAGCAAAAAAAGTAGGCATGATCACAAAGCAAAATCGTACAAAAATATTCCCAGTGCTACACACAATAATAAACCAATACAATCTTATACACGCACTATACCTGCATAACACACTCAAAATTATCACACTTTGTACGCAAGGTAGAAAAAGACGACCAACACAACCTTATACACACACTATACTTACACAACACACTCAAACTTATCACATTTCGCTCGCAAGGGAGACACAGAAAACCAACACAATCCCATACACGTACCACACCTACACAACAAGGTCACCCACACAATGGCAAGTTTTGATTTTTGACTTCAACTTCTTGAAGACAATTTTCGGTTGTGGCAGAAAACGAAATCCATTTCAAGAGCAAGTACAGTGAATGCGCATTTATTGAACAGCCAAAGAAACCCAAGTGAAATTTTTAACTATCGTCGAATTTCCATAGGTCGAACTTTTATAAGCCGAATATCTCCATGACTCGAATTGAGTACGTTTATCGTGAAAAATCAATATAATATGTCTTCCATAACTGGAATATCCCCATAATTTGAAATTTTGTTATGCATTATGGTGATTCAAGATTTGGCAGTTGACTGTACGAGCAATACGCACAGTCCGCGAAGTTCGAGTCTCAGTCGCGCAAAGCAAATTTCGTCACCCTTACTTGTGTTTTGTTCTTTCCTCGATAGTCAATGAAGAAAGAGACAAAAGGTCTAGACTTTGTTGTTGCGTGAGCGTAGCAAAAAGAAGGAACTTTTATTCCCGCACGCGCCCCACTTCACATCGTAGCCAACAAGTCAATCTTCGCTTGTCAGGCCCCGAGCGCGTTTCGTTGTTGACTTCAAATTTGCGTGCACGCAGCACGCAAAAAGTATACATATTCATTCGCGCAGGAATATCTCTTTTCTTTGTCTTCCCTTATATTCGGCAAATAAGATAAAAACAAATGTCACACGTTGTTGTTGGGCGAAGGCAAAATTTATTTCTTTCTTTCCTGTATTCGCAGTAGCGGAGGTGGCTTGATATCGTTTTCGCATGGGACATTTGCAGTTGCTTGCTGTTTTTTCTGTTTGCCTGATAGTCAAGGTAGAATTACCTATATTCAACTTCGGTTTTTCGATATATATAGCGCAAAATATGCATTTTAAATCAATTTTTACTTCTTTATTGAGTAATTTATTTCTTTATTTCTAACAGCCCGAACGAATAATTTATTCGTTATTATTATAATTATTTATTCCTTAAAAGTCCCTCCAAAACCAATACAAGTAGGTGGTGGGAATTGCACTAACAAAAATCATGTTCGTCATTCATAAAAAAATCGCGTCAAACCTATACATGTTCCTTTTTTGCTATCATATCATTCCCACAATATCAATACAATCAAAATAAAAATGGGTGACGGCAATCAAAACAAACAAAACAAAGGTGATATACAGAAATTCCTTTTCATGCTAATTCGCGCTAAGAACACAAAATGTAGGAAGACACACCAAGAAGGGGAAATAGCGCTTGCTTCGATTTCACAACAGACACCCAATTCTAAAATTTCTGTTTGCATGATTACTTCAGTTCAGTAGTTAGCACCATGAGTTTGCTACACAGAGACCTGCGCTGCTACTTCGATGTTAATAGCAGACAAATAACATAAGCCAATGTCTTCTTAAGATTTGGAAAAAGCTCCAAAAGCTCGTGAGAGAAATGGGAACTCTATATGGATTAATACTCTTTGGGCTGCATATTACCTGCTGCTATGGAAGAGCTGACAGTTAGTTGAGCGGTAGAGCGAGAGGTTGCGTTTGTTTGGATAAGAAGCATTTATCTATTTTTATTTATTTATATACACTTTAGAGGCAATGTTAGCTATAGCATCAAGGCCTTAATCTTAGAAGCATATAAGTCGTTTAATAAAATTTAAATAAAATGACGAGTGTATAACTTGCCGGAAATGCGGAATTTTTAATTTATTAAAAAATCAAGAGCCACTCTAGTCTTCGAAAACGCAGAGTGTAAATACATTTATCAAATTAAAGTCTTAACAGGTTTGAGTGTTAGTTCTGCTTCTTTAGTTGAGTAATGTCAGTTAACGAGACACACAATATACATTTTTTAGTTGCAAAATATAGCGAATATGTCCGTTTTTATATGCGCATACTGTCAACGAGATTTACGGCACGCTGCAGAGTTCCGAGAGCGCGCCATCGCAACGCAAACCCAACTGGAGAAATGCTACGGTATTAAATTTTTTGCGAAGGATGTGCAAATAGCATTAAATGACATGGAGTGTGGGGCGCAAACAGTTAATGTGTACATATGTTCATTCGCTCGCCTTCGTGTTTTGTATTTGCTTTCATATATGATTAGCCTAGAATGCTAGAAATCGATCATAAAGTTGAGTTAGGCAACAGTAGTGCTCAAGCTGTACAGCTTATATATTTGTTTTTTGTGTTTATATTTATATTTAACGAATTACAATGAAGTGGATAGCATAAAACAATTTTTCAAGATAACATCCATATCTGTACCAATTTTCATAATGTTCGGTCAGACCGAGTAGGAATCTATAGACTTCGGGCATATTTTTATTATAAACAGCAGTTAGTAAGGGTTTTTGGCTCTGGCTTGCATACATTCCAGTATGCTTAAGTAGGACCCATTCCAAACTGAAGAAAATGAGTTCGAATCTTAACTAGAGCATTAGAGAAATCATATCTCAATCAAGATCGTGCCACTCAAACATCTTGATTTGCTATAGGCAACAACTCGGTTTCTTCCAGCACAACAGATTCCCGGAATTTGGTAGCTCTCTTATTCCGATTGACTCTTTAAACTCACTGTAATTACACACCTTGGAAAAATTGGCGTGAATTGCATATACTACCTTCTAATCAGCTGAGCTCTTACATCGCACTGAAAATTTTCCTACTGGGTTTTTGTTCTGTTGAGACGTATTTAATTTGCCAGTCACAGCGTAATATATGGTTTTTATTGTATTTACATGCGTGTATATCTTGTTGTGAAGATCACTTTCGTCATAGAGTGGGAAGATGCCGCGCTCATGCAGAACATGTGCTGAAGACATTGAAGACGGGAACTTCAGGGATATTTTTGAAGGATCTGGCAATAGAATTGCAGAACAAATTCAACTGCTGACTGGACTGACAGTAAGTAGATTATAAAATTAGCAGCGAAACGTATGAGAGAGCTAATTAAAAAGCTTTGCAGCTAAATATAGAGGACTGTATGCCTAGGTATGTTTGCCAATTTTGCCTGAGGGACTTGGAACAAGCGATGTCTTTTCGAAATCGTTGCATCAACACCCAAGAAATTTTGCTGAAATTCAGGTCGATATTGAAAAACCAAGGGGTTCATCAATCAGAGGAATCGGATTTATTGGAAATAGACGATTGCGATCTAATAGACGAATGCTTCGAAGACGCAGACAGAAAGTCAGAAGTGGAAATATTTAGTGATGATGAAAATGTTGTTGAGACGGACTGCAGTTCGGAGAAACTTAATAGTGCTGAATACTATAATTATGCAGAAGCGTATTCAAATAAAAGTCCGAATAGTGGTGAAGACTTCACACAACCCACGGATAGTTGCTCTAAAAGCAGGAATCTGCCAAAGACTTCAAAAAGACGTATGCCGCAGAATTCAGTATGCGATAAGTGTGGGAAAACGTTCGCCAACCGAAGCAATCTCAAAGAGCATCTTCTTCGACACACTGGCGTTAAAAACTATGAGTGCCCCTTCTGTCCATACAAAGTCTATACCTCAAGTCTCTTGAAACGGCATACCTTGAAGCACAGCGATGAACGTCCGTACTCTTGCAAGTTTTGCGATCGCACCTTCCGTTCAACTAGTCACCGACACGATCATGAGAAGTATGTAGGCAAACATTTCCAGAAGATTTAAATGTAGTATCCATTAATACTTACCTATTAAATATTGAATCTCTAGACAGCATACACAGGAAACTCCCTTCGCATGCAGCTATTGTCCGCGAGTGTTCACCACTGCGTCCGGTCGCATGAGACACGAGAATTTACATACGCGCATCCGCACGTTTCAGTAAGTGTAAATTTGTTGATTTAATAAAAATTAAAGAGAAACTGCAGTAGTCTCTCATTTGCAGCTGTGAAATTTGCAACCTGAGCTTTATGTATCGCCGACACTTGGACCAGCATTTAAGGTGTAAATCGCATAAGAAGAAAGCGAAGGAAGAACATTTATATTTATTGGCACAAAACTATGAGGATTTGGTGAATACCTCTTAGTCTGTAACACAGATGACGCTATCAGATCTACTTTGGGACCCGTATTCTTCAGAATATTCATTAATTTACTTGCGTACTTTTAGAACTATTTCTTTGTTAGTAGCCAAGTTCCAGCATACTTTCAACAATTAGACATACATGTTAGCACATACTCATGTACACAACTGTAATGAACTGTAATATTTTCGATTACACTTGCTCCTTTTCTTGGCCCACTATTTAGAAGACCATTTCTCTGCCACAAAAGTTTGCTGAACTCAGCAACAGCAATGGAAAAGGAGCAAGTAGAATAATAAGAAGTTTTAAAAAATAAAGTGCTGTTAAAAATTTGAAATCGATGTTGCTTCTTACGGCTAACAGTGATATTAAAGCGGTATACGTCCTAGAACATAATACTGGAACTGGAAGAATACTAGTCACACAGTCAAATAGCCCGATTCGAGTCGTATGTACAAGCCGTGTATGCATTAAGAGTACAACTGGCAATAATGCTTGTTTTACTAATTAAGTTTTATTTTTCAAGTGTACCTCTAGTAAAGTAAATAGACATTGATAGTTTAATGGACACTGATGGTCATGCCATTGTTCCGGCGTGCCATGCTGCGATCTAAATCCAAATTGGGGATCAGGAATGGCTTCTTGAACACCCCGTACTGCCAACAATCTGCTCAAAAATATTCTTTCAAAAATTTTGGAAAAAGTTGGAAGCAGACTTATGGGCCTATATGATATGACAAGGTTCTCCGGAGTACCAGGTTTAGTTATCATGGATATCGTTGCACACTTCCACTGTGTGGGAACGTCAGGAACAACACTCCCTTCCAAGGGAGGGCTTTCACCACTATCTTATTCACTAGCCCCATTTTATTAAAAATTTGACTTCAGTGGGTTTTTTAATCAAAATCTGTTCAGTGGTTTAAGCAGGAAAGGGAACACAAAAACATAACAACATAATATTTAAATTACGAGTATAGAATATATGTATAGTGTAAGTGAAATAATGTAAGTGCTAAGGAAGGTAGATATATATTTAAACTTTAAAAAAAATGTTTCATTCAATTTCAAAGATATGTTTTTTTTAACAACTTTCAGTCTAAAAACTAAAAATAATGATCAAAATAATTTCCGTAATAATAATGGTTCGGATTTTAATTAAAACTTTTATTCAAATCGAAAGTGTAGTAGTTATTGGTAATGATCATATTTTTGTTGCATTCAAAACGATAAAATCAATTTAGTGTGCTACAAATTTGATGTGGGAAAAATGTCATCATTAAAGTAATTAAAATATTGGGCGTTGAGTTGAAACCAAAATATTGACATGATCGTCAAGTCAATGACGGAACAGAACAACAGTGAAATTCGACTAGCATTGTTTATCAACTGCAATGTTTTGAAGTTTCGACACGAAACGCCAGGACTATGTTGTGCGAGCGGAAAAATCAAATTATTACAAGAAATAGGAAAGTTTATATGTTGTTCATTAAATATAAATGAACAAAGCAAAAACACGAAGAAGACGAGCGAATGAACTCAACTCAAAATTTTACCCTAACAGAAGTTGCTCAACTCGACTAAAGATGTTTTCACACAACCCGCATGCAACACAAGATCCCTTGCTATTAAAAAAATTAAATTAAAATAAGTCAAAAAACGTAATTCTTTCAATAGGTCGGAATCTCGACATTCGTATTTATATTTGATTTCCAATAACACAGGCTAGGCATTACCTAAGCGCACCCTGAGGCAGTTCATTAATATCAGATCTTTTAACATGAGCGTAACGCGTTTACAATGCAACGACAGCAGAAAAGCGTCTGATAAGTACTGTGTCATGTAAAGTTCGCACGACTCGTGCAGAGCTGCCAGTGCTGCTGGGGTTATTCGGTCAACTTCAATTGATCTTTCCCTCATACATTCTCTGATCAGACGTGCGAACGGCAATCTAGGAATCATAGATTCTAAATGACAGAGTTATTTGACAGTTAAAATGTAGTGCCCAAATACTTACTATTAGAATTACATAGAGTTCGAACTTCTCGTACAAATTTACGATGTCTCTGGTTTAAAGACATCGGCGCTTTTTTCCTACTACGGCCACCTGTTGATGGTGTCACTTGTTCATTTCTTCTATTATTGCCTTGATGATTGCCTCTTCCGTCACTTAACTCCGAGGAGATCGGTTCCACATCGCTGCTATCAGACGACATCACGGCAAATATGATCTTGCAATGACGCTATACGACATTAGTGGTTAAAATCAAATGTTTGCGTTTAGTCAGCTGTACGCCTTTTGATGAAAATTGGCAGCACTTATATTAGGTTGTACTGTCATCCATATGACGGGTGTGACATTTGGCAATTCAACACTGTCAAATAATCGTTAATTCCTCTGGTGTTGATATGTGTTATTACACTATCTACAGTAGCTTTCAACATTTTTGACTATGGTGTTGTATAGAAATTCATAATCTTGCATTTTTTCTATTAAAAATTAAGTAGCTTCCTTTAACCACATTACTTTTGCCCTTTTTGTAATTTAATTTACAAAAGATGAACGAACGAATAAAGTAACTACCAAAAAACCGAACGAACACAAATGTCAAAATGTTGTGAGTGTTGGGATACACCTTTTCGTCAACAATCAACACTTCGTACCCTGTAGCCTCGCGCTTCTCTTCTCTTAGAACACGGGTTGAGAGATAAATTGAAAGTTGAATTGCCAACTGTGGTACGGGATGGTCATTGTGTCATTGTAATCTTAAGAGATGTCAATATTGCACATTAACTAATAATTTGACCAAACAGCTGATTGTTAAAAAGTTTATCATTTGTTGAGTGTTAAATTTGCCAGTTCTGAATTGTTCTAATTAGCTAAATGAAATGTAAATATTAGCCTTCATCGCAGAGTATAGTAGGAAGCATCAATCAAGAACGGTCGGCCTGCAAAAGAATTGTTGTCCTGCGATAGGGAAGAACAACCATAAAATCTTGTACTCAATATGTCATTTACCAGGTCGATAAGCAGATCATATTACGTTACTAGCTGCAGATTGTATAGTTACAAGTCTGTACGGCGCCCAAATTTTACAATTCCAAGCAATAAACTCACAGTGCCGGAGCAAATTGTGTCTGGAAGTCCAGGCGATTTAAGCAAACACTTAAAAGCGAGAATATTGGCAACTGGGCCATTAACAGTTGCACAGTACATGCACGAAGTGTTGACATATCCACACGCTGGCTATTACATGAATCGTGATGTCTTTGGGCGACAAGGTGATTTCATAACATCGCCGGAAATATCACAGATTTTTGGCGAGGTGAGGTGACTACTGAGCTATAACATTCATGTACTAACACCTCTTTCCCCAAAGTTGGTTGGAATTTGGTTACTAAACGAATGGTATAAGTTGGGCAGACCATCGCCCTTTCATCTTGTTGAGCTAGGTCCGGGCAGAGGAACGTTGACGCGGGATGTACTCAAAGTGTTGACTAAATTCAAATTGAGTGCGGAATTTAGCATTCACCTTGTCGAAATTAGTCCGTACTTGAGTAAACTCCAGGCGCAAAGTTTCTGTTATAAATATCAGCAGTTGGAAGATGACAAGCTGCCATACTATCAAAAGGGCATCACAGGCTTCGGCATACAAGCGTACTGGTACAAACGCTTGGAAGATGTACCTCGCGGTTTTTGCATCGTTCTAGCAAATGAATTCTTCGATGCACTGCCTATTCATAAGCTTCGGCAGTCAGACGGCCTTTGGAAGGAAATTCTAGTCGATGTGGATAATGCAAAGGAGAATAATTTACGTTTTGTACTATCGAAATCGCAAACGCCCATATCCAAATTGTTTAAGGCTTTGCCCGGCGAGTCACGGGAATGCTTGGAATATTCACTCGAAACCGAACGACTTGTGGGTCTGCTTGCGGAGCGTATCGAAATCGACGGAGGCATTAGCTTGATCATGGACTATGGACATTTTGGCGACAAAACGGACACGTTTCGTGCGTTCAAACAACACGCCTTACACAGTCCGCTAGAGGCACCCGGGACAGCTGATTTAACGGCAGACGTAGACTTTAAACGTTTGAAACATGCAGCGGAGGCTAATAATAAAACGTATTGCTGTGGTCCAGTCGAGCAGGGCGTATTTCTAAAACGTATGCATGGTGATGCGCGACTCGAGGTAAGTAGCTGAAATAATTAGCTCATAAAGTATATTGACATTAATTTTTCCTTTATGCAGCAATTAATGGAACATGCTCTACCCGAGAATAGGGACATTATCAAGTCTGGCTATGATATGCTGACAGAGCCAACAAAAATGGGCAGCCGCTTTAAGTTCTTGGCAATGTTTCCTGGTGTTCTCAAGGGCCACCTGACAAAGCATCCCGCCGCTGGTTTTACTGAATTGTGTTAAAGGAATTATATGTTTATTGTTAATTTTTAACAATGAACAACGTAATTGCTTGTCAGACATCAAAAATACGATTACTACCTAACAAATAATGATTTCAAGTGGCTATTTCTTTAGGAATGCTGCGTTTATCGTTTGTATCTCAGCGTTTGTGAGCTGTAGTACTGCACCAATAGCGTTTAACATGTGTCGTTTGCCTTCAACATCTCTGGTAACTATGAAGCTAATGATGACATTCTTCAAGTATTCCAGATTAGCGCCTTCGCGTGTTTTGCAACGTTCGAGTCTGTGAATTGAGAAAATTATTAATAATAATGTAGACTGCCCTGCATTTATTGCACCCACCTGTCGACTTGGTGCTCCAAGATTTCAATTTTATCATTCAACTCCTCCTGTGCGGTCACCTTTTCCTGTATGGCCCGTCTTAGGGATGACTCCGCTGCATATCTGGTTTTACGAAGTGTAGCAATCTCGATATCTTTACGTGCCAGTTCGTTCACATAGTGCAACATGTGACAATTTTCGCCAGGCGAAAGTCTCTTCGACTTGGTGTCCAGCACCAATTTACTGCTACCCTTCGGTTTTGTAGGATTAGTACCGTCATTGCTTTCACCATCTGAGGATACTCCATACGAATCGGAACAAGTCTTATCATTTGGCGCAGTTGCCATCGACAAGCCACTCGTTGCACTGTGAAATACCTCGAAGGATGTTTGAAGCACTTTGATTTCCTGCTCCTTTTCATCAAGTAGTTGCAGTGACCGTTGCCGTTGCTTTTGCAACTGTTGTTCCAGCTCGTTAATCTTGAATCGCGACTCATTCTCTAGATCAGTCAACGCATTTTTCCACTTGGCAGCCTCCTCTTTTATGGCTTGCCGCAGCTTTTCACCTTGCTGCTTCAATTCTAACTCAGCCTCGTCTATGTTCAGATTAAGAACTTTAACTTTCTCCTGCAACGTTGCTATGTGTGTTTTTTGAATCTCTAGTTTCTCATAAAGCGATGCTAACTCTTCTTTCCTGGCATCCAACTGCAGGTGAAGGAATTGTAAATCGTGTTGGCATTGCATATGATCGGCACCAACAGCAAAAACTTTACTTAAGTCAATAGGATTTTCCGAGCGAGCATTCTCGTTCATCAATAGTTTTTTTAGGCGTACAATTTCGTCGACCAGTCCGTTCATATCGATGGTAGTGTTAGTAAGCGGAATTCCTGGCGGTTTGGCATCTGCTGACTCTAGGGATGTATTTGCCTGCAAGTTACTTATTTGCTGCTTCAAAGCCAGTATGTTTTCCTGATCCTGTTGCCTGAGGCGATCATAGTTGCCCACAGAGTTGCTTAATTCAGCAAGGCGTGCTTCCAAATTGGCGACTCGATCTTCATGCAACGCTGCCTGCTTTCGACTCTGATCCTCAGCTCGCAGTACACGACGCTGTTCGTTCTTAATTGCAATCACATGCTGCTCCTTCATCTGTTTCATTTCCTTTTGAACTTGCTGCAACAGGGCTAAACTGTTATCAGCCTCATTTTCGTTGGCACCCTGCTGATGCTTTTCCCTAAATTGCTTTAACTCTAATTTTGCCTCCTTCAGTTGCGTCTGCAGCTGACATAGTCGTGAGTTCTCTGCCTCGTTACTGGCAAATTGAGTCTTAAAGTTGTTCAACTGCATTTCGATGTTCTCTTTCAGATGCCTTTCATCTGCGTACAATTTCTGCAATTCTCGTATCATGAGCATCTGGTTGTTCGTCTCCTTTTCGCGTTCCTGGCGTTCTATAATCCACTTGGTCTTCACCTCATCTATATCACACTTAGAGCGTTGAGCCTGATCCTGTAATTTTGTTTGCAGTTCAGCGATTATTTGTTCTTTCACGGTTATTTGGGCTCGTAATTGCTTCTTGTCCGCTAGGAACGAAGCCTCCATGCGAGATTTCTCAGCAGATAGTGTGGCCAGTGAATTCATTAGCGTAATAATTTGAGTTTGCAGTTGATTTTTTTCATCATTCCCATCGCCTGCTTGTGATGTTGCACTTGAAGTTGTGCTCGTGTTGTCATTTATGTCGTTCGAGGTCGCTGCCGCAACATGAGAAATTTTTTCATCTGCTTCTACGCTTGCCACGTCTTTCCCAGTTGTCAGCGCAGATAGACTTGTCTCAAGCGCCTCCTTTTCTTTTAGCAGACCTTTGTAAGCAGTTACAACATCTAAGGAAGTAAATGTTAGGAGTGATTTTTTAATTAACTGACGACAACACGTTACCTTTGAGCCTTTTTTCATAGCGTTTCAACTGCTCCTTTTGCGACGTGACCAGTGTATCCAAATCTCGAATTTTCTTTTCCATCACATACAAATAAATATATTGGTCATAACACGATTAGGCGAGTTTACATACTCCAATCGTAAATTTTAAAACTGATTGATCAGCTGAGAGCGTTCTTCTTCTTCACATGATGTCATTCAAAATTCAAAATTCATTCTCTTTAAAAATAAAATTCATTTTACACAAACATATGTACATTCTTTTCTATTTATTTTATTAGGAAGTGCTTCTATATAAAGTCTTCAGGATCGTTTTTCATTTGTGCAATTAATCGCTTGCGCTCCTCGGCCTGCCTTAAGCTACGCATAGTTAAATCTTCATAATCTAAAAGAGAAGTTTTCGAGGTTGTTGCATACACAGACTCATCCTTTGGTTGTGTAACCCACTCAAAATGTAAGGGGTTGCTCAAATCGCCCTTCTCGTAGGACATCACCATTTGACAACCCTCCAATGTTCCTAACTCGACCATTGCACTGCCATTCTTTTTTGACATCACGAAGGCAACAATATCACCATATTTTTTCAGGTATTTCAATAATTTTTCTTTCGTATAACCGCCATTCGTTGAGTCCTTTTTATTTGCTTGCCATTTGATCTTGATGCGGTGCTGGGTCGAGTCAAATGAAGTCGACGCTTTACTTTGTTGTGTAACTAGTGTGCGTTTTAACTGATCCCGCATTTGGCGCTGCTCTTCTTCGAGCAGTCGCGAGCCTTCACGCCGTAGCCGGTCGATTTGTTCTTGCAACAATTCCTCATCGGATTTACCTACTGTCGCATAGGGTTGTACGGCTTGCAATTTGAGCAGAGCGTCGTGTTCTCGTTGTTCAAGGTCCGCTTTTAATTTTTGGCGTTTACTGTCTAGTGCCTTGTTCCGCAATTCCGCGGCCTTTTTCGCTTTCAGCACCTTGTCGTAGGCTGCACGCGCCGTAGTATCTGTAAGTATTTCTAGAGCATTGGAGAGTTCGTGGAAGAGTTCTGCTGCCTTTGGATTGTCAGGATTTTTGTCCGGGTGACATTCGAGTGCTCTTTTACGATATGCTTTTCGTATCTCACTTTGTTCTGCTTCTAGTGACACTCCAATCAGCTCGTACAGATCTACATCCGCAAATTTTTTGGTGGCCATTGCTTCACAAACGGTTAAATTTAAGAAAATCAAAATGCAAACTGCGAGTTTTTACGAACCCTTCTTCCTCTTATTCTATGTTTCCAAGATTTTGCGGTAACACTACACTCCAACAGCTGTTTGTGTCATGGAAAGGCAGAAGAAGAAGAACAACCGTAAATATGACTTGGATTAAGTGCATTTTAGTTGTAATCAGGCGATAATAGTTTAACGAAAAATGAGCATCTATCACGACGAAGTTGAAATTGAAGACTTCGAATACGACGAAGAAGAGGAGATGTATTATTATCCCTGTCCATGCGGTGATCGATTTCAAATATCGAAGGCAAGTGCCAAAATGTTTAAATTGAAAATATAAACAATTTTAACAAAGTCTTGTAGGAGGAGTTAATACAGGGCGAGGAGGTGGCAACGTGCCCCAGTTGTTCGCTTATTATCAAAGTTATCTATGATCCGGTGAGTAGCAGTTTATATACGTGAGCTTCCGTTGATTTTTAACACCTTCCCTACAGGAAATGTTCAAAGCTATGGAAGACGAAGACACAGCACTTAACGAAAAGTTAAGCGAGCTTAAACTCGAGAAAGTTTAAATTCTACCTCAGTAAGATAAATTTACTTAAGTACGAAGGGAATTCGTATCAATTCGCAGATCAATTTGTATACTCACAATTGCCATCGACATCCTTATGAACGAACTGGTTGAATTTGATATGGTACTCAACTAGTGACTCTCAGTGTTTTGGGTACTTAGGTAACCTATTCAAAAACCTTTTTAGAACGCATTAGGCTCAAATGCATATGTACGACGAATATGTAGAATATGTTCGAATATGTTCTTCATACAGTCGCTTGCACAACTGTTCGAATGTTTGCCACTTTTGCACAAAAATTGCTGTAATATGTAAAAAACAAATGGGATCACCAAATTTCACGAGTTATTTAGTTTTTATTATAGAATAAATAACATGGTGAAAACAGAAAACTATAGCAAATACCAAAAGAAAATACAATAATACAATAAACCTTAACCAAAGTCATTTAGTGCAGTTTTGCCCGTTTCACATGGCTCGCAAAACACGTGGCTCTGTTCGATTCGACGCGAAACTATAATTGTAAATGATCCGTCCTGTTTTTGTCATTTGGAATCGAACAATTTGAAATTATGAGTTGGTTTTGTCATTTTAAGTTGGTTGTTATTTCCTCAAACATCTTGATTCAAGTGGTCTTTATTTTACATAAAAATGCGTAAAGTATCTTCCGTAGTCGAAGATAAAGTTGTAGTTTTAAAAAAAATTTTTGTTTCAACTCGTGAAATCGCTAAACAGTTAAAACTGGATGCAAAAACTTTTGTGGCTATAAAGAAACCACAACTGGTTTCTTCTATATCAAACGTCGGAGGATATTGACAAACGCTGATGCTCGACAATGAGGACACTAGCCGATAATAAAGCACCAAAAGGGGCTGTGGTCGCAATGAACAAAATCGTCAGTGAGTGGACCGCTCGAAGGGCGCTTAGCAGAATTGGTTTCGTGTCAGCCGTATACAGAAGAACCCTGCTTTACGGACAAAAACAGTAAGACACGTCTTAAATTTTGTAAGAGACATAGGAACTGGTGGGTTCAACATTAGAAGAGAATCATTTGGTCCGATGAAACGAAGATTAATCGTTTCCAATCGGATGGCAAACAGTACTATTGGCATCGTCCACACGGTACCATTGAAATGCACCAAGTGAAGCAAGGGTTGAAGGGTTGCCTTACGTGGTGGCACATCGGCCCATTAGTCTGTATAGTAGAATAATGACGAAAGAAGTCTACCTATACATACTTAAGACAAATTGACTGATAGACTTTGTAGACAGATGTGCCTACGCGGAGGCAGAGGTGTTTTCCAACAGGATAACGACCCAAAGCCAACATTTTCAGAAGATGAAATGACCAGCACGAAGTCCCGATCTCACCCTATCGAAAATTTGTGGCCTATTGTTAAAAATGATTGTAAAATTACCAAATAGCGCCTGGTAACGTGGAAGAACTATGGATCAAAGTTCAAGCAGAGTGGAGAAACATTCTAAATGAAGTGATAAAAAATGTAGAAGACAGTGTGCCGAAACATGTGGAAAGTGTTAAAACACAGAAGATCCTGTGGGCCAAATATTGAATACCATTTCTGGATAACGGGCAAAACTATACTGAATGACTTTGGTTAAGGTTTAGTAGGATTTCTCTTTTATTTTTCTATAGAGCTTTCTGCTTTTCACCATATTATTGTATAAATTAAACGAAACAACTAATGAAATTTGGTGATGTTTGCATTAGTTTTTTACATTTTACAGCAATTTAAGTACAAAAGTGGCAAACATTCAAACAGTTTTGCACGCAACTGTATATACAGCTCCCAAAGATTGACTTGCCGCCACTCTTTCACCCAATTTCCTTCGATGACATATACCAACTCAGATCCTTTTAAGTTATACAATACGAACATCTTACTGTCCCATTTCGGACAAACTGGTCTTGCGATACAAACCTTTCTATATTCTCTTATTTGCTTTGAAATATTACATTTTGTCTGACCTCAAGTTTAATAATAAGGGTTGTATTTTTATTCATATAATGAATTTTATTTGTATAAATAATAATACTTTGTTGACTAGTTCAAGCAATGGACTTTAAATATATTTGTTTGTTTAATTAATTTTGTTAAATATCCTCGAATGCCTTTATTTTCCCCCTCGGCCTTATTTTAGTGGGCTAAGGTTACTTAAATTATATGGATTCGGAATAATATAGCTCCGGTTCGCGAATTTTCTTATATTACAGGTTACACATATTAAAAATGGGAAAAATTTACGAAGTGGATGAATGAACCGACGAACAGATTTCAAATCAGAAATTTTGAGTTAATAAGTACTAAGTAGAAAATTGTATGTGGAT
Source organism: Cacoxenus indagator (assembly GCA_035041755.1). Classification (NCBI taxonomy): domain Eukaryota; kingdom Metazoa; phylum Arthropoda; class Insecta; order Diptera; family Drosophilidae; genus Cacoxenus; species Cacoxenus indagator. The sequence goes on from JAWNKX010000398.1 coordinate 80,320, forward strand.
CTTATAGTACTCAATTTATCGGTTTAGATACTCTTGACTATGTATATAGACTTAGCTTTTCTGTTTTTCGTTAAACACATTTATAAATACTTACGTAAGTAAAAAGCGTCGAAAAAGGTATATTTTAGTAAGTACATACATACATGAATGCGACATTGCTAGCTAGTTTGAAACGTCTTGCAATACATGCACATCGCATCGGCCGGCTAAGTACAGACATTGAACACAATGCAACAAATTACCTCTCCTTTGTGTTAAAAATTTGCACCTGGGCCTACCACTTAACAGATTATAGTCAAACTATTTGTGTAGAGAGCGTGCTTGTTTAAGCAAGTCTTAGAAATAGGGCGTCAGCCATTTTGAATTTATTGCACAAATCGCTGTTATTGTAAATAGTATGCATAATATAATTACTATTGCTCCAGCCAGGACCCTGAAACCGAATTCGGCAATTTCAGCTGTCAAACAATAACAAAATGAGTGAGGAATTTTTGTAAGAAATATATCAATAATGCAATATACAGACCTTTATATTGAATTGCTTGAGTGTGCTCTCTAGCGCTATGGCATTGCCCGAGAAGTACGCCGCAATTGCATTGTGCAGCAGTATAAGCTGTTTGTGCATCACTTTGATCTATAAATTTAAAGAATACCTAATTACACCATTTGAAATATAAAAATTGACTTTGTGTACTAACCCGATTTTCGTCGAGAAACTGCATTTTAACAGCCACATCAGAACGTAACTTCTCATAAAGCTCCTTATGTTGAGCATAATTTCGCTGGGTCTCTTCGACAGAACTCGCAACCTGAACAAATTCGGGTTTTGCGTTCTCCAAATCCATGCGATATGCATCAAATTCCACTCTACAAAATAAAAGAACAAAGGAGTTTAGTGCATACATCAGAAATTCCTTAAAACGACATTTGTTATAACGTCTGACCGGTTACAGTTATAGCCTTTAGGGCATGTATTTTTCGCTATAGATATATCAATTTTTTGTCTGTCATGCGAAACGTATCTGTTCGCATACTTACAATATTTTGAAGAATATGGAAAGTGTACACACGAGTGTACAACGATCGACTAGTGCAGGGTAAGTCAACATCGGTAGTAACTCCCATTTGAAAATGCACATCTAACAATACCCACCTTGCCGTCTCGTATTGACGTATTGTGATCAGCGTATCATCAATGGTTTTATTGCACAGAGTATTCACGGAAGAGGTGAAAAAATTTAGCGCGTTCAAAAGCAGTTCGCCATTTTTCGTGAGATTTCGTTGTGTCTCTGAATTGCAGGTGAATTCCTTTTGTAGCTCTGGGTTCTTTTGCGCCAAATCGGCAAATGCATCGGCCAGCGATTGTTGCGTGACAACGACGTGCTGGAAATGTGAACTGAATGCTCTCGCCAAACGCAAAACGGACAGATATTTCCTCTGAGTCTCACGCAACTGTTCGATCTGTGCCTCCAGCTCGGAGTCGACTGTGCGCTGCGATTTTCCCAGTTTCTCGAGCATTATTTGACGTGTGCACTTGTATGTTGATATGCTCCAATTCTTGATGCTGTCGATTTTGGAAGCGCCCGTACGTAACAACCCGCCGTCGAGGCCGTTTTGTGGACTGGTCGCTGACATTGGCGTAGTGGGTGCTAATGTATAATAAAGACGGGAATAAGACGTGTTGCACCTGTTTGAGTTTGGTTACACACCTGAGTGATTTCGAAAAGCTAGAATGTTCGGGGGTGCTCCAAAAAGGCCGCTCCCAACATCATTATCACTCCCTTCTGTTATGTTGTTGCCCTCTGTGCCGGTGTGCACTGCGTTGTCGCTCTCATTCATCGATGGCGTATCTTTAAGCATTTCGTGTATACTGCGTTCACGCTCGGCCATATTCTTGAACAATTATTAATATCTTCTGTGGCAATTAGCAGCTTGACTAATTTACCGCTTATCGTTTGTTGTGGGTCAGGGTGAACGCCCGCACAAAATAAACAAAAATCGATTTTATGTACCACTCATTTGCGCACAGCACACATTGAATTGAATAAATATACAAATCTCAATTAACAACACTTAAAGTTGTTTTGTGGGTAATTAATGCGCGTAAAATTATATTTAAAAATTTTTTGCATTAAAAAAATATACGATATTCTAAGTGGTATTGTACGAAAGGCTCTCAGTTGCTGACTGCCTTCCACTTTGCCAATCACAGGGTATAGTAACCAATTTTTCAATTTTTTGTTTTCTGAGTTTGTAACGAGAATGCCAAAAACAATTGTTGCTTATTCCAACAAATTAATGCCTTTATACATAATATAGTTTGTATATTATCTGGACTTCGCATTATTTACCCGACGCATGGCATGTAGGCTTCCCTAGTCCTGGTTTTAAATTGATTTTTTTTTTTTTTTTTTTTAGATTAAATTATAACATTAAACGCAGTAAACTGCATAAAACATTTGTCGGATTTAAAAAATAATGACGTGAATAAATTGATTAAGCACAAAGCCATTCACTTATTTTTTCAATCATGTATGTACTTGTCAAATGACAATCATATCGTTTCAACTAATCGCCTTTTACATCAGCTGATATCGGCAGCCACTCACTAAGTCGGGGACTTTAAATTTATCCTTGCCGATTTTTCAAAGTTAACGCTGCGCGCCGTTGTATTTTTACGTTATATAAATTTAGTATTCTTTATTCATTTATGTATATTCTGTGTTAAACGAGGAATTGCACGTGTCACAGATAAAATGGTTTATCTTCAGTTGATGCTCAGCCTGGGAGTGGGTTTGCTTGGTGTCGGTTTGGCCTATATTATGTACAACAGGAGACCGTTTTCGACAGATGGTAACAATGGCAATTTTTCAAATCATTGGGACTCCTGGGATGACGCTGGCTCTGGTACACGTTTTAAGACACGTAGAACGTGGGTATATGTTAGAGATAATTAAAGTCGTTTGTAGTAATTTTTTGAATTATTTATTGCAGGCGTTCCGGCGACAAATGCCCCATTTGTCTGAGCCCACTGAAGGCGAATGACATGCGTTTCCTAATCTGTGAACATGCCATGCATGAGCTGTGTTATATTGAGTGCCGCAAAGTGCGAAAATATTGTCCGATATGCAACGTAAAATTTGCTGAGCTCAGCATGGAAGGCGATGAATGCAATATATGTCTCGAAACTATGACCGCAGATAATATGGAGTTTATGAAATGCGAGCATGCGATGCACCCTCCATGTTTACGAAAGTACAGGGAAGTAGGCAACAACGTTTGTCCCTTGTGTCGCAAAGATATATAAGAATCTAAAAGCGAGTAGCATAAACAAGAAGTGCACCTTAATCTATTGAAAAATAACAACTGTCAACTAAAGCAATACAAAGTTAACAACGAACTGAAGCGAAGCAGTTCACTTATACATGTTAGAAGTCGCAAATGCTTTCATTTTGCATATCATTTTACTAATATTTAAATTATGCATGATTGTATAAATTTGTATTGAGTGAAGTTTTAGTAAGATTATAATTAAAAATAAAATTACATTTAACAAAAAGAAATATTACTACTATAATTGGCATTACAAAAAAACACTTAGGACTGGTGAAGCTATGGTCAACCAATTCTCGTGCCAGCGTAGTGACTGGAATTCCTGGAGATTTTTTGTAAAGCGCGCCTTAGTTTCAATTATGTTAGGATTGTTAGGAAAATTCTCAAACCAAAATTTTAACTGCTCCGCAAGCTCCCTATGATCTTCAAAGAGGAAGCCATTTTCACCGTGTTTGACGAGCTCGTTGAGACTTTGTTGAATGAATTAGATTGAATTAAAAAAGGAGGCGGATGCCGTTGTGTAATACCTACCATTTGAAATTATAAGCACAAACAGGCAGACAACAGCCGAACATGTCAACGACCTTCATTGGCAAATCTAGACCGCTAGTGCTCCAGTGTAAACTAACTCCCAAGTCTGCGGTGGCTAAAACTGTTGGGTAGTCTTCAACCTCAAGCCATGGTGTTATGATGCTGACCCTTTGCCATCTAAGTTTCGAAATTTTTGCTTGGTACGACTCCTTAAGTGGACCCTTCCCGGTAATGATGCACAACAGACTGGGATAAATTTGGGGGTTTTCAACGGAAAACTCCTCGTAGGCTGTAAACATTTTTGGTTAAAAAAAATTTTGGTCCAAGTAATCATTACCTTTAAGAGCCTTTAGCAGTATGCCGAAATCCTCATCGGACGTCCAACTGGTGCTGGAGACTAATATGGCTTGTCTTTTTGGCTTGTAAAACACACTCCCATTGCTAAGTTTCTGTGTCAATGCTGTGGACTCAACGACACCAGACTCTTTCAGATCGGCATAGCATTTAGGCATAAACTGTGAGTAATGTTTCGATAATTTCATATAGAGCTCATGCTTCTGTGCTAGATCTACGGGTTGAAACTGTTCATGTGGTCGATCATACAACACAGTTACTGGTCCAACGCGCCAATTCTCTTCGAGATCCTTTTTCATTGCCTCCGTTACACAGAAATGCGCGTGAGCCTTGGCGCCAAAATAATGCTCGATGCTCTTGGCTAGACGACATATACGACTTTGTTCGCCGCCAGATATTCCCAAAGCAAGCACTGTGTATGTGTAATTATGCCAATCAATAACGAGTTTGGTGCGCGTCAACATGCAGTAAAGATAACAAACGACCAACGTAGGTATGCCCGGTGGATTCTGAACAAGCAGGAAATTCGGCCGCCGAATCGAAACCATCGCAATAAGTAGGCTGAGTGTTTGCCAAATCGTCTTGAAGATCAACTTGAGCTTGGGCGTCAGATTTGTGACTGGCACCGGCGTCAGTTCATATATTTTGCATTTGGGTTGGGCTACGCTTAGTGTCTCCAGTGGCCTGGTTTCCACGTAGCCAATAATGTCTACGTTGTAATTCTCCTCAAGCAGACTCTGTGCATGGTACTGCATGCGCGGACTCCGGCCAATATCGCCAAGGACGATTACACAGGCATTACGTTTGTCTGCTGATAATTCAGCCATCGCTGCTGCTATTGGTAGGCAAACAATAAAATGCTTCAGAAAACGGTGGTCAACAAGTGCAAAAACATCAAACAGCTGTTTTCGACCGTTTGTAGAGTTGCAAATAATCGGCAAGCTGAAATCTCAGTGTTGAAAGACGGAAATTTTTCCGTATACCATTTACCCTCATTGCTTTGCTACCATAAAACATATGTGCATTTACTTAAAGGTTGATTTCATTACAATTTCACGGTCCAGATAGCCGTGATGTGAATTTTTCGCAAAACCTGGTACTGTCCTTCATGCAGCTTCAAACGTTATCATATAATTAGTTTATATGGCAGCTACGAGAAGTTTAGCTAAAATCGGGTTGCCTCAGAACACTTTATTTGTAAGTTTTTATATGTAGGTCTTCATTACGTTCTTATATCCTTCTTCAGAGTTTACATGCGCATTAAATGTTATGTGCCTTACCTATCAGAATAAGTTTGGTAAAAAAAACACATTTTGTAATATAAAATATAAATGTATGACTTTTTTTAATAACGTTTTACATAGATTGTTCAGTATTTAATTCGCAAAATCATTAAAAAAATGAAAGTAAAGCAAAATAATTACACTACATAGCAACTCTGCACGAAACATTCAGCTGACTGTGAATAGCGACTTGGTTAGCGTCGGGTTTAAAAAGCGACTTACGCTTAACGCGCTTACTGTGTTAAAGCGCTCTGGAAAAGTTCATTTTTGACCATGTTCGTATTTCTATCTCATTTACGCCTACACAAGTATAATACGTATGAGAGAAAAGAATATATATAAGTGCTCACTTTTGTGCAAAAAGCAGACGTGAGTAATAATTTGTGAAAACTCCAGTGCGAAACAATTGTGAAGTAAATTATAAATTTTGAAGGATCAGACGGGAAGTGCAGTGCGTGTGCGGCTTGAGAAAATATGGGTTTTTTTATTTGTTTCGTGTTGTTTAAATATTTGAAACTACATGCAGGTTCGCTTTATAAACCCGTACTGATTATCAGAGTTGACAAACTAAGCCTTTTCTTTCACTGCTAGAGGATGTCTTCAAAGGTTCCCTGCTCGTATATTTAGGTTATAGAATAAGCAAGAATTATTAATCGACTATTTTGGTCAATGGCTTAAAGCACCACCGGATATAAAAATGATAGTTGCGATTTCTGACACTGCATTTTTAATATATGTATATTAAAGCCATCTATTACTGTGTTGGTAATGTACACTGTGGTACTGAGCACCGATTTTGAGCGGAAAGCTATTTATTTTCTATACATATAATAAAATCGTAGACTTTGCCATTTTGTGCAGAATTGGCGTAAAAGTCGCTCATTGGATTCGAAATCTAATTACTGAATAATAAGAAGCTTTATTAGGAGTATAACATAGGCACAAATTTCAAGAACATTCAAATACAGGCGTGGCAGGCGAAAATATGGTTTTCAAAAATAGCGCCATCTGTTGGACGTTAGCCCAACACACGTTAACTCGTTCGCAGTGTATACGAAGAATCGAAGAAGAGAAACGAAAACGACATTGTGTTTTGAGAAAACAACAACAACAACATTGCTGTGCGCGTGTCCAGGGATTCAAAACAGTTCATGTTAGTCTTTTTTACTGTTCACAATTTGACTATTTCAAACATTTTATATGCTACTTGAAAACATTGCCAACGTTTTTCTTTTTATTTCGCGTATTCCGTCATCTGTTGTGGGGCAATTGTGAGAGAGAGTGAGAATCGTCAATTATCGCTGAGTGTAAACACATTCCAAACCAAAGAAGAATCATAGATATGAGCGGCTACCGCGCTTCCCTTGCCTAAAAACTATAATTTCGAACAAGAACTAAAAAGTGAAGAAGCATTTAGAACGAAAACAACGTTTGAGCGTGTAAAGTTAAAGCAAAATTTCGAAGTGTTTTTTAAAGTTATATTATTTATATTTTGCGGATTGCAGTACCTTTTTTTTTGCTAAACTCTTTTGTGTACAGGCACCGAAAGTATACGAATTTATTACATACATGGTTTAATAGTTTATAGTAGTTTACTAAATTAATCATTTAAAATGCCTCTCAGAAAAGGGTCGTATCGCTCCAAAAATATCAATAATTTTAGATGTATTAGACTCAGTAGAGTCTCAACAAAGTGAAGAAAATCTAGAATCAAGACTCGCTGCTAGAGAAAGGCCGGCCACATCTCACGCAAAAAATTGTACTCAAGGTAAGTTTCGGTTAAGAATGCTACGTGTTCGCATTGCAACTTCTACGTATTACGAGACTAACCAGGAACTCGAAGCCCGTGTATTGGAGGGTTTCACAGACAGAGAAGCTCGCTTGAGTTCTGAAAGGGCTCCAACTGTGGCTTCTCGAGAACTTCAAAATAGTGAAGAACGTAATGCAGAAGATCATCAATGCCAAAACGTTGTTAGACCTTTTGAAAATGATGATCAACATTAACAATAATTAGAATCGGCTGAGGGTTAATTATAAGAACAGACGCTAAGATAATGACAATGATTTAATATCTGAAAGGAGAGAAGAAATACGACAGAAACGCCAGAGCAACGTCAATTACGATCACACAGGTTTTACATGTTTATGTTATGCTCGAAAATATGGCCGACCTGACCACTTTATAACCTTCACGACTAATTCTAAATGCAATGAAATTTCCAAAGAACTTCTTCCAGAACCGGCTCCACACGATAGACACGATGTTATAGCTAGAGTTTTTGAATTAAAATTAAAGCTCATGATGAACTTGCTCACAAACCAAATACTTTTTGGCCCAGCTTTGTGCCAAATGTATACCATTAATGGCAGAAACGTGGATTATCCCACGCGCAAATATTACTGTGGCAGCCATAAGTGCTGAATTTCATGACAGAAGTCAGGACCCAATAATGCACGATATAATTAAAATGCACATGGTTCATGGGCCGTGCGGCACCCTAAATAGGAACTCTCCTTGCATGAAGGAAAATTGTTGTTCTAAAAGTAGCCTAGAGCTCTATCCAATACTACGATTGAAAACGGGTATTCAAGAAGGCGGTTTTACAGCTACAAGTAGGCTACATGGTCAGGAATTCATTTTGGACAATAGGTGGGTTGTACCCTGTTCTCCGGTATTATCAAGAACATTTCAAACTCATATTAACGTTCAAATGTGCAACAGTGTTTAATCTATCAAATATATATGTAAATATGTTAATAAGGGAAGCGATCAAGCCACTTTTGCGTTGAGGAATGAATGCAATGCAGTTACGAGGTTTCAATCTATCCGATACATAAGTTCTTCTGAAGCGGTTTGGCGCCTCTTAAATTTTCCTATCCACATCCGGCAGTTGCACATTTAGATGTACATGTTGAAGGCATTCTCAATCCTGAGAATGTTACAGAACGGTTAGAAAACCCGACACAAACAACTTTGCTGGCATTTTTCCGACTTTGTGAAACAGATAATTTCGCAAAAACGTTGTTATACGATAAAGTACCGTCATATGACACGTATAACAAGCAACAAGGTACGTTACACCGTAAAAGACGTCGGGCATCTGTGATGGTGAGCTTGGCATTTTTAAAGAACATGTCGTCGGAACCGTGTATGCTGTGCATCCAAACAACTTGGAATGCTATTACTTACGCTTACTTCTACATACAGTTCGAGGACCAGCTTCTTTTGCTGACCTGCGAAAAGTTTATGGTATCCTGTATCCTACGTACCAAGCTGCCTGCAGTTCGCGTAATTTGCTTGATGGAGATCAACAGTGGGATTGCGCAATGGCCAAAGGATACATCAACGACACTCCGCAACGCAATAATGTTAGTATTTTGTGGACTCTCGGATGCTGCACAGTTATGGCAAAAATATCAAGGAAAATTGTTGAAAGACTTTTTCAGAAATATGCAGCTCAACAATGATACCGAGCTAAACGATTGATTACATGAGAGTAATTTCAATCGATGCTCGATCTTCAAGACATAGTTACGTGTATTAGGGGAAATCCTTTGCCGAGAGTAGCGGAAATAAATTATAATACATCGGAACTAGCTGAAATATTGCAGAATGATCTCGCAAATTTGACGGCGGAACAATGTACAATACTCGAACGAGTATGTCAAAGTGTAGCCGATGATTTTGGGGAAATCCTGTTTTTAGATGCACCCGGAGGTACGGGAACAACATTTCTCACTAAAGTCATATTGGCCGAAATACGCAATCAATTCATAATTGCTCTCGCTGTGGCCTCATCAGACATAGCAGCATTGTTACCCGGAGGGAAAACCGCTCATACAATGTATAAAATACCAATTAACTTGGACATTACGGAAAGCCTAGTTTGAAACATTTCTAGAAACAGCGACTAAGCAAAAGTTTTAAGTGATTGCTGCTTAGTAATATAGGATGAGTGCACAATGGCAAACCGTAAAGCAGTTAAAGCGGTGGACAGAACTTTGCGAGATATAAGGCGAGACGATCGGCCCATGGGTGGCGTCACAATGCTCTTTAGTGATGATTTTAGACAGACATTACCAGTACTATCTCGAGAAACGAGGGCTGATAAAATGAAAGCATGTCTTGAGGGCTCAAGTCTATGGCATAACGTTATACCAATGAATTTAACACTAAATATGCGAGCACACATAGGAGGTAATCCAAATGCACAAGAGTTTTCGGCCTCATTGCTAAAAATTGGAAACGGAACATTTCCACAAACAGATGGAAAAGTTGTCTTACCTGAAAATCTGTGTAAAATGTCCTGTTGTAAATCACTGCAGGACCTTATTGTGCATATCTATAGTGACCTAACAGCACTGACAAATCAACCAAGTTCATGGCTATGCGAAAGAGCAATTCTGACACCATGCAACGATCGGGCCACAGGCCACAATGATAGGATATTGACGAGCATCCCGGGGGAAAGCACTGAATTTCGCTCTATTAACAGAGTAATGGAACAAGAAGACGCTACCTACTATCCTATAGAAGTTTTAGAGTCTCTGAATGCCCCCGGTCTGCCAGCACACACTATCAAATTAAAAGTAGGAGTACGGGTTATCCTTTTAAGAAAATTAAGTCTTCCTAAACTATGTAACAGCACCAGATTGAAAGTAAAGGCTTTACAAATAAAAGGCACAGGAAATAGCGTTTACATACCTCGTATTAATATCATTCCTAATAATTTCCCATTTCATTTTAAATGCGTACAGTTTCCGGTGAGCTTATTTTATGCAATGACTATAAACAAAGCTCAAGGACAAACTGTATAGATAGCAGGTGTAGATTTGAGTGTGAGTTGTCTTTCACACAGTCAGTTATAGCTCTCTCCCGTATTAGCAATTCAAATAATTTATATGTGGACATTTCCGGAAATTCAACTTCTAACATAGTATACAGAGAAGCGTTAGGGTAGACTAGAGTGGCTTATAGAGGTAAATTTGTATTGGTTGCGGACGAAGTCGCGGGCACAGCTACTCTGAAAAAAAAAAAGGAATGGATGTAGAATAAATTTCAGAAATAAGTCTATATATATAAAATTGGAAGTATGTTTGTCTGAATGTGTATATGTTTATCCGTTATGGGCGCCGAAACCGCTGGACCCATTTTTATGAAATTTTCAGAGAATCTCTATAATAGCCTTACGAAGGTAACTTTGAAGTTTGATGCAAAAAAAACGTTGAATTCGCTAAATATTAAGGCCAACTTAGATGCTTCTCAAACTGGACAGATACAAATAAAACATAAAAACAAAGCATCATCTGAGAATTTAGTTTGCCGGCAGTGCTGCTCAAACTGTAGAAAATCGAAATCCATATATTAGAATGAAAAAAAAAACAAAAAAGAGAAAGATACGAAAATAAAACCAAATAGAAAAACATAACTCCGCCGCTGCCGGTCCCAAACCCTGGTGTAAAAGGAGGATGGGGAGAAGTACACCTCGTTAAAAAACCATGGTTCATCTGCCCTGGATAATAGTACCATGAAAGGGGCCCTAGCTAGAGTACCACGGTACCATTGGTCTAATCACCCACACCACTGCTACAAATTATTCAAAGCAACAACCAAGCCCCGGAATGGACGGACCAGTCGACGACGTCCGGATTTGAAAAGGAAAACGAGATTTGGAACCTGGAACATAAAGACGATTACAGGAAAAGAGTTAAGGCTTACGCAGGAAATGAAAGACCATAGAGTGGATGTATTAGGACTAAGCGAAGCAAAAAAGAAAAGAATTGGTAGTATGGACTTGCAAAGTGGATTCAAACTCAGGTACTCAGGAGTGGGAAGAGACCAAAGAGCCAAAGAAGGAGTAGGTATAGTCACAAGCCCAGAACTAGAAATGAAAGTTAGTGGATGAGAACCAGTAAACTCAAAAATAATAGTGGTACAACTTGACCTGGAGAGAAAAGTGTCATTTATCCAAGTATATGCACCGACAGAAGAAGAATTCTTTTCGAAATTGCAAAATACAATTGACAAAGAAACCGTGGCAGAACTGCACAAGATAAGAGAATAGCCCATGGTTCAATGGGTAATCATGGAGGCGAGACAACACTTAATGACAATGGTAGGAGTCTTATCGAATTCTCAATATTTAACCGAATGCTAATTATCAATTCCCTTTTCCCACACAAGACATTACGTAACATCACTTTTCAAGCTGACGGAAGAGAAGCCAGAAGCATAATTGATTATGTAATATTTCCAAACAGCATAAGAAGAAGAATAACAGATGTCAAAGTAATCGCAGGAGCTTAATTGGGAACTGACCATCGACTGCTAATCGCAGATACCCGTTTCAGGAAGCCCCCAAAGCCGAAACACAAAGTGTTTGACACTATTAAACTCAAGCAGTTAAGGAACGAAAACAAAAGAAGTGACTATGTCACTGAAGTATCACAGCGACTACACAGAATTTCAAACCATGGCGATCTGGAGGACAAATGGAAAGGGTTTAAAAGAATCATAATACAAACAGCAGAGGAAATATGTGGAAAAGCTAAAGTAGACACAAGAAAGAAGAAAACTGCTTGGTGGACAGGAAATAAAACAAAAGGTTAAAGAAAAGAGAATGCATCGAAAAAATTTGTGCAGACCCGTTTAGCTACTGACAGAGAGTCTTACGTAGAAAAAAGAAATTAAGTGAAGTGGAGCAGTAAAGGGTGCCAAACGGAGGTCATGGGAGGACTTTGGTAATACAGTAGAAAAGGCACACGAGAGGAATACGAAGGGATTCTGGAAAATAGTGAAAAACCTTAGAGGAAAGTATGGAAAACAAACAAAAACAATCAAGAAAGGGGAAAGGCATGTCCCAGAAAAGAAGGAAGTCCTAGAAGTATGGCCAATACACTATGAGGAAATGTTTAAAAAAGATGATACAACTCCGTATGAGGAAGGAATATTCTATGGACCTCATATAGAAGAGGAAGAGGAACTAATTGATGGGCCGATTAGAGAGGAAGAGGTGGATTTTACTATTAAGACAATGAAAAGCGGAAATGCCGCTGGGCCTGTCTGGCCCATCCCCAGAAATGATAAAATATGCAGGACCAGATTTAAAGAAAACATTAACCAAGTTGTTCCAAAAGGCCTGGGAAGAGAACATGGTCCCAAATGAATGGAAGGAGGCCCTCACTATACCAATCCACAAAAAGGACAATAGTTATGACTGCAACAACTACAGACCGATTAACCTCTCCTCAATAGTGTATAGGCTGTACACGAAAGTGCTAGAAAGGCGGCTCGGAAGAGTCGTGGAAGAAAACTTGGAGGAAGAACAGGCAGCGTTCATGACTGGGCGGCAAACACAGGACCATATATTTACATTAAAAGCCACTATGGAGAAGTGGATCGCTAAACGCAAAGGCCTATTTATGGCGCACGTGGATCTGAAAACTGCATACGATAGTGTCCCAAGGCAGCAATTCTGCAGGACAAGACTAAAGTTATGTGGGTCTCTAAAGAGGATAGATCAAATGAGAATTTCACAATAATGTATGATGGAAAATCTCTGGAAAGAGTGGAAGACTTTGAATATCTGGGGACCATAGTAACTTGCGATGGGAGAATGTACCAGGGGTTGATAAACCGTAACAGGAAGGCAATATCGGCCTACTACCAAATTAGCAGTACCATTGTAAGTAAGCGAGAGATAAGCACACAAACCAAAATGAAGCTGTATAGTGCAGTAATCGTGCCAATAGCTTTATATGGGACTGAAAGTTTACCTATTAGAGAGCACTTAAGCTGCCGAAATGAAGTGCCCAAGAAGAGTCGCACGGAACACTAGAAGAGACAAAATAAGAAATGAACGAATAATAGCAGAAGTTAGTCAGATAAAACCCTTAATAGAGATAATGGAAGAAAGTCAACTGAAATGGTTTGGACATGTGCAGCGCATGGACGAGAGAAGAAAAGCAAAACAAATAGCCGAAGTAAAGGTTGAAGGACCTGCTCCAAGAGGTAGACCAAGCAACACTTGGGATAACCGAATCCAAGCGATAGGTAGAAAGAGGGGTAAGACCCTCACGAAAATGAGGAGAGATTGCAGGGACCGGAGCCAGAAGGAATGGATATCCCGAGGCTACCCCGACGCCTAACAGCATAAGGGCATAAGGAATGAAGAAGAAAAACACGTTAGCCGTCGATAGCCGGCCAATTCTTTTTCGAAAACAAAATTTCGATCCCGTTAGGTTGTCTTCTCCTTTTTGCTCATTCTCTACGTTTCTTTTCATTCTACGTGAAATGTTCTTAGAAATGGACATTGACGAGAAAAAATTATTGTATTTAGTTGAGGAAAAAGCCAAATTAATAATTTTAAAGATCATGCTAATCAGGGGTGTCATAAAAAACTCTAGAGTTTTCGGCTTTGGGAGTTTTGTAAAACTCTCGGCAAAGCGGTAGGTGTCACAGAACTTCGAGAGTTTTCGTTTGTTCAAAACATTTTTATCCAATACCCAAACCGCTTAAACTATTTGTTTTGCTTGACTTAATTGGGCTGTCAGCACATACAAAAATTTTTCTAAAATTTATTATTCATATTATTATTATTTTAAACAAAAAAACGGTAAAAATGTATTTGCCATTAAAGAACAATTAAGAAATGAAATTATTACAATTGTACTTTTAAAATTGTAAAAGAAAATATTTTGAAATGTTCCTCGCGCCCAATTTAACAACATACGCGACAACTCCTGTGTGCATTAATTCAATGGTAACTGTCAATTTTCAATGATTATTTGTTTACATAAACAATGAATTTTTTCGAAAATATTGGCTTGTTGCTCTGTTCAATATTTTCACCTGCAAAAATCATTTTTATATAAATATTTTCAGAACACAAAGTGTTCTTACATTTTAAAATACCGCTTTTCTGCTAATAAATTTCTTCCTCTTCTCTTCTCTTCGCATCCACATGCCGTTTTTTGCTTTTGGCAACAGCCAACTTGAAACAAGTTTTGAATTAACTTACACTTAAATACACAGAAAATACTCGATTAATTAACATTTTAAACATAACAACGTTATAAATAATTTTGTTACTTCAATATACAACACAAATTATTGATCTATTCGATAAAACCAAATCTTCGAAAAATGTTGCATTCAATTTTAAACGAGTTTGCATCTCTATGCTTGATTAGGTTTGCCTACTAAAGGGGGTTAAGTAGACGGTTTGTAAAATGTTAAAATAATTAAATAAAGGTATTTGTTCAGAAAAATTGAAGCAGAGTACTTTGAAAAAGAATAATCTATCCATTCATATCATTGGCTTTATTTAAAAAGCTATTTTATGGGTGAAAATAACCAATTATCCCAACAAAACGGTGTGGGTTTTGAACTAAACCGAAAGAGTTTTCTGTGACACCTAAAATCGGTTTTTGGGCGAAATTGAGGCGAAAGAGTTTTCTGTGACACCTCTGATAAAGTAACTATCGATGAACTCTTGTTCCGTGCGAAAGGTTTCATTACATTCGTAAGAAGTGGATAGCTTCAATCAGCCACATAAACAAAAGGAAAATATTCATCGCTTTCAACACAGAACTTTTGCTTATGTGGCCAATCCAATTCATTATTAATAACTTGCTTTCCAAAATTTTAATTCTTCAATACATCACTATCGCAATTTCTGCCAAAGACGCCAACATCGACCGTCCTCCTCATCTACAGCTTGAAGAAGTATGGAATGGAACTTCTTATAGTTATAATAATATGATCCTGATCTTGGAGGACACTGTATCCTTATGTGCTTCCCATCTATAGCTCCCAAGCAGTTGGGGAAGTTCCACATCGTTTAAATGCATCAGCTATAGAATTCCACTACTGAACATCTGGCTTCGGCAAGTAAATGGGTGCTAGTGTTTCTCAAATAGCTTTGCAAGATTCCATTACAATATCTTCAATGGTGCAAAGAGCAGGCAGCTATTGCATATATTTGTTCTAAAAAGCAAGTTGCAATTTTGTTTTGTTTTACCTGAACCCACAGCAAATGAAACAAGAAAACGAAACGTTTTGCTTTGTTATATTATGGTTCGCTTGGTGTGTGTTGGAATAAAGAACGTTTTCTTGCCTTATGTATCTAAAACGTTTTGTATGATCCGGTGGTTCTCAGCCTAAGGCGCAAATAATTCGTGAATAAACGAAAATTTTCCTGTCGATAAGGGGGTACATGTAGAAACATAAAGCTATTCAATATGAAAATACAAAAACGTAAAGCAACAATCGCATCATGTTAAGGCAGCACTGTTAACGCTCGATGTTGCACACAACAAAACCCAGAGGTGGCACCGCAGTGTGCATATTTGTGGTGTGTATCATACTACCACTTCAATATTTAATAACCCTTCGGAATGAACTTTAATTCGACTTTAATAAGATAAAAGTAGAGTAATGTAATCGTAGCAGAACATTCGTCGTCAATTAATTCGCGTTCTTGTCTTCTTACTCACGCCGGCAGCTGGGGATCGACCACCGTCCGACAGCTTTTTATCGGTCGGCTTCCGATGATTGCAGGGTTGCTGCAGCCGTTACAATTTAAGCGCTTCACCAGAAGGCGGCGCCGATGTCGCCACATATTTAAGTTCGTTGTGTTCGCAGCGCAACGTTTCAGTTCGTTTAAATAGACCGTTGGCATAGGTCGTAACATCGTAACGGTGCAGCAGCGTGTGGCTTTAACGGTTTGTTTGTGGTTCTTATTCTGTTTGGTTCTCAATGAACTATTCCCATTTGAGTTGTATTGCCACCAAAAATTGTTTTTAAAGTGTTTAATTATAAATTAATAATAGTCAATTTTAAATTCAGAAAAAAATTTATTAATTTCATATGCACACTTAACAAACGTAATTTTGCAATCAATTCGAAGTTTCTATTACTTTTTTATGTTTTTGCTATTTTCATCTAGATAAGTGCACAACTAACTTAACGGCCACATTTTTAACGAACCTTTCAACAGCGCCAACGGCAGCGTACCGGTAGCGGCTAGATTTAAGAAATACTTTTGCATCAATACAACAAAAGCAAGAGAAAAAACCAAACAAAAATTTTAAATCATGCAGACTGTAATCAAGTAAGTCCTTTTTTAATTATTTGTTACCTCCTCTGGTCATGTAGTTTTAACCATTTAAGCAAATTTGTTGAAACACTCTTCGTTTAGCATAAATTAAAACTTTGTGGTCGAAAAAATCTATTAGTATTCAACTGCTTGATATTTATATAATTTCACTTACCTTTTTATATGGGTTCAGCAGAGTAAGAGAAAGTCAAACGCAATAAAAAATAAATTTATTACACATCTTCGTTATGTTTTTGCTGCTTTTGAAGCTGATACTTCATTGCTTTTTTTACACTTTCTGTGATGGTACTCGCGATTTTGAAGCAGATACTGGTTTCGAAGTCGTCCTCGGAAAATCAAATAATAAATGTTAGCGCTTTGGTCTTGGATCTTTTTAACTTTTCATATATAGCTTTGTAGCAACTATAAACTGTTGCAAATGTTACAATAAACTATAAGAAAAACAGGTCGTTTGAACGACGACGAGTGTCGAGTGGCGAGTTTTGATTTGACAACTGGTTTAGTATTTCAAACTTTCTTAGAAAAAGTCGAAGTCGAATGTTGACAAAAAGCCGGTTATTACTCGAAATAAATTTTTTAAAACATATATTTTGTTGAGGTTGTGTTTGTCTTAATCGAATATGCATAAATAACGCGTCGTGTACTTGTTTCTAGCGACTGTATTAACGAGTATAGCATTTAATACATCGGTCAGGTCAGATTTAAAAAAAAATATATATATATTTTTAATTTTAAATCGGTGATTCTTTATTGTATTCGATTCATTTAACGGTTTATAAGTGATTACTGTGTCAAACTGCAAGTCGGCGGCTTACACCTTTTGATTGACTATTGACTTAACTATTTCGTTCGGAGTAATGAGCACATGACAAACATTATACGATGCTGAAAGTGATTCCCAACCCACTTTACAGATTAGGAATAATTTTGTGTTAGTTGAATGGCTAACACAGATAATTTAAATGGTAGAAAAGAAAGAAAACAATAAAAGTGTTAACTTGTATGCAACTCGATTCTCTGAAAAAATATGTGTCAATGGCTTAACGATTTTATAATTGTGATTTCGACTTATATTTAAGCATGGTCGCTGTACATACAGAACCCGAAAAACTTCTGCCCATATTCCTATCTCGAACACACAAGAATGGTCTCTACGTATAGGTTTGTATGGAAGCCCGGCGATCCAGTAATCGTAAAGATTTTAGAGTTTGCATGTATGGGCCTGAGGTAGAGTATATCCAATATTCAGCTCTATACGTCAAAAAAGAACAAAGCTTATGCCAATAAATATTAGTTCATTTGGGTGACATGTCTTCTAGTGGAAGGATCTGTACAGCATATGGTAAAACGATTCATGTAGAATTTCAACTCTTGACTTCAAAAACTAAACAACAAGGTGGACATATAGATAGGCGGAGACATGTCTAAGTCAACTCATCTTGTTGAACTTATCACGAATATATACACTGTATATAGTCTCCGATGTATTCTTCATTGTGCTAAAAACTGTATGACAAACTTATAATTCACTGAACAGTGAAAAGATTCTTGTTAATAATAAAGCGTGTAAGCCCATTATTAGGTAAGATATTACTAAAAAAAAAAAAAAAAAAAAGAAATAAAAGTAATTCCAAATAAATTTTTTCAGAGCCGACTTTTAGATTAAGGGAGCCCAACTGCTTCACTTTTGTGAGACTGGACATACAAAATAAAAATTGTCACAATTAGTAGTCCGAATAAAACTGTCTGCTATTTCAATGAAGCCGCGATATAACAAGCTCGGTATTTGGGTTGCACTCCAAATTCTGTTAGATTCAGTACATACTGCTTTTCGAAATCTATTATATTATATTATGCTCAAAAACGTTCTTCAATCTACGCTGGGATAGTTAGGGTTTCGGCAGTATTTTCCATTGCAATTATTATAGCACAGGGCGTAGATTTTTTAGCAGTTATAACCGCACTCGCTGAAAACATTTATTTAAAAAAGAAGATTGATAAATTTAATAAGTGGAATTAAAAATTCTGTAAAAAAAAATTAATTGGGAACACGTTTCCAAGGTTTACCATGTGCGCCGTGACGCCTAAATGAGAATAGTTTGCTTTTTTAAGTCAAGCAAATCGCGAATTCCAATATTCAAAGTAATCATAGTTAAGAAATGTATACAGAACATTTTTTTATGTAGAAAAAACGTGCCCAAATTTAACGCTTACTCACGTTACTAGCCAATCAATTAATTTGTATTTTTTGTAGCGGCGGAATCATTTACCGCTATAACCACATTGTGTAGAAATGTTGCCGTTTTGTTGTCATTATAACAATAATATATACAATTATTGCTATAACGATTTTTTCGTTTGAGTGTGTGAGTACCCATTTTAATATTTCTTTTATTTTTTAAAAACATCTTATTTATTTTGTTTATCACATACATTGCATAACAGATGTATAAACATTTACCGAGGTAATACTGGTTCTGTCGAAATCAAGTATTCATGCTCAATAGACAACACACGAATTACAACTTTACAAAAAGTATTTAAATCATTATATTTTGATATTAACATAATAAACAATTATGTTTATAAAATCAGAAAACTTAAATTTAAAAAAAATCAGTAAAAGATTAGGCTGGCATTCATTTTTAGAAAGTTTTCCAAAGACCCACTGAAATTTGTTTTAACTTTTGTCCAAGTAATTTCTTGGCTATTATATATAGCTAACGATCTCTCTCGGCCTGATCGTTGGGAATTTGGAACGTAACATGACGTATCGGCATAAATTAGCAGAAGTTTTGATTGAAATCTTTCAAGAATTTCCAGATGTAAAAATTCCAAAAAATTGATTTTTTAACTTTGGTCAGCAATTTTTGAAGTTCAAGTAAAAATGCTTGCGATTGTCTTTACTTAATATTTGCATTTAATTTTTTCGGTTGAAAATGAATGGATTTTTTGTTATGTTTTATATTTATGAAAATGTGAAGGTTGCTTTGTGATGTTTCTGCACGGGAAAAGGTCGTCGAAATGTTTTGAACCAAAGCTTAGAGTTTCGTTTTGACGAGTCTACTTTTTTTAATTACTTAATAAATAAATAAATTTCAATTTTATTTTGGGTCTGAACAACGACGTCGTTTCATTCGGCGCAAATAGTACGAGTATATCTTTATTATCATTTTTGGGCCGCTCACACCGAAACCCCCATTGAAGATGCTAAATTCTTTGGCAAATAAATGACTAAGAATCCAACTGAAGACTGATAAAATCGACAGTCAAACAATAAGAAATGCTAAGATCAGCTACTCCCACTTCACTACCAATGCTAGATCGCATTTTTGGGTTTTGTTTAATTTTTATAGAATTAACTTTCAACTAAAAAATTTTCGTACTTCTTTGGGTAGTTATATAGACAGATTGACTTCATCTTCATTGAAAAGTTTTAATGCGTCCACCGTATAGTCATGACATACACCGTCAGAGTATTAATTGTTCCAACTTCTGCAACACTCTCTTATTCGCGTAAAATCGTAGTAGTTTTTTAATGAGAAATCCCACAAATTTAAACGGATGGAATAATGATGTTAACCGAGAAATGGCGCAAAGTAGTCGACCAAAATGGGGAATACATGCATTTAATAAAATGTAATATATAAAAAAATTATACGAATTCGTACTAAAGAGGCCGAGTATTTTTACCTCAATTTATTATACGTAAAATTGCAGTCTACACCAAGCAGAAGCTCAGTTCAATAGCTCAAACACTTATTGAGTGTATTTCGTTCTCCAACAGACACACACAAATAGCTACATCATGTTGCTGAAGGTTCATTTGGACGGCACCTCAATGACAATGCCTGCTTTGTGTTACTAACTTCTTGGGAAAGTTAAAGTGTTATGAAATGCGTGAGGTGCATTTAAAACCCTCCAAGCCATTCTTGGCTTCACTTGCCTTAACCGATGGCTTCGCTGTCGCCTTTGTTGCACCTACTCTTTACTACTGGCCATTTCCGCAGTTCTTTTACAGTAATTTTATTCTTATTTTTTTTTATTTACTTCTGGATTTTGTATTGTTTATGGAGTTGCTAAAACACCATGCTTTACCAACGCCGTGATGGTGGAACGGAAGGGTATATATACTTATAAAACTGTTTGGAACAAAACGTTGAAATGATATTATTTTTCTGATGTTAATCAATAAACCTAAAAATGTTGCAACTTATATCAGCCCTTTTGAGAGTAATTGAGTGCGGCTGATTCTTTTATTATTTTACTCGTATAAAAGAGAGCAGCATAACTCAGCTCCACGTTGTTCTTCACATATTATTAATTTAGTTACTTGTATATAACTTATTCTCTATTTTATGTGCAAAAATGGTCCCAACTCTATATCCATACATGTTATGCAAATTCCTACTGACAAAGTATTACATATACTTTAAGGTGATTTCACTGGGTCTTAAATGGGATTTTTAAGATTGCCTACCAAAAAATTGTACAAACTACGGAATCAATAGTAATCCATGGGGCTAAGTCTGCTGAATTTGTGGGATGTTGATGAAGTCGCAACTCGAATTTCTGTAGTAGTGCGACATAGTGCAGTGGGAACTCGGGCGTTATGGTGCAGTAAGATAGCGAGTGGATCTGTTGACCAATCTTGGCTGATTATACTTCAGTGTTTGCATCATTTGGTGCAGGTGGTTGCAGTATATTTCGGCTGTGATCGTTGAGCCTGGTTTTATGAAGTCATAGTGTCAAATATACCAGACCACCAAACAGTTAGCATAAGCTTCCTTCGCATCTCAACCTTATCCAATAGAATTTTTTGCGAAAAGATTAGAGAGACTTTTTCAAGAATAAAAAAACTTACAACTTTCCAACCACAAAAAAAAAAGACCAGCCACTTTTATATATTCAGCTGTTGTCAGCAGCGCCACGTACAATGTTTTCAAACTACACGACCCATTTTTATCGCTTAATTTTTCTACGATATAGAATTAAGTTATCCAGGTACTGAAATTTTTGGCTTCAACGAATTTGATTTAAAGCTTCATATTTGAGCTGACATTTATAGCAACTTGGTCTATTTCCCTAAAATGCCCTGCCATGGTTAATTCATTACGAGACGAATAATGATGGTGATTAATAAAGCGACGACTACACCATACCTCGCATTGGTAATATAAGCACTGACTATCATTTGGCCAAGAAATACCCTCCAAACCATATGCTACGCACGTGAAAAGCACAACGTCACGAATTTACCGAGCATTTCAAAGCTCCGTTGGAGTAGCGCATAGAATTGACGCTAAATAAAACTTGTTTCGGCTTTACTGCTCTTCAGTAAAGTATATATTTGTATATTTTGTTTTGCTGCGTGCTTAAATGTATGCGGCCTTCAAACCAGCGAAAACATCCAAAGTGCAGTCAAGCCAAGTCAAGCTTCTATTGCAGTGCCAAATACGAATTTTGTAAGCCAAGTAAACACCACCTCCATTTGGCTTTTGGTTCTTCAGCGTTCTTACAAAAACAAACCTACCAAACGGGCCACATTGCTAGCATAAAGTGCAGTAGCAAATTAATTTAAAAACGGCGATATTTATGCCAACACACTTTTTCAGGCAATACATTTTCCAGTTCTTATCGGCGTACAGAAAATTCCCGTGAATTTACATGGTGAGCCATATCAAACTTATCTATTTGGCACCAAGTTGAAAAATTGAACAAAAATTTAACACAGGGAATGGTGATTAGTTCCAGGTGTCCTCAAAAAGATTGGAGAACTTTTGTCGTCACCATAATATAAGTAGTAATACGATCCGTATTTAAGGTTTTTCCAAGCGGTATGCTTAATGATACATTCCTTAGTACATATAATTAGTCTGATAAGGCTTAAGAATATGGCCCACACTGTAATATACTTAGATAAACCCGTAAAGTGTAAACCTAGTTAATTAATATGCATGCAGCAGCAACATCTTAGGACAAATTTGTTCTTATCTCGATGGAAATAAGTAATCTGACTGGATTAGATAAATACAGTTGGCATTTATAATTAGGTTGCAAAGAGTGTGGTGGTCTCCTGGGCAAATCGGAGACTCCGTGTAAAATTTAAGCTTAACGTATTGAAAGGCTATTTTTACGGAATTACGTGATTATCCAAATTTAGTCGATTCCAATTCATACCAACAGAGACTTAATCCAGGAGTATCCTCGAATTTGAGAATCCCGTGAGTTTGTTGGTTTCCTCGAAATAATAAGTACAAACGTGACTCCTAGCAGGCTACTTAAAAGAGCACCACCGACATGCTCTGTGAAAAATAACATAACCAACCTTCAGCTGATATGACAGTGTTGGTTTTGGCCAGCCTATGTACCCTTGCTATCTAGTGTTGCTTCCGAAATTAATCGGAAAGTTGAGAGTTTGTTCTGGGCATCAGTACTCGTACTCGTTAGTCGGCGGAAAAAATAATAAAATTGGAATATTTCTATGTAATCAATATTGCTTCATCAGTTTGCATTTGAAGAGTATGTCAAATTCGAAATGGAAAGTCTGTCAAAGAAAAACAATAATAAAAGTTTAACTCAAATCGAAAGTTTCGTGCACAATATTCGTTGTTCATGCTAATACGGGAACAGGCAGAACAACGTCTACGGCTACGTTAGTATTAAATAAAAGAGAAAAAATTAAAAAAGCTTCCACCGTTTTTGACCGATTATAATTGTGATATCGTCTTACTAATTACTGTCTCTGAAACTACGACCTCACATGGTTAGTGTTGGTCAAAAATATTTCGACTGTACCAATTCAAATTAGATAACACCACATAGTTAATTGTTGTGGACTTAGGGAAAACATGAAGATTCAAATGCTGTAATAGTCACAGTTGACATCCTGTATACAATTATACATATGTACCGTTAAAGATTTGAAAAATAAATGAATAATTTAAATTTAAATTTAAATTTTTAAAATTTAAAATTTTATAAATTTTATTTTATTTGTGTGAACGAAAGATTCAACCAATTTCAACTAAAAATACAAGAGCTATTACTTTCGTCTCTTATCATCACCATCTTGGGGAGGGCGCAGCTGCGAGAGATAATCGCATTTGGCGATTGCTGTGCATCTCCACCGGCTGGCTGATCAACTAATGTCACTCTGCGGAAGAGTGGGCACTGCAAATTCATTCTAGCGGAGTCAATTCGAATGTGCAATTTTCAATGTCTGACTGAGTTGCTTGTCACATTAAATTAAATTGATTTGCTTTGTTGCGATTCGACTCGGTTAGCTGCACTTTTTAAACGATTTATTATTTGTTTGCGTTTTTGTTTGTGCTTGACGTTGAGGGTTCCAGAGATCTAGTATTTAAATAAAATTGGTTAGCGCTATAGTTATTTTTGTTGTTTTTGGGATTTATTTTCATTGTTATAATATTTGTAGCCATTGTTGTTTGTAGTTGTAGTTATGAATTTTTTGTTTTTTTTTGTTTTGGTTTTTTTGTGTTTGTTTTGGAAAACGAAGCGACTAAAACACACGGCATTGAAACATGAAAAAGTCGCATTGACCTTACAAATAACTTTAAGTGTGTCCCTCGTCTGTCTGTCTGGCAACCAATCAAACTGGCCACGGTGCGTATGTGGAATATTAATGAATATGCATTGTAAGCATTATTTAAACATTTTATATCTTCATCAATAATTACAATTTCATTTCGAGCATTTTAGATACCCCTGAAAGCAGGCAGTCGCCAAAAAGCGGAATCTCAAGGGAATCTCAATTCGGATAATTCTCGGAATACTCATCAAGAATATAAGAAGGTTACATTTCAGGATACATTTTGTATAAATACAGCTGTGTAATTCGTTGCTCGTGACAAAAGTTATACTGATTTGAAAATGAGTGAAAAATTTGAAGAAATACGCTATGTGATGCTTTTTTACTATAAAAAAGGAAAAACGCTGCAAAAACATGCCGAAAAATTTGTGCAGTTTACGGTAAGAATGCTGTGTGCAAACGCCAGATCCAGGAGTGGTTTGCTAGGTTCCGTTCCGGAAATTTCGATATAAAAGATGAACCTCACACTGGTCGGCCTGTCACTGAAAAAGTCGATGAAATTTTGCAACTGATGGAGCAGGAGATAACGGAGGCACTAAACCATATGACATATTTCAATCATCTAAAAAGAGAAGGCTACTCAAAGAAACTCGATATTTGGGTGCCACATGAATTAACGCAAAGAAGTTTAATTGACCGAATAACCATCAGTGATATGCTGCTGAAACGTAACGAAATGGAACCATTTTTGAAGCGAATCATTACGTGCGATCAAAAAATGGATTACATACGGGAATATCCAATGCAGGCGATCATGGTCAAAGACCAGTGACCTTTCACAAACGACTTTAAAGCCTGGTTATGTTGAGTGTATGGTAAGATTGAAAGGATATTGTCTATTATGAGCTGCTAGAACGTGGCAAACGGTCAATTCGGTCCTGTACTGAGCACAACTCGACCGTTTGAATGAAGCAATCAAAAAGAGCGATCGGAATAGGCCAACAGAAAGGGAGTTGTCTTCGATCATGATAATGGCCACACATATCTTTGATGACCCGGAACAAATTGACGGAGGTTGGTTGAGGAGTTTTAGTGCATCCACCATATAGCCCGGACCTTGAACCATCTGACAACCATTTGTTTCGGTCTCTGCAAAACTCTCTTCATAGTAAAAAATTGGACGACCGAAGAGCCGCTTGCCACTCACTTAGCCAAGTTTTCCGATGATAAACCACAGAAGTTCTACAACGATGGAATTATGAAGCTACCCGGAAAATGGAAAAAGACCATAGATAATAATGGTCATTATGTGCTTAATTGAAATTGATTTTGAATAAAGAAAATGTTTGTTCAAAAATGTATCAATTTTATTTTATTCCTCTAGAGAGCATAGGGCCTTCACAAACGTCCCACCATTTATTTGTTTATTTATTTTTTATTTTGAAAATCCGTCATCAAGGAGAAACGCCACATACCGAAGGTTGCAAGTTTCGACCATGCCATGAGCTGGGCCGGTAGTCATAGTGTACTTCCACTAGGCTACCAGGGTACTACAAATATAGTTAAAAGGGTAATGGTGTGGAAAGTTTTCGTGGCGTTCAAAATTTTGAACTACTTCCGGTATTCGGAGACTTCGTTGAGGGTGACAAAAGAAAATTGATTTGAGAGGTTTTAGGGGAATTTACATTTATGACTCTTAAAAAGCGGATGGTTTATGAAGAAAAAAATTTAAAGAAGATTTTCAAAGTGGTTTCCACTGTTTTCAACCCTTTGACAGTTATATTACAAACGGATTTTCGATGTGAACATTAAGGAGAGAAGAGACTTTTGGAAAAAAAAAACACCCTACTTTTCGGAGCCTATCTTGACCTCGAAGATTATAAATATATAATATATAATAATTGGACATTGGACTAACCAACGACTCATTCATGTGCAATTCTTTCATAATGTGTTTTCCGTCTGGATTTCCTTGTTCTTTGCAATGATGCGTCATTGTCAAGTACTCGCAATTCTTAGCATAAAGAGTCAGTAACCAAAAAACAAAATTAATCAAAATAATAAATAACAATAAATAATGCAAATAACACAATGACAATGTTATTCCAAGCCAAGTTGAGTTTCCTTAAAAACGTTAAAGTCAAACACCGGCTTAAAGTGATTGACTGCAGATAAGAAGAAGAGCAGCTCATAAGTAAACATGACGGAAAAATAAAATGAAATGAGATACGTGTAATCAATAAAAGCAAGAGTCGAGCGAGCAAAAAAGGTGTGATTACGACGATTACAAGAGAGTAGTAATAATATAAGTTGGGCAAATAAAAATGGAAAAACATCATAAATTACAACTCAAATAATTCGTTCTACGTGCCGCCGTAGCGGCCGCAGCAATGACTCCTGACAACCTCACAACCATAACCGAACTCTCCTGTTGTTAGACGTATTGGTTGGGTAATAAAGGTGTTGCCTTCGTAATACATAAACAGTATATTTACACATGCGAATCGCATCAACAGTTGTAATAATGCGTCTGTCTGGTTTGTCTGACTGAATTAATCGCAATTTGTTGTAAATTATTATGTGTAGTTTAGATATTTACCGTTAGCCATGTCGCTTGTCAGTTCGTTGTCCATGTGTTTGCGTGTGTGCGTGATTACATACCGTTAAGCGGTGAGTGCGTGTGCACGCATTTGTATTGCGCTGTTGATTTCAGCGTTACGCCTTGAAACTCCACTAGCGCATGCTGATCTTCATTTCTCTCTCTCTCTATATATATGTATCTCTTTCTCGCTTACAATTCCTTTCCCTTTGCCGCTATAAACTTGAAAATTTGTTGTTGACTACTTCAATTAGAGCCAGTGGCGTAACACGCGCAATGCTTGCCACATTCCTCTCTTCCTTTTGTCTACTTTCCTCCTCGACAGTCGGGGTTATTTTCTCTAATTTTGTTATCTCATATTATAATAAAATAAAAAAAGGTATGAAAAACAACAACAATAATTTTATTTATAAACTTTCATGACCTTAGCGCAACGTCGGTTTAAAGTTTAAACTCATTAAAATTGTTACGTACGGCTGTCTGTTGCTCTCTTTCCTTTAATATTTGTTCATATTCACTTAATAAATATAAACACAAACAAATTTTTGAAGCTATAGGTTAGAGCTAGTGAACCTATGGAACTGAAATTCACATAAATCCCGAATCAATCCCGTAATACCATAAGTTTACTGTATCGTATAGGCCCCTACTACGCATTTTCAAATTTTCAAAGAAAATGTATTTTCTCATAATTAAAGTATGCCTCAGGGACTACTAGCATATCTATACAAAACGAGTATGAAAAATTTGTGGCTTCCTCTGTCCTCTGTCCTCTACTCTCACACTTTACAACTGATTAACATGGATCCACCAGTTCATATACAAGAGTAATATATACATTACCAGAGTAATGTCGTAAAATGAATTGGCTACCATTTTGTTATTGACGAAAAAAAAACTCTGTTTAGTTGAGTTGCGTTTATTTGAAGGTGTAAAATTGACTACATTAATTTTAAAAAAAATAATATCGCTCGATGCCCGTTTACGGCAATTTGAATTGTTGCTCGCAAATGGGCGTTTTGGCGCCGTTAGATGTGGCAATCTGGATAACCAGCTCAAATCTGCAAAGCGAGAGATCACTAATTCGGAAATTGGTGTCTCAATAATTCCAAGCTTCAAATTCAGGTGTATGTCGCTCCATGAGTTGTTGACAACTCATTCTATACAACGTAGATGTAAAATCACAGTGACATTTGACGCTATTTGCAAAAATTAAGGCACGTTCGCATTTTCACATTACTTTTGCGCCAACCTGTATACAATAGAAATTATATTGAAAAGTAAAACAACACGCAATAAAAAAATAAATAAATAAACATGAAATAAATAAATTCTTCACCAGGAGGCGAAACCCCATCATATTGTACAGGGTGTCCTAAAATTAACGCATTTAAAATTCGTGCAGTAAAGTGTCGGCAATCCCATTGGAAAACGATTGGACAGCTGATAGTTTAGGGTTAGAAAAAATTTACATAGCATTACACGATACTACAAGAAAGTTCATTGAAGGAACCTTTGAAAAACAACAAGGGGATGCTGACTTTTCGAACAATATATTTTTTAGCGATTAAGCACATCTTCACCTTGATGGCCTCGTTATTCGCCCATTAGATCATGTGATTTAACACCGTCGTATTTTTATGGGATTTTTTTTTGAAGTCAACGGTCTAGACAACAAACCCACAAGCATGCGAGCATTGTAGGAGGAAATTTCGACAAAAGAGTACGTATGCTTGTGCTAGCAAAGCTGTTGATGCCAATCGAACATGACAGTTTCAGATTATTAGAGAATCCGTTCTTAACTTCATTCATTTAAAAAACATGGTGTCGAAATACTTTTATTGAAAATTTTTTTTCGGCCATCGAATGATGCGCTTATGTCGTTGTGATAGTTTCTTCTACATATAATCCAATTTTGCAATTATCCTAAACAATTTCATTATTTCTGCAGCTGTACAATAAGGGCAATGTCAAAACCAATCAAACAACGGCGAAATCTGAAAGGTGTTGGTAATATTGCCTGCTGACAGCTGGTATTGACACATATACGCTCTTTGGTTAAGTGTTACGACATATCCACACCCATTTTTCTTTTAAATATTTTATGCCTTATTTTATTTTATTCATTTTTTTTTATAAATTATTATTATTGTAAATTTGCGGAGCAGCCCGACGAGGTTTGCTGAAATAATCCGAAAAATGTCGCTTCGCATTCGTCGGTCAGAGGTAGGTAGGAAATTACTATAAATCAAATTGACAGAAAAAACTATTCAATTTTTACAATTATTGAATAACAATTACGAGTAAAGGGAATATATAATTAGTTGGCTTTTAACAATGGTAATATAACAATAAATAGCCAAGGTGATTAAGTTGTAGGTGTTGACGTTGTTGAACTCGACTTGGTTTGCAGTCTGTGGCGTGCTTCTCACTCTGGTTCCGAGACAACCTATCATTTATGAAAAAGTAATCTCTACGTTGAATTGCGGCCGTTCGTGTTTAAAGAGACCGGCCCTATTAAACTAAGCAAAAACCAATTTCTGTGGACGGCTATGGCGTCTGAGAGATTTAGTGAAGGTAGGCTGAAAGTGTGCTAGGGTTTTAATAATGGGTACAACTATGTTTAAGCCAGTAACTAGCCATAAATTTGGTCAACACAAGATTAACGAAAACACAATATTTATGAAAATTATTGCATAAAGATTAAATAGAAAAAACTTAAAGCTGTAATAATTAAACTGTCTAATTAATACGTTTTGCAACTGTGGTCAGCATTATCGTTAGTGTTCCACTATAATTAATAGAATTTAATTTAAAGACTTTTTTCAAACAGAAAGCATTCTGATAATTCGTTTAAAGTATTCTTGTTGACTTTATTGCATTCAGTACCTATCTCGCCATTGCTATCATAGTCGTCGTCACCATCTTCTGCTTTTGTACTGAACCTCGTTTCTGTTTTTTCACTTTTCATTTTCCTGTCGATTTTCCGTCGAGTTTCACCCGGCTTTGCATTTCCGCAGGGGATTCGGTATACTGACTATGAACGCTCTGCATGTTGTGAAATTATTATGATTCGTGGCGCCAACACATTTAACTGCGCAAGATTCAGCCATAACCGCAGGCACTGAACGAATCCACGTATTTAGCGCAGGATGATAGGATGCCTGGTAAATGAACGAACGAGCTAGCAAATAAACCATTCCAGCGGTAAATAAACAATTTACATCCTGTGTCAGCAAAAGAGCAGAAAACTTGCTGTTTCCGGCGATTGACTAACAGACTGACGTCGAACTAACTGTCTGCCTGAATGAACACATAATAATGAACCGCGACTGCGATGAGAATCTTAAAAAACCAGTTGAAGCAAACTGGTGATAGGGTTGCCAAAAGTTCTTTAAAATATGATTATAAAACTGTTGTTTACAACTATTCTTCGTCTCTGATGGCGTAGAGCATACAATCCTCCAAAATCTTAACTGAACTTGGTCATTGGCTTCCTTAAATTCGTACCCTCAATACATAATCGATCGGAATCTATAAGGGTACTAACACGAGATGAATATATTTCAACTTTCAACAGAATTCCATCAATTTATGTACCCTTTATAATACAAAAATTATTTTAGATTCTGACTTTAGTTCCCAACAGGTGATTGGCATCGTCTGGTCTCCATACCGTGGTCTGCTCTTTGGTTTTCGGATTGTCAATGTGTTACTTATAAGAGAGTTACTAGACTTGAGCGTGTGTGACTTAAAATAGCAAAACAAAAAATATGTCTGATTTTTAAGCAATTTTTTTCTTCTTTTCTAAAAACCATCCCAAAATGAGGTATAGAAAACATTTTAAAGAAATGTGAATATTGGGGCTTACCTCGGTTTTTATGTATGATGGTTTGTTCGCACAGTAGAGTATTTTATCTACGAGCAGCGTTCTGATCCCGACATTGGGAAGGACTATATTTAAGTCCTTTGCTACCGGTTTATAATGTCCGTTATATTGGCGTCTGGCTCTAAAGTATCTGGGTGGAGATTAAGCTGAAGGACGTTATCATGACTGGATCTTGAAACTTGCACGAATTCACAGATACTATGTTAACTACACTGAGATGCCTTGAAAGGGATCGAAGGCAACAAGTAACCATCCAACGGGCCAGGCGCTCACTCAATGAAAGAATGATCATCGCCGGTACCAAAGGGGTACCACGGCAACTTTAGATTAAGTTTTCTTTTTTGTTAGCTTACAAAATAAAATGAAATACATAAAAAAGGCCATACAACGTGAAGTTCGAATCTATATAAAATGCCTATTTCGACAATGGAGCTGTAGGATAAAAATATATCCACCTTGGGTAAATGAGAAATACATTGCTGTTCATTGCATATTCAGAATATGAACTTGTTGCAGTGAGCTGCACCTGAAACGTGGGATGTGTCCCCTAAAAAATGCCATCCCAAAGTTCTTAATACTTATCGTAAAATCCAAGTACTTTGAGAAGCTTAGTGGTCACATAGACTAAATGGCCGAAATACATAGCAGTAGGTAGTGGTAGTTAGTGGCATGCCGTTATTCATAGTGGCCAGCTGCATTCAACGTCAGTTTTCCATATTAGGGGAGTCTGACTAATAAGCCTGCAAGGAATCATACACCGAAATAGCTAAAAGGGTATGGTCCTCAGAATAGAAACCAATTTGGAGAATATGACATAACTAGACAATATTTTCCAACTGAAGGAGTGGATAGAGCGACAAGCCACGAAACTCGAATAGGAGAGCCAGCGGATTCTCCGTACACCATTCCCAACTGGCAGACTAACTCAAACAGATGTGTAAGTACTTCATTTGCAAAAAAAAAGAGAGATTGGTCTCTAGGAGAATTACTATGGGCGACAAACATAAAGAAAAGCATTTTGAAGACTATTCGCGGAAATCTCTATAGATAGTGTACCATTTCAGGGATATTTCAATAAGGTTACTTTACAGAGTCCACGATTGGAACTTTATAGCTCTGGGCGTTAATCTTGGGTTTATCTTCGGTTTCAAAGTATAACAAAGCCAATGATGAACGCACTTAAAAAGTTAATGTGCTCATTTGAGCCACAGACTCAGAGACAATTACCTAACACACTTTTCGACGCCAGGGTCAAATTGCTGCTTAAAGCTTGTTT
The DNA here is from genome assembly GCA_035041755.1 of Cacoxenus indagator. Taxonomy (NCBI): domain Eukaryota; kingdom Metazoa; phylum Arthropoda; class Insecta; order Diptera; family Drosophilidae; genus Cacoxenus; species Cacoxenus indagator. The sequence goes on from JAWNKX010000398.1 coordinate 112,257, forward strand.
GCAACGTCAGATTATTATTGCCCGCTTAAATCGCTGTTAATTGTGACTATTTTTAACTGCCGACATCAGAGCAGTCGTCGTTAGCCAATCAGCCATTTTCTTCGAGACCCTTTCGCTTCGTTTCTCAATCGAGTTGACACTGCATAAGCCGCAAAATGAACTCGGATCATCTAACTGCTATTGTTGTATATAAACTGTGACATGCAATTCCGCTAAATTGTGGCTTCACAACGCAGCAGCTTAACATAAATCGTATTTGTCGCTTTCTTATCCGTAATAATAATTTGAAAAACGTGCCTTTTCCTTAACAAAAGAGGAAAACTCTTTTTTCCATGCTCGTAAATCATATTAGCGACTTGAGTTACACATAAGTAAGCTGGGTTATTATTATTACTTTGTGGTTTTTTTTTTTGTTTGTTATTTGTTGTCTTCGCAATGCGTCTCCTTGCGTGTCGCGTGTGGATTCGAAATTTCTCCCACATTTGTTCTGTTTGTGTAATGAAAACTGTTATTTATTGACTCTGAGAAACAGCGACATCGTTTTTTGCATGCCGCTAATTAGTTTATTAGTTAATTGTTACTGAATAATGTTAACCCTTTGTTGATGTTCCGAGACCCGCCCCTTAAAAAAAAAATATAATCATGTGTGCACTTCACGCATGGTAGAAGTGAAACTTCTTAAAAAACAACAGCGCGTGCCCTTTGTTTTCATTTCACAACCTCCGCTCAACGCTCGAATGCTACACGAAGAACGATAATGCGATGACGCGATAATACTATGACGCGTCATAATGATGAACATCACATACAAAAAGAACACAACGGAGAGCGCAATCCGTTAGTCCGTGCTCAAGAGAGACACAACACAATATTTGTACGTCTGCGGTGTATTCCTTCTATGTTTCTCTTACATATTTTTCGTTAATATCTGTCGTCCCGGTGCCGAAATATTTCATATATTTTTACTACCAATGCGCTCTTAGAAGTTTCACTTCAAAAATGTGCGGCCAGAAACTGAAACTCTAGTTTTGAAAGTTACTACATTCTAGTTGCCGATACCGTAAACACGCTCGGTAACTATCAGTTCATAAGAGAAAGATAGTAATTGATTGGTTTATACTTTAAAATAAAAGCTCTGGAAAAAGTGAGTAAAATTTGACTGACATATTTAGTTAACCTAACAATTCTTACCACTTTTTCGCTTTCACTTTCTTCTTTATTTTTTATTAGACTTTTTCTCGAAAAATATTTATTTATTCATCAATTTCTATTTTGTCCATTCACGCAAGCGGCGCATAAATTGATTGAATTATAATATATAATAGTACAACGAAGCGCCCCGGCGCTGCTCGGGATTTGGAACACACTAAACTGATTTTATCGTTTTATCAACTCAACTCAGAATGCACCACGTATTATATCAAAGAAGACCGTGACAACATCTTCACACCACGGCTCTTCTAGCCGCTTCCATTGCTATGATTGGCCTTTGGTTTCGACGTCATAGCCATATACCCATGTTTCGTCACCAGATTTGACTCTTTTGAGCAAACCAGGATCTTTGACGTCATTTTTTAGATTGCAGCAAATCATCAAAATTCAAAATAGCTAATGTCACCATATGTTAGTGTCAAAAAAATCGAAAATCGAAAAAACATAGACCGTAAGAAATTAATGTCTTCTTACTTTTTGAACAGAGTTTGTTTATATGTACTTATTTCTGAGCCCAATAGAAGGTAACGAGAGGACGCGATTACTCTTTCTAATAGAGTGTTTTTTGTGGCCCCCTTGCTGACGCCGTTTATTATTAAGTGAATTGAGCTTCTCTTGGGAATGTAATAAAACCGAGCTGAAACTGAATTGGGAAAAGTACATTGCGTTGGCGTTTGCTAGCGATGCGCTCCTTTGCTTATCTCCTTTCTATTACTCTCTAATTCGCTCATACTTGTAAGTAATTATTAAGAATCTCAATAGAGTTGCAAATTGTAAGGACAACATAGCGTTTTAGAAGACCCCACATACCTGGGAAGGGCTTACTGGGTAACCCGAGTGTGGCACTCTGCTTCAATACTTGCCGCATACCCATATTCTGTAAGCGGAAATGCGGCTTAAAGCACACTTTAAAGCCAATTTTTAACCGGTCTATGCCGATGATCAACTTCTAGACTCGAATATGCGAAAGACCCAAAAAAGGCGAAAGTTACTTGAAACAAAAAAGATACACAACTCAAGGTATTCATCATAAAGCAAACATAAATAAACTCAAAACTATGCACATATTTGCGGCTAGTTATTGTATCCATTGTGCTTTGTTGTTTGTAGTAGTTGCTGTTGTAGTTTCAGTTTTCGTTTCTTGTTTTGTGTTGTTTTTAAATTTTTTTTTTCTATTTTTTTATTTCTTTATTGTATCTAGATACTACTTTGCAAAACAAATTTCCCGTTTTCGAAGCGCGAAATCGAACAATTTGAATTTCGAGGCAATTAATTGAATTAATGTGCCTTCAACTGAGACCGAAAATGTACGAGTGCTGACACCAACCCGTGCTAAGTATAGAAATCAGCTTGACTTCGCTCGATGTTTAATGACTCGCCTAGAGTCACTTTCCTGGCCCAGAAATAAATTAATTAGAATCGAGCCATTGATAACGAGATTTGAACCTCTCGACGTCGATTTGCGCCACTTTTGATGACGACCTGCAAGCGATACAGTGAGGGGAGATTAGGATTAGGGCGCATTATGCAGGGAGAGATTGTGTAAAAAAATACGGACCACGTGCGGACCATTTTAGGTTTTTGAGAAATTCAATTTTTTGCACAAATTGTCGTCTAGAGTTATTATTTTACTCGCAACTTTCTAACTTTTAGCTTAGTTCAAACCGATTTACGTCACGCACATGAAAACCGAGTTTAAAGCATGCCGATTTTGTTGCCCTAGAATTGTGTGATTGAAGACGGAATGTTGATTGAGGGTCTGTATTTCTAACAATCACAATTCATTGGGCAAGTACCCAAATCGATTTGGCATTGGGCAGTTGTTAACCGTCCAAATCAGCCATTTGTGGGTTAGAAGAATTAAAAACGATTTGCTTCGAAGATCAACGCTAATTAATCCTTCAATTACTTTTCCATTTCAGCTGCACTGAAGTATGATATGTTGTTGTTTGAATTGGAATCCAATTTAGAACTTTTGTGTCCCCACTCTTTTCAGTATTAATGACGCATTCGAAATGCAGCCGTCGTCAGGACCGAGTGGGTAATACTTGCTCGTATGAGTACTCTGTAAAGAGCTTAGGACATTTCATAGTGAATGAGGGGAAAATACCTCCGCATTTTTGGCATTTTTTAAATAAAAGAAAACTAGTAGCTGGTGTTTTTACTGCCAAGTTACTGACCGCCTTAAACATGCGCTGAACAAACTGGACACAATGAATTGATCATCGCAATATTAGTTCACCCAACAATAAAAATTTCATTATAAACTAGCTAGACCCAGCCAGCTTTGTTTTGCCATCAAAGAACGTTTGTGCATTTGTTAATACTGAAAATCTTCATACATTTTTATTTTAAGTATTTTAATTTAAGTATATATATATATATATATATCATTCTTGACTTACAATTTGGATCACAAAACAGAATGGATTGCTTTCACTTCGAAGCAATTCAGAAGAATCTATAAAATTTTAATGAGAATTCCTTGCCTACTCCTGTGTACGTATCAGTAAACATTTTATATACACATAAATCTGAATAATCGAAATAACTCCACCCCGGGTCACCTATCGGGTAAAACAGTAGAGTACGAACAGAACCCAAGGTAAAAATTTGAGCACAATAGCCCTTATGGATGCGGAGAACAGGCGTTTCTAACAAATGCACAAACGATTTTATTTACATATATAGATTATTTAAAAAAATTTCGGAAATCTGTCATAAATCATGGCCTGCAGATACGAATGATAATGATAAGGAGCAGATCATTAGAAAAAGTCGTCATCGTTGAAGCGCACACTAGCTTCGCAAAAGGCGAGCATTGTATGTTAAAAATGTTAAAAATTCGTTGATTGGTTGAGAAAATTAGAATTTCCGGGTGTTTTCTTTATTTTTTTATTTGTTAATGGAATCTTTAATAATTATAAAGTTCACTGGATATTGCCTGGCGATAGTAGCAAATAAAGATTATAGACAAAAAATATGATTATTGTATCTGTAAGGTATCAAAATGTCGTTGGGATTACAGTCAATCTGAAGTACGTAACTCAGTCAACTCGGCTTGTCAGTCGCTCCGTCGTTCAGTCGTTCGATTGATTTTGTCGCCAGATATGGGGTCAAGTATCTCATGTACAGATTTTTTCTGCCTTTAGATTTGTCGCTTTATCTGGTTGTTATTTTTGTTTTATTAGCTGACGAAACAATATCAGCACACAATGTAGCTTGCTCCTGTTACTGTTGTGAAGACAGCTTTGTTGTGTATTGAGTTTTAGCAAAACAATAAAAAAAATCAAAACCAATAAAAGTAACGAAATAAAAAATGCAAAATCAATTATTTTCAAAAAGTAATGCCAATACAAATATTTCGGGGTTCAAAAATTGTTTTATTTATTAATTTAAAAAAATATATATTTTTTAATAAATACAACAAAGCAAATTTATGTAGCCCCGACATTTGTAGACGTCATTAAAAAGTAAGCCAAAAATGTCTGATTTTAATGACAAACATAATGGATTTCAAGTATTATCAAAAGGTCAAACAGCAAAGGTCGGTTCTGTGACGTCTTCGCAACAATACTGGGCAGTGGAATACCATCCTTGATAGGCTCGTGGAAAAATTATGTGTAGCTTGTTGTAGACTACTACTAGTCTACTAGTAGTGCTAGTACCGTGCTATCGCCAATCGCCTGGACCTAATAATACATGTATTAAGTATGTATTATACTTTTCCTTGGCACAAAGTGGCATATTATTGTTCATACGCTACGGTGTTTATTGTCGAATCGGACGGTTTTTGCCGATTGGTTTGGGGGGTTGAGCTACTTCGTGTAATTCGGCTTACCTCAATTCCACAACTCAATTTCATGCGGCTGGCCAATTATAACGCAACTTATTCGGTGTTGATTCAACAATTTTGACAACACTTTTCGAAAATAATTTCAGCAATAATTAAAGCATGCAAAAATAATCGTTGACTGCCAACACATTTTTTTTTGTTTTTTTTTTGTTGTTTTTTTAACGCGAACGGAAATGACAAAATCCATTTAATAAATGAAAATAAACTGTGAAATGATGCCGAAAGTTAAAGTTGCTCGGTTTATTTGAAAAACAGTTTTGCAAAGAAAAAACATAAACAACAACAAAAGGCTACGTTCTTTTTTGTTGTTGTCATTATTATCGTTGCGCTTTGGTTGCAATCTCGCAACTCGAGTTGACCGCGTAATTGCATCGCGTTCGCTGAAAAGCGAAACTTTTCGTTCGTCACCGCCAGCGCCATCATCGGCGATAAAGTTTAGCGAATGAAGGAAACTAACAATTAAAAACTGTTGCTGAACAAGTTAAACGAGCAAATCATCTTGAACGAACCGTTTGGAAAGAGTCGGCGGCGGAGCCGGAGACGTCAGCAAGTGCAAATGCGTGGTTGCCTCCTATACACTCGTATTTCAACATAATACGGGGGGCGCCTCCAAATTGTGTCGCTGCCAAGGAGCAGTCTAAAAAATTATTCTGTGTGAACAACTTTTCGAGAAAAAGTTAGTAATTTCAATCAATTCAATTCGCCCATTTATTGGTCAACTCCGTCTTTTCTATGTATTTCCCTTCACAGCGAATGTTTAGGCTACTTAGACTCTGATTTCATCTGAGCTCTAAACAATTTTGAATTATTCTAAACTTTAAGATGTTCAATTTAGTAAAACAATTAATACGAGTAAAACAATTTAAACACTAGTATATACAGTCGATTGTGTTGCCGTAGATCGATGTAGTAATTTTTTTATTTTGATGATCAAAAACTTAATCCAAAACTTTTGGTGCTTACATTTTATATGATGAGGGGATGGCTAATTAGCCTGCAGAATTTCTGTCCCCAGCACCTTCTGTCTTTGCCTTCAAAGTACCTAGGCGTCGCATATTAGACGTCCTATATATGATACTATTGCACGTCCAATAGCAACCAATCCCTTCGCTTGATTTTCTATGTAAAAACGATATAATATAATAGCTATTAAGCCTATTCCCTTACCCACACAAATCATTGATACAACACACAGGTCGAACTGCTAATCCATTTCCGTTATCGTCACAGAGTGCACAGCTTAAAAGCCTGCATAAAGTTGAATGTAAATTTAAACCTACCATGTATAACCTATCAGTGTAGACGTGAATAGTAAATTGTGATCCCGGAATGCCCTCGAACCACATTTCCTTGTTCGGAGTCACAAATATCGAAAAATATTTTCGCCAAACTCACGTAACTATTCAATGGCATCCGATTAGTATCCCTTCAAAAGGGCTGTTCGGAAGAAATGATATATTTATTTCTGCAATATTGCTTGGCTCTCATATTTCTTTAAAAAGCTGTGAAAAGGATTATGGTGCGCAAAGATGTATACACATGCCAGGCAACTCGATGTCTTCAAATAAGAAGGGAAAATGCAATTTGATTTACTTAAACGCTCAATATTCCTCTCCATTTGTTTAAATTACGATCTCACTCTGTTGTTGTTGCCAGTGTTTTTTATTTTATTTTTATTATTTATTTTGTTTTTTATCTCATCTCCAATTGGTGTTGAATACATCAGTGGCGCCTGAGATTGACCAAGCCCGCTGGGCAACTGCGGCGTAATTGAGGTATCGTGCACAGATCTGAATACGGAATGATGAACGGATATATCGGCCCCATGGCGCGTCTCAAAGTGCTAATTTAGATTAATTCACATCTTCTGTTGTTTTCGTTATTTCAATGGCGACGCCAACGACGACTTCGACGGCAACATGAGGGATGAAAATCTTGGCTTTTCTTTCCAATTAGCATGCGAACAGTTTTCGTAGGCTAAAGGCTAAAGTGATTTTATTTGCTTTCAAAATTTTTCATTTTTTGCCATCCCTTATTTCAGGAACCCCAATTGGTGGCGCCGTCGCACGACGCTGGAAAGATGTCTCACACTCATTAGCGTGTTTGCGCTAATCACGGTAATTGCTCTGGTTATCGGACTTGTCTCGGTCATGCTGTCTGACAAGCTAGCTGAGGGTAAGTGCAAATTAACTGCTTGGCAAAGTGGCCGCTTTTGACCGCAATTGGTTCTCCCGGGCACCGCGGCTTTAGAACTGACACCCGCTCCCACTGCGAATGGCGCAGCGGCTTTGCAAGGTGCCGGCGAGCGGACTATGAACAAAGTGACTAAAGCGTCACAAAATGAAGTAGCCGAGAAATCCATAGTAAAGACACCGTTGCGCGATGAAGTTTGCCTCACTAAGGAGTGCATACATTCTGCCTCGGATGTCTTGCGCAAGATGAAGCCGGAAATCGAGCCCTGTGATGACTTCTATCAATTCGCTTGTGGCACTTACGTCGAGGAGCAGGTTATACCCGACGATAAAGTCATGGTGAACACTTTCTCCGTTATATCGGATAAGTTGCAAGAACAACTGAAGGACATCATTACCGAGGAGCGCCCGGAGACGGAGCCAAAGCATTTCCGTTTGCCGAATATGCTCTATAAGGCGTGTATGAACAAGAGTGAGTTTTCACAGACCTTTGATGAGATTTTTGCATTTGGTAGTCTTTTCTTCTCCAAACAGCACTCATCGAGACTGTGGGCGCTGCGCCAATTGTGAAAATGTCCGAGTCGCTTGGTGGTTGGCCACTTATCAAGGGCGACCGATGGAATGCGGACAACACTTGGACCTGGCAGGAGACCGTCAAAAAGTTTAGACGCTTGGGCTTCAGCATGGACTACATTATTGACTTCTCTATTGGTGTTGACTTCAAGAACAGCACAAAGCGCATTATTGATGTGAGTACTGCCAAGCGATGGGAATCTTCTAAAGCTCCTAAAGCTAACTTCTTCGCTAACCACTTATATAGTTGGATCAGTCATCTCTTGCTTTGAGTCGTGAATATCTCGTCAAGGGGTTCAATGAGACATTGGTTACCGCCTACTACGACTACATGGTGGACATCTCTGTGCTTTTTGGTGCTAACAAGGAGCAAGCCAAGAAGGAGCTGCTCGAATCCCTGCAATTTGAAATAGATTTAGCTAATGTAAAGTAGTCGACACGACACGCTCCACCACCGAACTAAATACACTGCCCTCCACAGATTTCATGGCCGAATGAGAGGCGTCGCAACTCTACGGAACTCTACAATCTACGCACACTCAAACAAGTGCAGAAGGCCTATCCTTATGTGCAATGGGTAGACTATATAAACGCTTTGCTGCCCACTGGTCTACAGATCGACGAAAACGAAACAATAAATCTCTCCGTGCCGAGCTTCTTCGATAAAGTCGGCGATTTGCTAGCCCGTACACCGAACCGAGTGATCGCCAACTACATGATGTGGCGCATCCACTCCTTCTCAATCGCCTTCCTTTCCGAGGAGTTCCGCAAGCGGCAGCTGCAATATGCTACCGCACTATCCGGCCGTCAGGAGCAGGAGGCACGTTGGAAGGAGTGCGTCGACATCGTCACTGGCAGGTGCGTACATGCGCGTGTGTGTGTGCAGGAAAGTGTGAGACATATGGGTAGCTTGAATTAGCGGTTATTTTGCAAAGAGCCTTACAATGCCTTAAGTTCCAATCTGTGTTTTACGTACTTCGAACTCCTTTGTAAATTAGTCTTCTTAGTCCTTCTTTATCCTTTATTCTTTGGTTTTGTAAAAATTCGATCCTGCTGCTATTTTTAATGTGCGTCTCGTTTTGTCTTCTGTTCTTTTTTTGTTTTTGCAGCGATTTCGATGAAGTCGAAGATGAAAATGGGTACATATTTAAAAACAAATCAACTCAAATAAAATTTAAAATATTAAATTCAGATCTTCATTACAATAGTTTTGCTTCCGAAAACGATTTCCGTAAATGTTTTGCAAATTTCACAAGCCAATTTTCATACATTTTTCATACACTTCTTCTTTATTGAATTCGTCTCTGTCTTCATTAATGTCTCATTAAATTCTTCCATTGGTGTTGTTGTGCCGTTGTTGTTGTTGTTGCTAGTCCATTGCTTCAGCTGCTTTGAAATTATAAAAATTATTTCTTCAAACAAAATTCTTCTATTATTTTTACAGATCCAAGAAGTAAATACAAAATTGTCTTGCATAAATTTAAACCAAAAAATTATTATCTGTCACCAAACAACTTTCACACAACGCGTCTCAGAGCCGAGGGCGGTTGGCTCGGGGCTCCTCAGATTTACTTTCATTTTCCATGTTGCATCCTCATTATTCAAAGAAACATGTGTTAAACGCTTCTAAACTGGTTTGGCAAACTATGGGAAAAAAATTTAATACATTTGTATGAAGAACTATATGAGGAATACAAAGAGAAAAACCACTCATACGCACATTAAACTGGTTGCGGTTTGTTTTTTATGGACGTGTTTAGTAAATATGTTTTTACATGGTGCACACATCAAAAATCACTTGCCGCCTTTGAAATTTCATTGATTTCACTTAAAGGCTCATACTGATTATTTTTGTTTAAATTAATTTATTTATTTTCTTCATGCGATTTTCATTCCATTTACACAACGAAAAACGTTTGCTGCTTACAAATCGCTAAAAAATCGCTTCAAAATCGCGACCGCCAACGCCATTGGAATTCATCGTTCGTCCATCGTTGCCAATTTGTATTATTTTTGTATGTGTGAACTTCATCTCCAATCCCAATCAAAACAGCCTTGCCATATCGGTTGGGTCGCTCTATGTTCGCAAACACTTCAACAAGGATTCAAAGGCGATTGCCATGGAAATGGTGGAAGATATACGTCATGTGTTCAGCAACATTTTGAATGAGGTTAACTGGATGGATGCACAAACGAAGGTCCAAGCTATGGAAAAGCTGCATAAGATGGCCACGCATATTGGTTATCCCGATGAGATGTTGGACAATGAGAAGCTGGAGAAATACTATCGGAATTTGGACATCAATCCGGATAAGTACTTTGAGTCGTTCCTCGGTTTGAATGTCTTCGGTACGGATTTTTCGTTCAACAAGCTGCGTCAGCCAGTGAACAAGACCGAGTGGATACGACACGCACGCCCAGCTATCGTAAATGCATTCTACTCCGCACTCGAGAATAGCATACGTGGGTGAAAAGATACACAAATTGCAATTCAATTTAATTATTTTGATTATTCTTCTTTAGAATTCCCCGCTGGTATCTTGCAAGGTCATTTCTTCAATGCTCAACGGCCGAAGTACATGAATTTTGGCGCCATTGGTTATGTTATTGGCCATGAGATTACACATGGCTTTGACGATCAAGGTCGCCAATTTGATGTGAATGGCAATTTGCGCGATTGGTGGGCACAGGATACACAGAAATCATATTTGGAAAAGGCAAAATGCATTATCGAACAATATGGCAATTACACGGATACCGCGACTGGTTTGAAGGTACGAATTTGTCTCATTCACTTGGTTATTTTTTAGCGAATCCTACTTAAAAACATTTAAATGTTTTCAGTTGAATGGCATAAATACACAGGGCGAGAATATTGCCGACAATGGCGGCGTCAAGGAGTCCTACATTGCATACCGTAAATGGGTTGAAAAGAATGGTCCCGAGCCAAAATTGCCTGGTTTGGATTACACACCTACCCAAATGTTTTGGATCTCAGCTGGTCAAACTTGGTGCGCCAAATATCGAAAAGGTAATGCCTCCGTGATTCCTTCAAATATATTTTTTATGTTATTTCCTTTATGTAACTCATTTAGAGTCCCTCAAGATGCGAATCACCACCGGCGTTCACTCACCGTCTTACTTCCGCGTGCTTGGTTCGTTGAGCAACATGAAGGACTTCGCTAAGGACTTCCAATGTCCCGATGGTTCTCCAATGAATCCAGTGCATAAATGCGAAGTTTGGTAGACGCCACGCATTTTCGAATCTCACTTTTGTTCAAACTTATTAAAATATACATGTTATTCATTTTTGTGTGAGTTAGCTTCTGAGTAAGATACAGTCTAGTTTTACGCAATGCCCCTTAAACAAAAACGCGGATCAGTTAGAGCAAAAAGTCACTGCATCACGCGGTAGATTTCAACTTGTTTTTACGCTGTATTTTATTTTTATGTGAGTCCTTAAGTTGTATTGTTGTTTAGTGCAAGCATGTGTAGTGATTTTTAATGCCTAAGTGAATATGAATATAAATATACATAATAACATATAAAAGAATACTAAATAAAGTAACTTATCCAAAACATCAGAAACATTGTTTTGTAGTTGACGATTAACTCTATGGAGGAAATCAATACAAGCACCCTTACTTCTACCACTGAAGCTGTACATCTCCAGAATGGAGCGTACAAAAATACTTTATCACCCATTTATTTAAATTATCCAATCCAAAGCAACTACAATTACCACTCTTCAAACTGGATTCGCATAAATAATCCAAAACTGTAAAGAAGGGGAATAAATGACTTAAACTTTATTACTGATCTTTTCGATTTATGTATGTTCGAACTCGACGACGGTAAGCTATAAAACATTTTCTCTAAGCTTGTCTGTAGTTTAAAGCATTTCGGGACATGAATAGAGTTTTGCTACACGAAAACAAACAAAAAATATGTAATTAGTATACTACAGAAGAGGCTGTTCATTGTCTTTGGTAATATAAATATAATTTAAAAAGTTTCAAAATCAAATTATATTGCGGCGACATTTAAAGGTCAACAGCTCGAATTATGCTACTTGGCAGTACTGTTACCCAACTTACTGTTACGCGGACTTTGGCTCTTTAAGCTTGTTTTGAGTTTTACATGCGTTGGCAGCTCATTCTTCCATTGCGCGTGGCGTGGCTGAAAAATCGCGTATTGTTGAGAAGGCTTATCTTTTCACTTTATATTTTGCAATATATTACAAGATGTCCGGTCTTAATTTAGTTGTGCGAGTTCATCCAGTTGTGCTCTTCCAAGTCGTTGATGCCTACGAACGCCGCAATGCAGATTCGCATCGTGTCATTGGCACTTTGCTAGGATCGGTGGACAAAGTGAGTATAACTTGAAATCGTATACATTAAATACATTTTATGGCACAATGCGCAGGGCGTCGTCGAGGTAACCAACTGTTTCTGCGTACCGCATAAGGAGCATGATGATCAGGTCGAGGCAGAACTTAGCTACGCGTTGGACATGTACGACCTCAACCGAAAAGTCAATCCTAGCGAGAACGTTGTCGGCTGGTGGGCTACTGGCAACGAAGTGACAAATCACAGTTCCGTCATACACGAATACTACGCTCGCGAGTGCAACAATCCCATACATTTAACGGTGGACACCTCACTGCAAGGCAATCGCATGGGTCTGCGCGCCTACGTTTGCATACAACTCGGTGTGCCCGGCGGCAAGACTGGCTGCATGTTTACGCCCATACCAGTAGAATTGACTAGCTATGAGCCCGAAACGTTTGGTTTAAAGTTGTTGCAAAAAACGCTCGGGGTTTCGACGCCACACCGACCCAAGACCGTCTCCCCCATGCTTGACTTGTCACAAATTTCCGAGGCATCGACAAAACTGCAAACGTTGCTCGATCTGACCTTGAAATACGTCGAGGACGTGATAGCGCATAAAGTGCAGCCGGACAACGCTGTTGGCCGACAACTACTCGACCTCATCCACTCCGTGCCGCACATGTCGCACGAGCAGTTCACGCAAATGTTCAACGCCAACGTACGCGATCTGCTAATGGTCATCACGCTATCGCAACTCATTAAGACGCAGTTGCAACTCAATGAGAAACTGACGTTTTTGCCAACGAATTGAATGTAATCGACCGGATTTTGTAAACATTTTTTTTTGCTGCCATTTCTTTGATTTTTTGGATTAATGGCAAATAAAACCAAAATGTTAACTTAATTTCAAACACTAACCGGCGATAGCTGACTCTTGGTCGCTGATCTTACTGACTCTGAGCAATAGCTCGCTTCGGAGAGTAGAAACGATAGGAGAGACTAACATGCTTGGCTAATTGGAGCCTGCGGTCTATTTTGGTTTCTTGAAGACTATATGCGGAGACACATGTGACACACAAATTGATAATGCTTGGCAATGCCTGATTTTACACAAAAAAGTGTTAGAATATTATTAATTTCAGCTACGCAGAAGGTTAATAAATATTCTTCACACACTCCTCGAAAAAATTCAACGGGCGTTCCCTTGCTTGAGCACCCAACTATATTACAATATTTACATATATAGAATGTATTTAACGACTTTTCGCTATACTTGTACATACAGTAGTTCAACACTGAGATCCCGCCAAACTTTTTGCAATTTAACGCAGAGACCCATGGATTTATAAGGGGGAGTTCGATCCTTTAATCCCGAGGTATTGAATTTTTAATGATTTGGGTAAACTTTCGCTCGGTACGTTAAGAAGGAAAAGAGTAGTGCCAATAAATATTGGTTTGCATGAGGCACCTGCTGGTTGGAGCCGTCCGGTTCCGACAAGTATTTAGCGTGTCAGGCCTCTACCTGAGAGATTAGCTTGAATGCATCATCAAGCTAATTACAAATCGAATGTCTCCTTTCTTTCTGTGTTCTTTCGCTCGACTAAGTTGTGGATGAATTTAATTATTTGGCATTCACAATGATCAAGAAACATTGAAATATTCAAATTCATTCAGAATGCAGTTCAAACTGATTTTGAATTTAGTAGGCCTGCAGTGTTGCCCAAGCTGTACAGGTTTGTTTATTTTATTTTTTAGGGTTAACGAATTACAATAAACTGGGTACCATAAAAACCGTCTCCACGATAGCGTTCATATATGTACCAATTTCGTCGTCATTTATATATATATTATTCGGTCAACTGAATTCGAAGTGTTAAGTCGATTTGTCATCCACTCTCGCACTCCAAATTTAACTAAACGAAAAGAAAAACAACAACTAGTAAAACAAAGAGTCAAGGCTGTTCTGGACTCAGGAATGCCTGTTGAATGCAGTACCCCGACTGCGCGCAGCACGCAAAATCAAAATCAGCCAACAAAAAACAGCATGAGCGTACCCACGTTCAAACATCTGTTAGCACAAAAAACAACAACGCATACCTTATCACATCATCCAACAGTTCAAACAACTGCATCAACAACAACAACAACAGAGAATCTAACCAAGCTTCACTTCCCGCTAATTTTGAGATTGAGCGTTCATACCAGATAGAACTTATTCATATAGAGGTTACATTCCATTAACCATTAAAAAAATGGCCGGAGAGACTCTTCAGACACTATTAGAATCCGACACTGATTCTGTACATCAACATTTTTGTTGGCTCAGCGTATTCAGCGTAACATATTGCTGTTGGTTTGCTTGGGTTTGCATAAACAAATTGGGCGGGAGTATGATATTCAAAGAAAATAAATACACAAGAAAGACATAATAAAAACAAAAATCAGAGACTGTATTCTTTCTTTGATTTTTTTAAAGTTCTTTAATTGCAAGTTGGGTCTAGAATATTAAGCAAATTCTGTGGAGTTTTCTTTAATTTATGAATTATGAAATTTAACAAACGAAATCGAGCAATGGCTGCCTTGTATTTTGCCTATATTCATTTATATGAACAAAATGAAAATACCAAGCGGCCAGCAAAAAAGAAGACATGAAAACAAAGCAAAATCATACAAAAATATTCCCACACAAAAAGAAACCAATACAATCTTATACACGCACTATACCTACACAACACACTCAAAATTATCACACACGGGCGACACAGAAAACCAACACAATCTCATACATGCACTATACCTACACAACAAGGTCACCCACACAATGGCAAGTTTTGATTTTTAACTTCAACTTCTTGATGACAATTTTCGGTTGTGGCAGAAATCAAAATCCATTTCAACAGAAAGTACAGTGAATTCACATTTATTGAACAGCCAACGAAACCCAAGTGTAATTTTTAACTATCGTCGAATTTGCATAGGTTGAACTTTTAGAAGTCGAATATCTCCATGACTCGAATTGAGTACGTTTATAGTGAAAAATCAATATAATATGTCTTCCATAACTGGAATATCCCCATAACTCGAACTTTTGTTATGCATTATGGTAATTCGAGATTTGGGTGTTTGACTGTACGAGCAATACGCACAGTCCGCGAAGTTCGAGTCTCAGTCGCGCAAAGCAAATTTCGTCACCCTTACTTTGTGTTGTGTTCTTTCCTCTTCTTTCCTTGTGATCAGCAATGAAAAAAAAAACAAATGGTCTAGACTTTGTTGTTGCGTGAGCGTATTTCTTTATTTCTAACAGCACGAACGAATAATATATTCGTTATTATTATAATTATTTATTCCTTAAAAGTCCCACCAAAACCAATACAAGTAGGTGGTGGGAATTGCAACAACAAAAATCATGTTCCTCATTCATAAATAAATCGCGTCAAACCTATACATGTTCCTTTTTCGCTATCATATTATTCCCACAACAATATCAATACAATCAAAATAAAAATGGGTGACGGCAATCAAAACAAACAAAACAAAGGTGATATACAGAAATTCCTTTTCATGCTAATTCGCGCTAAGAACACAAAATGTAGGAAGACACATCAAGAAGGGGAAACAGCGCTTGCTCGATTTCACAACAGGACCCACCTTCAAAAATTTCTGTTTGCCTGATTACTTCAGTTCAGTAGTTACCACAATGAGTTTGCTACACAGCGACCTGCGCTGCTACTTCGATGTTAATAGCAGACAAATAACATAAGCCAATGTCTTCTTAAGATTTGGAAAAAGCTCCAAAAGCTCGTGACAGAAATGGGAACTCTATATGAATTAATACTCTTTCAAGCGAACAGTGGTGCGGAAAGTGATTCCGATGCAACAAATTTGCCAGCACAAAAAAATATCAAATCGGTTAAGCCACCGTCAATATATGTTCAAGACGTCGAACAAGCGTTCTTAGCAATACTCTAAAAAATACAAACAAAATATTCTACCAGTTACTCTACAGTTATTAAGATGCTGCAAGAGCATAGAACGAAATACTACACGTTCAAACCGAAGGAAGAACGTGGATTTAAGGTAGTGCTCAGGAATATGCACCACGCCACTGACATTAATGAAATAAAAAATGAACTTCTCGACCTAGGGCATGAAGTCATAAACATCCATAATGTACAACAAACAGTCACGAACAAACCGTTTCCAATATTTTTCATTGAATTGAAAAACAAAAAAAACAACAAAGATATTTATAACATAACCACACTACTCTACACGAAAATCATTTTTGAGCCCCCACACCATAAACGCATAATATCGCAATGCTCAAATTGTCAAAAATACGGCCACACGAGAAATGTTTGCACCAGAGATCCGATCTGCGTCAAATGCGCCGGTAAACACAAAACAATCGACTGAAAAATTGAAGCCAACGGTCAAATAAAATGTGCATTGTGCGGTGCTGCACACACTGCAAACTACAAAGGATGTGAGATATACAAGGCACTGAAAATAAAAAGATTTCCATCCCTTAGAGAAAATAGCCACCAAGTCCCGGCTGAGACAGTAGCAATAGCTCCAATCGAGACTCAAAGCTTAAACAAAAGTAAGACCGGTTTATCGTACGCTCAAGTAGCTAATGATAAGAATGACACCAATAATGGCGAAAAGAATAAGAAGGAACAACTCACGAATCCAACCAATGAATACGTAAGTAGACGCATTGACATAAATACTGATATTACTGAGATGAAAGACCTGATGAAACAACTGTTTCAACAAGTCAAATGTGATGATAAACGTCATAACAATTCTCATATCGAAGATGGACAAACAAAATGGAAACTAAATTAAGGATCATTACTTGGAATGCAAACGGATTAAAAAATCACTTGAATGAACTACAGCTTTTCCTACACAACAACTACACTGACATTGCTTTGATATCGGAAACACACTATACAAGTAGCCAAAACATGAATATACGTGGATACAAGATGTATCACACAAGCCATCCCGACGGTACAGGACACGGTGGGACTGCTATCATTATTAAACAAAACATTAAACATAACGGACTGCTTCCATTCCAAGAAACCTATATCCAATATCCTATCTTGCTTGTCTATATATCCTATAGACAAGCATGCAAATCTTCGACTCATCCGGACCACTAAGAATAACAGCCGTGTACAGCCCACCAAAGTACAACATCTCACAGTCGCAATACCTTGACTTCTTAAAAACTCTCGGACAACGCTTTATAGCTGCAGGCGGCTATAATGGGAAGCATACAGACTGGGGTTCTAGAATATCAAACAAGAAAGGTAAAAACCTACAGGGTGCACTGCTGTTAGCAAAAGCTGAACATCTTAGTACCGGCGAACCCACGTATTGGCCAACAGGCAAAAATAAAAAGCCACACGTCATTGACTTTTATATACTCAACGACATAGACTTAAATAAATGTGCCATAACATCAAGGCTGGAACTCTTGTCAGACCATACACCTATACTACTAGAACTTAATTCAATTGTAGTGAACACAACCAATTCTAAACTATTGCACAACAACAAAACTGACTGGGATACCTATAGCGACTACATTAACACAAACTTAAATACAAGCATTCCACTGAGATCACCCGACAACGTAGAATCAGCTATAGTCCACCTAAAAGATACCATTGAGAAGGCAGTATTGCAAGCAACTCCGGAGAAGATAATACACCATGTAAAGCGATACACACCCCCTACGCTTCACAAATTGATAGGTACAAAACGAAAACCTAAAAAAGCATGGACCATTTGCAGATCCCCCGATGCGAAAAATAAATATAACAAGACTGTCATATAAACTCGACAGTCACTCCCCAGCCAACTCGCCTTAAAAAACATGCACAAATTAAATACTCAAATGTGTACAGCACGATATAAAGCCCAAAAAAGCACCCGAGTATGACAAAATTGACGGAAAACTTTTAAGGGAGCTACCACTTCAAGCAGTGGTACACATACGTAATATTTTCAACGCGATAATTAGAATAAATTATTTTCCTAAAGTATGGAATGTGGGTGAATTTATTGTAATTTCAAAACCTGGTAAAGACGTATGCAATCCAGCATCATATAGACCAATTAGCTTACTTCCAGTGCTGTCAAAAATATCGACGAAAACTCTCGACCATACAACAAATCCATCGTGTGACTCATAAAATTTTAAACGATCTTGACGACAAAAAGTTCTACATAGGAGTTTTTCCAGATGTAGAAAAGGCATTCGACAAAGTTTGGCACAAAGGACTAATCAGCAAATTGCGCAATATATTCCCGCATAACGTACTACAGATATTAGTATACTATATTATACATTATTTCGTTAAGTACTCAGATGAATATTCCACATTAAGAAAAATTAAAACAGGCGTACCACAAGGAAGTGTACTAAAACCGTTATTATACACTATCTTTACAGCGGATATACCATCACCAATGACGACGCTTCAATGATAGCCACATTTGCTGATGACACCGTAATACTTAGCGCACATAGACAAGTAAACACAGCAAAATCCAAACTGCAACAGCATCTGGATACTACCCTAAGGTGGTTTGAAAAGTGGAAAAAAAAAGTAAATAATACCAAAACAGTATATGTTATATATACAACTAAAACTAAATTCACACCAACTCGTATAACGAACGATTGACGGAGCTGACGTAAAAATTGAAAATGTTGTCAAATACCTAGGATTATATATTGACAACAAACTCAACTGGAAATACCATATACTTAAAAAACGGATTAGTCAATTATATTCTCTGCTCAAATCAAAATTAACATTAGAAAACAAAATACTGATTTACAAAGCCAGTATAAGACCAATCTGGACGTACGGAGCACAAATTTGGGGAACGGCCAAAAAATCAAATACAGACATAATACAAAGACAACAATCAAAAATCATTCGTATGATCACCAAGGCTGGGTGGTATATAACTAACGATGATCTGCATCGTGATCTTAATATTCCAACAGCGACAGAGGAGATTACAAATATAAACGTATTTACCAGACGAAGCTTACCCAACACTAAAATGTTGGTGTCAACCTACTACCAATACAGGAACTTCAATCCATACGCAGGTTACAGAGGACAACGCCAGTGGATCTGGTAGAATAATATAATTGTATTAATTTAATTTAAATGTATATTATTTTTGTTACTATTTTGTTCTTTTCCCCTACATCTTTAGAAAAATGAAAAACTTTTGTGATCTGCTCACATAAGTTAGCTATAACCCTAAAATAACGTTTAAACTATGTACTAATAGTCTTAATAAAAAGTAGACATATGTACACGACATATGTACACGGGAAAGAAAAAAAAAGATTTATATATATGTAATATAAAAGTTTTATGAACCCTAATGTTAAATACGGCTTAGTCAATTCCCAATGTTAAGGATATTTAAATTTATTACGAAGGACAGAAATTGTATTATCAAGATCCGGCTGTTAAGTAGGGTTGTAACAGAGGCCATTTTAGTGGCGGTGGAAACGGAGGTTAATGGAGGCGGCGGTGGACTAATAAAAGGTCTTCGTTTAGTGGAAACCGGTTTTGATGAATATATTCATTTATTAACGATTTCCATATGATGAGGTTTCTATTGGTTACATTGGTGCCATTTCCATCTTCCCTTTCATTGTCACTACCGTTTTTGAGCATGGCTACCAAATTTCGTCTACGCCACTCCAGTGAGTTAGAAATCCCAATCACTGAAATGAGTGATTTTGGAAAAAAACAAAATCGCTCATATCTACACAGCAATCACATGCGCCGTTTCTCTTTATCTTCTTCCGCGTATTTCGATTTGTTTTCAATTTCGATGCGTTTCGCAGATAAGTCAGCTGTTGAATTTGGGCAGTGACAATATGTAAATACAACGCCGTTAAAACCCCGTTAAAAACAAGCGAAGGCGGAGGTACGATTTCTTGCGGATATTCCGTTGATGAGGTGGCAGGGGGAAGTTCCGTTACAACCCTAGTGTTAAGTATTTTGAGAATACTTTTTAAAGGCATCCATAATTTGAAAATAATGTGCTTTATAAGAGCCACTGTTTAAAGTTTCAATAAGTCTTCAGAAAAACCATTCTCTCTTTTTATAATTTTTTTCTCGCTCTATACGCTTTTCCAATATTTTCTTCCGTCCAAAAAGTAGGATTTTTGATCGTTTGTTTCAGTGATGACCTCCTCGCTCGACGTTAAACGTCCACCACCGAACTTTTTTTTCTAAATTTGGAAGCAAAAACCAGTCGCGGGGGGCCAAATCTGGATGTTGTATCCATTCGAATTTTAATTCCATGATTTTGGCCATCGAAACTGAGCATGTGTGCACTCGTGTATTGTTCTGAAAAATCATCTTTTTCTTTTCCAAATAAGTACGTTTTGCCTTTAGTTCTTTGTCCAACTGGTGCAATAATGATGCATGATACCCACCAGTTATTGCTTTCCCTTTTTAAAAGTAATCGGTGTATATGATTTCTCGTGCATCCCAAACAACCGTTGCCATCATCTTGGCGGGCGATTTCACTATCTTCGCCATCCGTTCGCCTTTAACTGTTTTTTTGTTTCTGGAGTATAATAGTATATCCATGTTAAGTCTACAGTTACCTATGTATGTATCGGTGCAGAAACTCGTTAGAAGTACCGCTTGTGCCCTTGTATCACAGCGAAACAAGAACGAATACAAATTTCATAAATTTTAAATTTCCGGAATATATTTATTGCAGCTTATACAAAAAGGACAAAGCAGTATAAGCAAGTATAAGACTACGCCACAAAAAGTATTAATGTATAAAATTAATTAAAAAGTTAATAGCGACTTTAAGTCTTAAAGTCTTTTCGGGAGAATTTTAATATTTGAATTTTTGCTTTGATTTGAATTTGTTGAATTATGCAAAGAAATTTAACAATATTTATATAAACTTTATAAATGCTTTATTTAATGAATTAATTACCACAAAAATGATTTTTTGCCACTTTAGAGACACGCTGAGATTACTGAGTCGTATAGACACCGCATAAACCACAGGGCCATTTATGAAAACTTTTTTTTTGTTTTTTGACCTATCAATATGAAATTTCATGGATCTTATCATAAATAGAACTAGTATGAACTCTGAATACAAATGGTACTACAAAAGTCCGTATTAATATATAGATACTGCCTGTACATGTGATATGTAATACATACATAGTATGTATAATTATAAGACTTCGGTTCTTGCCGACTAAACATTAGAGTTTTAGTCGCACGCGATCACACAGTTTTAATTAACGTTAAATTTTCTCAGCTGTTTTTTCTCGCTTCAGCATAAATATATTGGCATAAA
Organism: Cacoxenus indagator; assembly: GCA_035041755.1. NCBI lineage: Eukaryota > Metazoa > Arthropoda > Insecta > Diptera > Drosophilidae > Cacoxenus > Cacoxenus indagator. The sequence goes on from JAWNKX010000398.1 coordinate 133,814, forward strand.
TTATCCTATGCACAGGCTTAAAACAATACATTTCCAACCATATAATTTTCATTAAAATATTTCGACGTTAAGCAGGGTAAAATTGTACTACAAAAATCATGTCTCTGTATTAAAATATAGATGACAGGTTTAAATTTGAGATCCCTCAGACGCCGAAAACATAACATTCTTTGTTGTTTATGTATAAAAGATGAACGCCTCAGGACCGTAAGCTTCAGATGGCTTAAAGAGGTGCAGAAAATCTTGGAAAATCATCAAAATCACGAGCTTTATTGAATTATTAAAGAATTATTGACCAATTTCTCGGCAAAAGAGTTAAGTTGACTCATCTTGAAACGAGCAATTTGTTCATAGGAGAAACTGGAATTAGTCCTGGTTATAGAGCTGTACGATCCAGTAAACAAAACAATCTGCTTTTTCATATATATTAAAATGAGTTCAGCCCAAGGAATGAGAAACTCTTTTGTACCAGTAATTGAAACTGGCAATGGGATTACATGTGTGTCATCCCTCCAACAATGGGGCTTCACTGCCGCTATATCGGAGAATCTCCGCTAAAAAGGCCCAATATCGTTAATTTCTGTTTGTAGGTTTATTGAACGTTTAAAATAATATGCAATAAATATGTTAATATACAATTATGTAATTTTGTTTTAGAAATTATGTTATTTATGCATAATTAATACAATATTTTTTATACGCCTAATTTTCGGGGCAGCCCCCTTTTGCTGTTATCTTAATTTTTGTTAAATTTAACTACTTTTTCTCGTATATCTTTATCAATTTATCTTTTTTATACGCCGACCGCTACAAACTAGTATGTGTATATAACTATATATATGTATTACTATATGTACTGCACTTTATTTCTATGTACTCGGTTAGCTGAAATTGAATGTCGTCTCGTCGCAATTAACTAGCTTTCTTTCGTACTCCTCAAAGCCATATTTTTTATGTAGCTTATATTGTGTCGCTGTAAATATATTTCAATGCAATTCGGTTTTATATATATATGTACATATATATGTTGTATATAAAAATTCTTTACACGTTTTTTGTCATTTTGTTTTAATTTTTTCGCTAAACATTTTTTTCCTAATAGCACGTTTTTTGTCCTTCGCCTCGAACTGGTTCAATCGCTCGCCTTAAAAATTATTCTCCTTGCATTTTTATTTATGATTTATGTATGTTTACGTATATAAATTATTTTTTATTTTAATTACATATTTTTTACTAACTTTTCCCCACGCGCTTCAATGGTTTACCTTAAAAAATTTGTATGTTATAATTAATCCTACGCACGCATTAAAAAATGTTTTCCTGATACTTGACTTGCTTCGGTTGTTAATTTTAGATTTTTTTATTCGTTAATTGTTAAAAATTGTTGTTATATTTCGCTGAGGTGGAAAATTCATTAATTTGAAGGTTATTTGTTGCTTTAGCAAGTTTTTCTTTGACAATTTTCTTTATTTTCTTATTTTTCATTTGGTAAAATATTCAAAAAGAAATTAGCAAAAAAATTCATCTTACACGGTTTTTTTTTATACATATGTTTGAGTATTTCTTGTTCTGTTTTAATATTTTTACTATTCAATAACCTGATTTTATTTAATTGTATGCTAAGCTACAATTATTGTTTAATATTACGAGTTAGACATGTTACATAATATATCATAATTTTTGTTCATTTTATTTTATGTTTAACGTGTTATTATTTTCGCAATTAATTTACTTTTATTGCGTCTTATTTTAACAATTGCGTCTTATTTTAACTCACTTTGCTGATTTCGCATACCGAATTTTATTATTTCTTGGTTTATTTATTCACAACTCTCACTGTAATATTGCAGTGTTTTTGTTAAAATTCAAAGCCAAAATTTGAGTACAATTTAAATTGTAGACTTTCTAGGACAAACAGGAACGGGTTAGTTTTGGAGGTTGGTCCCGATTCTTAAAACATGAATATTTAAAAAAGAAACTGAAATAAAAATTATTAAGATATATAATAAATATTAATAATAATAAAACTATATTAAAAATTATATTAATAGATATATAATAAATAATAAAATAATAAATAAAATTATTAAGATGTATATAGATCATTACAATTTAGGTATAACAAATTACTAAAAAATATTGAATTTTTCTTTCTTGAAGAAACTCGTAGAACATTTCTTCCTGAATAATAATAAAATATGAAAGTAATCAATAAATTAAAAAAAATAATAACGCTAAAAGTGACTTAACAACATTTCCTTCGTGAATAATACTGCTATACAAATTTAAAGGAAAAACTTCTAAAAACTAGTTTTAATAAACAAGTCCCCAACTCTTTAAAAATTAAGAAATACATTTATTTTTGTTTAAACGATTTTTTAAGTAACTAGTATTTCTACAATAAAATTTTTACCTTTATTAACTAAACTAAGTAATATTTTTTGTTAATTATTAATCAAGCAAAACCCAAAAACTTATAGTAAATAAACTATTCAAAAATTAAGATATAACCGTTCAGTTAAAAAAAACATAAATAAATAAAAACATTTTCTGTCACCGAAATTTAAAAAAAAAATGGAATTATTTTTTTCAAAAATAACTTTAATTATTTTATAAAAATATATAAGAATCATTTGCTTGCTTTTAGTAATTTTTTTTTTTAATATTTTATTTTTAAATAAAGTATTTCTTCCTACCAAATTTGAATGGAGAAATATAAACGCTAGTTACAAGTTATAAAAGTGTGAACAAATTACATGTTTTTGTTTTTATTTTCAAAATGTTTGTTTTTAAAGAAACATAAATTGGAAACATTAAGATATTTTAAAAAAATGTAATATTTGTATTGTTTATAAGGAAATATTAATAGAATCATACCAAATCATTGGAAAAATTATTATTAGTTTTAATGTTTTTTGATTCTAATGAGGACTGAACGTGTTTTCAATAAATAATTTTTTAAGAATCTGTTAAAAAAATTATGAAAAAAAATGCACTTGTTCCTTTGGGAAAATATATTGTAACATAACCGAATTTATGAAATGAAAATAATGTTGAAGTTTTTAGCCAACTAACAATTTATTTTTTAATAAAATTTCTTTTAACATAAACATTGTTTTCTATTAATTAAAATAAACAATACATTAAAAATTAACAGAACTTAATTTGTGCGTAAAGAAAAGAATTTTTCTACTTTATATTAATTCGTAAAACTCTTCTTTAGTTTAAAAAATTTCTTAAAAAATAATTTTTCAAATTCAGAATATGTAAAAAAATAAACATAAATGTTAGGTAATAAAGGAAAACCATATTATTGATTCATTAATTTATTAAAAAATTAAGTCATTTTATAATTTTTGTTTTTAGAGAAACAAATTTTTTAAGGGAATTGTCAACTATTTAATAAATTAGTTAAAAAATTAACTTGTTTGGCATGCGAAAAGAAAAAAGTTTGGTTTTTTTATTTATATAATTTTATTGTTTTAAAATTCATCAAGAAAACACAAATTAGCATAGACAAAAGATAAAACATAAGTTAAATTAACACAAACACAATCACAAAATCATGAATAACATTAATATAATTATAAAAATTAATTTAAATTACAATAGAAAATACAACTATGAACTTTTCGTCTGATGGGTGTTAAGACCTAACTAAATTTACAAACATTTTTTTATAAAATTGCTTTAAACTTATTAATAAAACAAAAATGAAGGGATAAAAAATCGACATGCAACGTTGTAGTAAGAAAACAAACAGACAGACAGACAGACAGACTAAAACCGTTTGTTGTGGTGGTCCGTACACAACTAACAATTTCAATTAACTAAATTTTGCTGAAGCCACCACTCTACCCACGCTCCCGTACTCTTCTGATGCGCTTCGATTTTTACTTGTTACTCAATGTTGTGGTTGGTGGATTACTGCAACTGCCACCGACTGAGACTGATGACGCCGCCTCACTTCTACTCTTATTGCTGCTGCTGTCCAGAGACCAGTCCCAATCTTTGCCCTTCGGTCGAAACTTTGACGATTTGTGGTGATGGTGATTGGTCATCGCTGTCAAGGGGGTGGCTATTGGTACAGCTGACGCATCCAATGCTGTGGATGCTGCCACCGCGTTGGAGTGATTGCCATATTCCTTCGGACTTTTGCTCGGCTTCAGGCACTGTGGCACTGTGCTTGTGTCATCGTCATCGTTTAGTACAGATGCACCACCGCCAATACCAGTGACCACAGAGGTCGGTCCATTGGCGCTTCTTCCTGCATCGACAGCCAATGTCGGTACTGAATTCGAGTAGGTCAACAACTCATCACAATCGTACTCCCAATTGCGCTCGCAGAATTTCTTCTTGTAGTGCTTCTCCGAGGATGATTTTGATTTGCGTTGATACTTCAATGGGATCTTCAGCGTGGTCGCCGGACTATTGGCTGCAGCTGCATTATTCAACGGCGCTATAGCTAATGGTGGCGTTGCCACAGCGACAATAGGACTCGGCGTCCGCGGCAGACCGACGTCCGAGAGTGGTGGACTCTCAATAGCGGTGGGATCTACCGGCGATGAAGTTTTCAGCGAGACGCTGGCATGCAACGATGTCGCATCAGAGTGCGAACTCTTCATGCTGCTGTCGCTCAGGTGACCTGAGGCATGACTGGCGTGATGAATGCTGTGGCTGTTGTGATGGCTGTAGATGCCACTTGAACTGCTGCTGCCGCCACTGCTGATGGGCAAATCCAACTGCGAGGATGTCGATGACGTTGAGAGGAAAGTGCGCGCAGTGTCTGAATTACTACTGCTGTGTGTAATGCCAGAATCGGGCGATGTGTTGCAACTAATTGACGAGGGCACAATGTCCGTGTCGATTGATCGACGTGTTTTGTCCAGCTCCGTCGAGGCGAAGGCGACCAAACGATCGAAACCAGAACTGACCCGGTGCTGCCAATGGGACTCATCATCGGCGGCAATGACATCATCTAAGCATGGAATATGGGTGGGGAAAAATAATAGACAGGTTTAATTAGTGGCTCATTATAAAGGAAATGGCGAAGGGCCTTAGCCTTTTTCTTTTCTCCCTTTTATTTATGTTTAGGTTTTTGTGCACATTTTTGTTTATTTTGTTTTTAATTTTTTACTATTAAATGTCATAGCTTTCTTGTGCTTATGTGTTCGTGTGAAGTGAAGGGCGCTTTGTGTGATATGTTTGCAGAGTATTTGTAAAATTGCATCAAATTGCTTTTATGCCTCGCTATAAACGAGAAATTAAATTTTTATGAAATGTGAATTGAGCAGGAAATAATTTTTTTTTTTTTTGTGAGTATTTGAAACGACGAACAGTTACACATCAGCTGTTAAAACTGTACCGGCTAACTCTGGGAGTGGCGGTTTACTACAAAAACCGTTCTATTCTGTTAATGTTCTGTTAATTGATTTGATCGATTTTCCGTGCAAAAAAAAAACAATTTTAATACCAAAATATGATTGCCAAAAACTTTAAATAACATAAATTGAAATGAAAATATTTACATGAATAAAAAATAAAACGAAAAAATAAATAAATGAAAAAATCAATCAAGCGCAACAGAACTTACCTCAGGCATTTTATTAGTATATATATATATATATATATATATATAAATATTTTCTTATTCTTTCGCAACATTTTTTTTCCTTTAACAGAAGATTTGTCTTTCAATTTCGATTCACTGCATTTCAGTGGGAATCTTCAAAAAAATTTTAATTTTATTCGCCTTTGAATCAATTAAAATTTGTGATTTTTAATTTTTGTTTTGTTTTACTTTTTATTTTTATTTATTTATTTATTTTTTTGATTCGTTTCAATTACTCATAGTTAGGAGAGCGCTCAGTGCTCAGAGAGTTCAGAGTTCACAGTGTCAATGGTTATTGGTGCTGTGCGGTAAACTACTACTATCGGCAACATATCCAATTGTGGAAGTGGAAGAAGCAGTTGAGTTTTTTGGCGATCGAAGACGACTTTGTTCATAACGACGTCTTGGATCGTAATTTATTATAGCAGTACGAGTACTTTGCTGTTCCAAATCAGAAACTGTATGGAGTATAAAGTAGAGTATAAGGGATAAGAGGAAGTAAGGGGAAGTTAACTTTGTTTGTTGCTGAATTTGAATTACACTTAAATTTTTTTTTTTAATTTTCAAACTAAGTTGTAATTAAGTTTTTGTATGTACAGTTAGAGAAGCGTATTTGTAGTTAATTGAATTAATATGAATTCGATTTTAATGTTGGTGACGCGTTCATGATAAATTATGATATAGCTATGTTAGCGTGAGTTATAATTTGACCGAAACTGTATAGTAGCTCAGCAGCTGACGATGCTGCCTTTTACAGTCAGTTCACATGTCTATTCAATGTGATTGCCAACAGCTGATTACTTTACTCAGCTTGTAGTGCCGTTTTTGTTTTTCGTTTAGTGGTCACAATTAATTTCGAACATGAATAATTAAATACAAAGAAACACACACGAACAACACCTAATTAAAAACGGAAGAAGGTAATTCAAAGATAAATCAAATATTAATAAATATTAAAAAGACACACACATATGTAGCTACTACATAAACACAAAAAACTAAAAGGACAACACGGAAACATTAAAAAAAAAATGCGGTAATTGTTCGTCAGTTTGTTGTTTTCCTTTTTTTTTTTAATTTTATTTTATCCATTTTTACTTTTTCCTTTGTAAATTTTTTTTTCATAAAAATTTTCGTACAAATTAAGATTTTTTAGTGCATGGGTGAAACAATAAAATAGGGATTTTTAAAAAATCATTATTCATAGTCGTCATATAAATATTCTCGTCAAAAAAACTCTCCGATAGGCGAAAATCGTGGCGATTCTATGGAAGATTCGGAGCAATGAGAGTCAAAGTCATTCGATTCGTCTGAAGACGATGACGAGAAAGAGGAACGGACACAATTGGACTCGCCAGCGCGCGAAGCAGAATTGGTATAAATACTAATTGTGCTGTATGTGGAGTTTACGCTCGGGCTTAGCTCGTTTGTTTGACTGGGGTTTGTGGAGGAACAGAGATACGTGTGTTCAATGCCGTGATCAGTGATTGAGAGATCTTGTGATTGTGCTGGTGATGTTGCATTTGAATTTACTTGGTGGTAGTCTTGCCGGACGTGAAGCTGTGCTCTAGGCGGTGTGTTGAAAACAAAGTGCTTACCATCATCGGCCGTGCTGGAGGCGCTTGCAACAGCAGGGCTGCGTCCAACCAACAATGTAGGCGTTATATTGATCTGCTGGCGCTGGTGGTTGAGAAAATGCTGGTGATGTTGTTGTTGCAGCTGATGATGTTGCAATGCCGCCGACGTCGATGACGTTGCGGACACCGATAAAGACGACGATGTGGACAGCTGCAACGGTCGTTCATCGCCGTCCATAATCGAATTGATTTCCGGGCTCATAAGCATCGGTTCCAAGGGTAGTTTGTTACGTTGACTGCCACTTGAACCGGATTTGGGTCGATTTGGTGAAGGCGAAAGACCATGAGACGTATGCGATTGAAGATGAAGATGATGATGTGTAGGCGCCGTATGATGATGTAGACCGCCATTCATATTCGCATATGGATTCTGTGACTGTTGTTGTTGCAGCATGGGCTCATGCGTGTAGTGCGGCAGTTTAGCGGGACGTGAGTTATGCGTTGTATGCGGTAAATTGCGCTTAATGCCAACTAATTTGAATGTAGAGAAAATAGAAAATAGCTTCAGTAAAATTCTCTTTCTCTCTAATAATTAATTCTATAGATTAAATTAATTCAAACTTTGCTTACGCTCGATTTTTTGTGGTATACCATTGGGCGTGGGTTGATAGTGTGTCGCCGATGCTGCCATATGATTGCCACAGTTATTGTGCAACTGATGATTATTGTGAGACGGCAGTTCGCTGCTTTGTGGGGCATTAGTGGATGCTGCGGCAGTAGCCGCGGCGATTGCAGTTGCACGTCGCAAACGTTCCTCATTCTCTTCCTTGAATTTACGAGCCAAGACGTGATCTTGCAATGAAGCGGCAAGTCCTGAGAGCGAAGTGCAACACACGGTTAGTGGTAGGTTGATGGGATTGCAAGGGTTATACCTACCTTCCAGGGGCGGATTGGCGCCGTTTATACGTGTACCACGCGAGCCACCGTTGCGTTCCTTAGACGCCTTTGGCGGTTGCTGCTGTTGGTGTGACGATGTAGGCGCCGGATGCTGTTGATTATGCTGTTGCTCCTCGTGGAAATATGCCTCAATGCAACCCTTCATTTCGGCACGGGGCAACGCCACTGTTTGGTATTCACGCGCTGCACCACCGCGCGCACCATTGCCACCAACGCGACTCGTTTGCGCCACCGGCATATGCTGATAATTTTGCGCTGAGTTGCTTTCGTTGCGACTGTTGTAACGTTGTTGTGGCGGCGGTGGCGCGCTTGACGATGTCGTCGGAGAATTCACCTTCATGCTGATCGCGCACTCCTTGTTGGTAACGGACTTTTGGTTGTATGCCGCGACATGGGCAAGCGTAGCCAGATTATTGGCAAACGGCGACTTGCGTCCTGAACCGACGCTAACCGAATGGGGGTAAACGCCAGCGCTTGCCGCTGCTGACGTCAGATGCTGCTCTTCGGGAAGCAAGCGTACGTGTACCCTTTCCGGTCGCTGTACATTAGGATTGATAAGCAGCCGCTCGTTCGCACGCTCACGTTCGCGTTCCGCAAGTAAAGCGCGCTCCATAAAGTGCGCTGCGACATTGGTATTGTGGCCAATTGTGGCACCAGCGCTGCTAGTTGCAGATCCCATGGTGCTCATATTGACGACGGCATTTATGATGCTCTGATGTGAGATCTCCAGGGTACGCTCGATTTCGCCATTGACCAGATCGCCAATGGTCTTCGATGACATGGACACAGGAGGGGCACCAGACGGTGTTGGCGTGGGTAGCGGTTGCTGATTAAGTTTCTCCTGGGACAGATGCCGTCGCAGTGCCATTTTTGCAGGAGACACTTGTGTATAGTCTGGCTGCGATGAGCTGGAACTCGGTCTGCTTGGTGGCCTGATGAGCGAGGCGTTCATATGCAGCGATGACATTGTCTGTGACAATGCCGATTCGCGACTGATGCTCCGCTCGCGCGGGTTCAGACGCTCACCGCGATTCGTTTGATACAACAAGATCGCGGAGTCTGAGTTGGCAGAACTTGAACGCGGCATAAGATCGTCCAACTGTTCTCGACTGCTGGACCGGTTGGCTGCCGTCATTAGATTTTCAGCCACAGAGGGCGCCTTGAATTCCAGCGGATGATGCGCAGCATTTGCCATTTGGCGATGTGAAGAGTGCTGATGATGATGCGCGTGGGCTGGTGGTTGGGCGAGCTGTTGCTGTTGTTGTTGAACCGCTTGTGCTGCGGCGGCTATCATCATGGCATGTTGTTGTTGTTGTTGTTGTTGTTGCTGCTGCTGCTGCTGTTGCGCCATAAAGTGATCATAGCTGCTGAGACTCACGGAGCCACGTCGCCGATGAAACGCCAAATCGGCGACAGCGTTGGTATTCGAAGCGGCATAAAGTGCCGGTGAGGTCAGATGAGCCATGTGCGTCGATTGCGGTGCTGAATGCGGCGGCACCGTTGGTGTCGGTGTTGGGTGATGATGATTATGTTGCTGTTGATATTTTGAAGATGGAGGACTCGTAGAATCTTTACCGCCGCTGCTGTTCGTCTTGCTGTTAACATTCAAGGTGTACTTCTGCGCAGCTTGTATCTGGCTAGGAGGTAATGATGTCGAACCACCGGAAGACATTTGCTTGCCATATTTACTGCTGCCATAGCCACCAGCGCTACTTCCATAGGGAATGCCACCATTAATATTATTTGGAGGCACATTGGGTACGGCGGCGTTCGCAGGTAGCGGCGGTGTTACTGGTGAAATCGTCGTATTCGCATTCAGATGGACAAGACCCTGAGTAGAGACCGTAATCATGTTGTGCACATTGCCCTGTATTTGCAGATGCCCGGGTGGTGGTGGAGGCAGATGATTTGACGCTACCAGGTTAACGGCTGATACGTTGTTGGCATGCTGCTTGCTGCGTTTAGACACTGGCGATTGTTGTGGTGAGGGTGACGACGTCGGTATGCCATTGTCTTGACCCACTGTGACTGAATGCACAGCCGCCTTGCGATGCTCCTGATCCTCGTTAAGCGCCGATGTGATGATGCTCTTGAGTCGATCCTCGAAATTGGCCACCTTCGGTGATTCCTGTACGTTGGCGTTCACCGTATGCTTTCGTCCCACCATCACTGGCAGTTCACACTTGGGTAAAATGCTTGTGCCACGCATTGAGTTCGCCGCAGCTATTGGCAAAGCTGCGGCAGTCAACTGCTGCTGCTTATTGGCTGATGTGGGCGCGGGCATTAGGGTACTGTCCTGCGGCTGATTCATGTAAATAGAAACCGGCGGCAAGTGTTGTTCGTTCCGCTGGTGTTTGTTGGAGTTGTTGTTGTGGTGATTAACGTTGCTGGTGACAGGTAGGCGTTTCTCTTCCTGCGACATAATATGTTTGCCACCATTCGTATAAGGTGCAGCTGTGCTAGTGCCTGCGCCCATCGTAAACTTGCCCGCCTCAATTTTCCGTCCAGTTTCCAGTATCTTTTGCGCCAATACCTCTGGGTTGCTCTCCTCGATCTTACCCACATCTGGAACATCAGGCCATTCTTGCGAACGAGCACGATGCTCACGGTTTCGCCGCGAGTTTTTCGCGTGCCCACCGACAGCTTTGCTCGTTGTACTCACAATGAGATTATTTGGCATTGTGGTGTTCAGGTTGGGATTCATTGTATTCGCATTAACGGTAGGCGCCGAAAGCTGCACGGATTGCAAATTAGCCACCGAAGTCATTGGCGACACTGGCGTCGTCCCCGTTACTGGTGTTGCCAATGTCATGTTCGTGCCCTGCGTTAGCAATTGCGCTGCGGTGCGTTGCTCCTCTAATACCTTCTCCATCGACGATGTCTCCTTCTCAATCGACGACACTTGGGCATACATGCGTTTCCGCTGAGCTAGCGTATTCGCAATCTCCTTAATGATTAACTCCTGTGCCGAGTTCTCAGACAGTTCATTTGGCAGTTCAATCTTCACTTTGCCATTGGCGCCGTGCAACTTAAGGGGGGAATGCAACTCCGCTGAACGTTGCTTGACCAGATGCTTCTGTTCATTCTCATAGACGGTTACCTCGTTGCGGACCTTACTCACCGCATTCTGCAAGTCCTTGTGCCGTCCGACAATATCTTTCGCCTTTGCAATTATATCATTCGGCGAGGATACATTTATGCCCAGCTCGGTCATGCGTTGCTTCAGTAACGCCACACTGTCGTCGATTAGCACCTTGATCTGTTTATCCAGCTGACTGGCGCGATTTTTAAGACGCGCCTTTACCTCCTGCTCATGTTTGATTTGCCGCTGAATTTGCGGCACCATCGACTTCGACTTCATTTGATCGATGACCGCCATGTACTGGGAACGAAACACATCGAGCAGTATTTGCAAAGCGTACGGTGAATCCTGCGGCGCTTGCGGTATGTCCAACTCTGTGTGAGACATATTACCTGTCAGCAACGACGTCAAATGCTGGTCAACCGTGCCCGGTGCTGCGGGTAACTTCTTGCACATCGCATTCACCGAAGTGCTAAGCAGTGTCTCCTTGTGCAGCACATCGAGTCCGGCAATCTTCAAAGACTTACGGCCACGTGCGCCCTTCTTCATGCGTCCCTTGCGACCACCACGGCCAGCGCCTGTCATGCTGCTACTGCCGTTACCGTTATCCTCTTTCGACGACGACTCCTTACTATTGTTCGCCGATGTGGCCGCAGCCAATTCACGCTCACGTGCTGCCGCCTCACGTTGTGCGGCTGCCGCCGATTTACTGGCAATCGCCGCTTTCCTTGTGAGCTTTTTACGCTTCTTTTGCGTTGTAGCGCGTGCATTCCGCGAGTTCGTTGTGCTGCTGAAATTATTATTATCCTCGTCTGACTGTGAGCTTTTCCCCTTCGAGCTGCTGCACCAGTCTGACCACACTTTACGCGTTGTTGGACCATTCGAGATAGTTATTGTACCATCATTTGTTATGGTGCCAGCTTCGCCTTCACTCTCTGTCGAAGTGTCCATGTCCATGTGGGGCTGTTGCTGTTGTTGTTGCTGTTGTTGATGATGCGTTGTTGGCTGCTGCTGTCTTGTTTTGGATGCACTGCCACTACCTGCGGTAGTTTGGTTGTTGATGTTCGCCGGCGAATTCGTGCGCTGTGTCAAACTATTTGAATTTGAGTTGCTCATTGTGGTGTGATTGTTCGCTTCACGTTTGGCACGATCCCGCGTTGTGCGTACTGAACCTGTATTCGCAAGGAAGCAAGGAGTACAGAAAGAAAAAAACACATTTTTGAGGTTAGCGCAGGCAAATACAATGAACTGCACAAAACACACGGTACTTTTGATCCTAAACAAGAAAATGAAAAGTACAAAAAAAAAACACATCGAAAATTAAGAGAAAAGAAAGTATAACAGTAAACAAGAATCAAACGAAAGAACGGAACATGATGCAGGCAAATGATTCTGCGTATGACTGATTGTGTGTGTGTGTGTGTGTGTTTTTTGTTGTTGTTGTTCTTTCTTATTTGGTTTCTTTTTTTTTATAATCCTTCTACTTTTCTTTCGATTTTTTGGCTGATGGTGTTTTTGTTCGCCTATTACGCTTTGGTTTTCTTATTCTTATTGTTATTGTTGAACTTGGCGACGATGCTTTTTCCCGCCGTCTCGCTCTACTTACCAGCATGTTCGCCATCAGCAGCACCCTTCGTTTTTAAACGCTGAAAGTAACGCTCCAATATTGTACGATCAATAACATGCAGATAGTACGACACAGGCTTACAGGTCCAGGAGACAGAACCCTTCAACGGTGGTATTTCGCTGACATGCATTATCGTGCCTATGTCGCTGAGATTTCTGTGGGGTAACATATTATTAGACTCACCCTTTCGCCATCGTCGGGGAATAGTAATAGGGCCGAGAACTTACCGATCCGTAATACGAAAGTTCAGCGGACAGAAGGACTTCGATGAAACGACGCGTGCGCCATCGCGCAAATCGGCAAACCGTTCCTTTAGCTGATGATCGACATTCGGGCCGAATGCAAAATTATTGACAAACACCAGGGACGATGAGGTGATTTTCTCACGATGCTCATCGACAAGAAAATCACCCTTTATCAGTTTGTAGTCGCAAAAGCGTTTGCCGAACCAAGCCATATACTGGCGAAAAATCGTATCCATACGCTCCGCATAGGCGGCCGGTGTATCCGCTTTCTCGACGCCAATACAAGTCTTCAGCGGAAATGAGCCGGCCATCTGCAGCACAACTTGACCGACGCCCGAACCGAGATCGATGAAGGTATCCTCATTGGATACAGTCACATGCTTGATCATTTGCTGTACGAGCTCATACGATGTCTCCCCATAGACCTCGGGCGAGAATGGTTCGTATTGATTGAGCTTGTCGGGATCGAGTACGGCAGCATTGTAAACTAATTGCAATATATGTCTTAAGAGGCTAGGGTGAGCGAATTTATTCAGACGCTCGGCGGGCAGTGAAGTTCCTTTTTCCTGTGGTTAAAATATACAATAAAATAATGATTATTATTTTTGATTAGTAACGGGTACACTACTTACCAATGCAACAATACTGTCTACAGCCTTATTAAATCGATCGACAAGATTTGTCATAGTCTTGTAGCAGGCAGTGTCGATTTGATTGAGATTAATCTCTTCGAATGCAGATGAAATGCTCGGCATTTCATCGCACACAAATTTTATAGTGTCTATAATGTCGATTCCATTATCATGCTTATCCTGACCGTGTCCAAATTGTAGGGGCCAAGTGAATGTGACGACTTCCGATGAACCGGCGGGTGAGCGCAACACCAAGTCTTTGACTTGAGGTGTTGCCATATTGTGTGCTCAGCTCAGTTGGCCAAACAGTTACGACGCGACGACACAGCCACACGAGCGAGCGCTGGGATGGTGGGTGACGACGACGATTAGCAACTGGCAAACCAACTAAAGAAGGAAATGCGACGTTCTTGTCAACACACCACACTACCTACAAATACTCAATACTCCCCACAGACAAGACGATTTCCAGCTCCTACTGGTATGTAATTTAATAGCTCAAACTCTTTTTCCGCCTACTACCACTGATGTGCCCTTTCCTCCGGCTCTGTGTACCGTAGGTAGTGTCTTTGGCCACAAATTAGCAGATCCAGCTGCTTTTCAAGTATTCCTTATTGTATTTGTTGTTGTGGGAAATCACTGATTGCCTTAATAGCTTTTCTTAAGCTGGTCACACTGCATACTGCTTAACGGTTTTTACCACGTACTCCTTCCACTCTTGTTGTGTGTTTTAATTGATGAACCTTGTTTGAACTTCTGGTTCAGTGTCAAAGTTGTTGAACGACATACTTTTGTTTAAATAAATTATAAATGTATCTATGCGTTTATAAATAACAATTACGATATACATAAAATTATGTAAAATGATTATAATGTGAATTGGCATAGAAGGAGTTTTTTCTAGCGTTGGTTGTTGTATCTTTTTTTTTTGTCTAGTCGTTTAAGTTGCAATTGTCTAGGAACAGTGGCAGCGTTGGGTATTTTGAGAATTTTATTTAATTCTTAAAATTATTTTAAAATTTTTGTTTATGTTTATTTCTTACTATTTGGATAAACCAAAGAAATGTATTAATAAAAATGATTTAGGTTTGTTTTTTGCGATTTAAAATGTCTGATTATTCAACCCACTTTCGTTCATTCATGAATTCGTTTTTAACTACGTGGGCAGCAGCGGGTGTGGCTGAAGGCGTTCGCGACGACAGAACTTACAATTCCTTGATGTAATTGTTGTTGCTGCTGCTGTTACTATTAATGCTGTTACAATGTAAACAGCCCTTCGTGCTCCTGTCAAACCAACTTTCTTCTCGCTTTCGCCCACGTTCCTGATGCGCTTTTTGACGTCGCGGTTAGCGTAGTCGTTCTCTTCCGTGTTGCTGTTATTTTTATTTCTGATGGTGGTGTTGTTGTTGCTGTTCTTCCGTTCTCTTCTGGTCGCAACAACAACAGCAACAATTGGCCGTATTTGCTCAATGAATTGAAATAGAAGAACAGCAGTTAGGATAACAAAATACAAAAGTAATTGATGATAGTTGCGTAATTTGATATTTTGCTGAATGTTAAGAAAACGAAACATTTTCAATAATGTTTAATGTTGACATTTTTTATTCCGTTTCTTTCTTTGTGTCTGCTCTTCTTATGTGCCGCTGCGTCGTCACAATTTGACTATGACACTTCTCGATTTATTGTTGGGTAGGCGGTTTGACGTGTGGGCGTTGGCGTTTGCTTTAGTAGGTGTGCGAAGGCTTTTGTGGTATATTTGAGTTATCTTCTGAGTTATCCTTTTTAGTTTTTTTCTACTTTTCCTTATTCTTAAATTTCAATAACACTCTACGGGTGCAGCACTTTTCTGTCTTATCCTTACTTTTTCCTTTCTCACTCTCTCCGATTTAAATTACTCTTTATTACTAATTAATTTAATAACTTTTTATTTTAAGTTATTTTATATTTAATTTTATATTATTTATTATCATTGAAAGAAGTCTGTAAGAGAGAGAAATAGACAATGATGAAACACAAATAAAGAAAATCGAAAATAAATAAATTATAAAAAACAACTTGCTATGCTATGCATTATGAGGAAAATGAAGAAAATTTATTTAACTATGAAAATATATTTAAAAAGTTGCATGCAAAAATGTAAAAGGAAAATCCAAAATTTCGTGTTAATGTTAATGAAAAGTGTTATTTCAACTACAATTATGCATAAGGTGAAATTTTTTAGCATTGTATATATACTTAATTAAAATTGTTTGATTAATCGTATATTTCTATAAGAAAACCACAGCTTTGGCACATTCATAAGTACCCAAATGTTATAGATATTACTGATATTACTAAAAATAACATTGTAAAAAGTTGGTCAAAATTGTTACCTAAGGTTTCCGTACAAGATAAATGGGACAAAGAAAATGATGTGCCACTTGATCACTTAAGAGAGGAGGATGCCACCTGTCAGGGTAAGAACAGCACATTTTCTATAACTGTAACTATTATTAATCCTTGTAGTGAAATTTCTAAGAATGAAATTATTGTTTGGCCACGTGGCGAAAATAAATACCCATACAACTATTCTAATGAGGATATAATATCGTCAGTTATACTAAAATGAAGAAAACACAGATTCTGATATTAGGATTGTAGAAACTGACGCAGTAGCCGATAAAGTGTTCAATAAAGAAGCAGTAGAACTCTTTGCTGGAAGTATTTTGTGGGCTAAACAGACAAACGCCTCTGAAACTGAATTATTATTTTTAAATAAATTAAAAAACGGAGTTACAAAACTTCAAAAAGAAAATTGTCTTAAAAAAAAAATAACCTCGTATTTAAGAACTAAATATTGTTTAATGTTTAATGTTTGCTTTTTCAGGGAATATGTTAGAAAAACATTCATATCAAACGAGCGAACCATTTCTTGGCAGTGGCTTTCGATAGAGTACCTTCACCACAAACACCACAAACTTTTTCACGTGCCGCATCGTCCGAAATTTCACTCATTTTAATAACTTCTTGTAGAACAAACTGATCTTATGAAATTTTCACTGATTCGTCTGCTGTGAAAAAACGAACCTTTTAAAAATTATGACAGAACAAAGTCAAGTGAACAGAAAAAGTCCTCAAAACAAAACTCAGAACTAGTTATATACTCAAGCCCAATATCTAAAACTCAGCATTTTTCTAAAAGATGCCCCAAAGAACAAGTGGCCTAACAGAGCAACTACAATAAGAACGCATTCCAGTCGGTTTTTTAGTATAATCTTGCAAATACGAGAGATTCCTTCTACAGCATAGGACACAGCATAAAACCACAAGGACGCACCTTCCGCACATGTGGTATATACAAATTTACCACCTAAAATTACACAAGTGTTTCAATGAACAAAGCTTAGCCTTTATAAAGCTTTTGTATTGGCTTCTTTTTAACACTAAAGTCTCTTGACTTGAATGTCCAGAATTTTGTAATTGTAAATTGTATAATTTCGGATAAATAATAAAATTATTAAGCTGTGAAAACCGATTGACAGCATGTTTAAGTTATTGAGACATTTAAATACATATATATATATAATGTTCTTCTTCTTCTTCTTCTTCTTCTTCTTCTTAACATATAAAAATCACGTGGGACTATGTTCGAAATGGGTCAATCTCCGAAAAACCCGACCGCTTTCAGTGCCAATTGCGTGCCTGTGCGTTTTTTATTAATGTGATAATTTAATATTATTATTTTCTAATTATTTTCTAATTAATTGTGCTGTGTAAAATTTTGTATAAATGCGACGAAGAAGGAAACTAACACGGACTACTTGGCTTTATGAGGCAATTTCGCCAGATGGTTTTGAGTTTGGATTTAATGGTTGGTGTTCGGGAAATAGCCGATATTTCAGTTTTCGGATTTATATCTTTAGATTCACTTAATGAGAAAATGAAACTTCTTGTTTATTTGAAGAGAGATCTTCATACTAAACGTTGGATTTGTCTTAGTGGGTAAGGGAACGATACCGATGTCTGTCCAAAATATAACGGCAATTATTGTTTTTAGAAAGAATTTTATCTATTCGTATTCATCAAAATAGACTCCATTAGATGTTATACACTTATGCCACTACTTTTCAAATCTTCGAAACATATCTGGAAGTCAATCTTTTTGACATCATTCATTAATGCATGTACTAATACTTTTTAGTTCCGAAACCATCCCAGGAGTCGTTTCTAATTCGTTCAGCATTATAACCCTATACTCTACAAGAAACCAGAATAATGCATTTCGACCATTTCCTGGTAATGGTAATCTGTACGTACATATGTAATTGTAGCAAGCGCAATGAAATTGGTCAACATACATGACCTACGAGTATTTTCAATATTGTAGTATTCCCTGTCTTAAATTCTTCATACCTTAATATCCTTCGAATTTAGTTTTGTCATCCTCTTTGAAGGCACACTCCATCGTGCCGAAATAGCGCAGGGTTAATTACCATTTACAATACGAGCCCATTTTCGAACGCCCAAAAAATGCATCATTAAATTAAACACATTTAATGCAAATTTAAATTCCCAAAATTTATTCAAAAAAAAGAGTACACGAAATGCCGGAACTGGAGGGGGATGCCGCCCACGTATGTATGTATGTACATGTTAAAAAGTATTATAATTTATGCGTCCCTTTTTTGTTTATTGTTGTCTTCTCTGTTTGCTTTTGGTCATGTGTTAATTTTGTTATGCGCAGCACGTTTCTGCTTCGAATATACATATGTATTATTTATTTGATTTAATTGAGTTTTATTTTGCTTTTTGTCGTCATTCTTGTTTTTTTTTTCTGCCCACATGAAGTGGACGTCGGTAGCTGCGGCGAATTCGTTGGCCCGTCGCTTCTCATTGCTATACTCCCATTAGCATAAAATTGTGAATGGTACAAAATGGAACGGAAAATAGCCAAGCTTCAAAGAGAAGAAGAAGCAGTGTCATTAATGAAGCTTACCACAGTATTATGCGGCAGTATGTGAACGTGCGTGCTTGCATGCATGCGTTCGTTGGGTTTGTGTGTTTATGCGTCTGTTGTCTCGTTTTCTCACTCTCATTGCGCGCAAGTCTGGGATAGTAAAAATCGATAAAACAACCCCTGTTGGAAATGAAAGTTTTTAAAGCGGGAACATGTAGTAACCGACAACACACGGCTTTGTTGACAGCGTTGCTGCTGATGATAATGGAGAGGATGATGATGGTTTTTATCGTTCGTTTTGTCTAACTCGTTCGTTTTGTCTAACGGTTTGTCTGCCTATTCGGCCGCCTAGTTCTGTGTGTACGTGTGTTTGTGAAAGCAGGCACCTCTATTAAAAGTCATCCTCGTTGTCGTTCTTTGTTGTTGTACTGCTTTTCGCAGGTGGGGCTGGTGGTAGTGAGTGACAAGCAGTGTAAATTTCCCTATTTTGGGGGTGTAGCACTTACATTTGTAAGTAGCTTGCTTTTGTTTATTATTTTTTCGTCTATTCTTTCCTTCCTTCACGTCACCTTACACACATAAAATCAAGTCAAATAAATTAAATTTGGTAGCGCCACTAACCGTCGGCAGACCACGAACCAACACCTTGGTGAATACCACCCGTTGTCGTTTTATTTCATTTTAATGACTGAAATGCCGTTGAACCACTCCCAACTCACACAACAAGCAAAATTGAGAAAGAGAATAGTAAAAGAGAGTTAGTCCTTCTTTGCTACGGACCACGTAAAATTGTTACACTTAAAGTGTTATGTAAGACTTTAAATGAGATACATACACAAAGATACAAGGAAAAACCCGCCGACAGACACTGAAAATTATATTAAAGCTCATTATTTTGAAGTACACGAACATTAAACTGTCTGGCATTGTGGAAATTGCATAATATGTATCTACATATCTGCACACACACGTATACATATATTGGTATATGTCCAGATGAACGCTGTTGTTGCCATGTTCCAATGTATCTACATTGTGTGATTACAACAACAACTATATTGACTATGTTCTTTGGCATGCATATTGAACGTCTGCATGCTTGTATGCGAACACGTTTGCCCCTGTATGTGTGCGAGACTAGCTTATATATATATAGACACACGTGAACAAACGCACGCATAACTGTGCATAAGCATCAGTCAGCTAAAGCCGGCTTTCCAAAGCGTGACTCCCTTCTTAATACTCACCGCCGATAAGCAAACAAACCGACAGCAACCCGCATACTACTTCAAATCAAAATTGTTTCTTCTTCTTATTTGTTGATGTGTGTATGTGTTGTGGTTGTCGTTGTGTTGGATTTGTTTGGAAGTCCCCGACCGGGTACTATCGGAAATGTATCGCAAATCGAATGAGTTTGGAAATGAAAATTGCCACAAATGCGGAATTAAACTCTGCCAAAGTCTTGTTTTAAGCACTAATGTGATTTTAGGTCTGGCAATGCTGGGCTTTAAGTCTAGTCAATTCCCTTTCAACGTTCAGTTGCTGCATTTCACTAAAAAGCCAACAAAACCAGAATAAAAATAACTTTAAACCAAAAAGTAATGGAAAAATTAAACTGACTCGAAGTGGTCATAGAAATGACATCGTCCACATCCATACTTCGACCTATCTCTCTCTTGCACTACCATTGCTCTTTGGACGTTATTAAACAGACATGTCTGTTGCCTTTGTCAATTGATTCGTACATAACCACGATATAAGCACACTAATACACTAGTCAAACCAAAGCACCTTACAAAAAAAAAAAAAAAATCGCACATTTTTATTCGCCTGAGTTTTTGGAATTTAGCACAGCGGCAACTTGACAACGCACACCACCGTCTTTGGAATGTCAGTGTGGAATGCAAAATCGAGGTTATATATGCGAGACTGCTTAATAAACAGTCAAGTCATGACTTTTTGGGTTCAATAATTGGTTGAAATGTCGAAGCACTTTTACGGTTTAAAGTGACGTATGCGTAATCTCGTTAATTTTATTTTACACTGTGAGAAAATAAAGGCGATTTTTTATTTCCTTGTTCACTCCTCTAGGCAACATAGAGGCATCCACGAGCCTCTTCAAATTTTTGGAATATCTATGACTTGTGGTGGCAACGCATATCAAATGGTTTTTGTTTGATAGAGTGTGCAATTAGCCTGACGCTACCAGTCCTTGGGGACATTTTACAAGGAAGGGCAGAACAACGTCTGCGGGCTACGCTAGTTATTTATAAATATAGATTATATACATAAATAGAATATATAATGTAAATTAGACTTAAGAGTGTCAGCTAGAAGGCCTTCGACCTGAGCTTCTTAGAAACAGAGTTAAATTAAATTAGTCATTAGGTCACTATATTTTATGAAGATTATTTTTTGTATGTTGTCAAGAGATGAATTTATGAGCAATCCCCGCGATACCGAGGATCTGCATTTCTTTCTTCACAACGGCAAATGATGTGCTTCTTTCAGTTTTAGACCCGTCCGTGAACAGTCAGTTCCAATATTTGAGGCGATGCTTTGATAATTCTTCTGCCAGCACTTGACGGAAAGTTGAATCAGCAGATTTAGGGTAGTGGTGCAGAGTAGTGGTGATAAAAGAAGTTGATTCTAAGGGACCATATTGTTTAGTTTAATAAATTGAATGCATCTCCCAATGGACGATATGTCTTTTTTTTGGTCGTTGGTAATCATTGTTCAAAATATTGTTGGTAGTGCAGAAGATTTTGGGGATAAGTTTATAGGTCATTTGAGTAATTGAGTAAAATAAGCTAATAGTTTAAGGCCTGTTCCAACAGCGGTGCGCAGAGAACGAAAAAAGCATGAAAGAGAGGTATGCGAAAAGCGCTGACCGCGAGGGAAAAGTTTAAAGAGAAATTACTAAGAATAAGTTCTAAGTCTGCCAGTCTGCACCGATTGAGTGTTAATCGATGACTGTCAGTCTAAAATATTCGGGACAATCCATTTCGATGTTAAATCTCTACTGCTTTTATGACTCAACAACAACGGCTGTTTATGTATGACTCAGATTCGGTTCTTGGAAATATTGTAGTCATTCATAAAGGCAGAAATTTTAAACGAACGCAATGTGAACGACGTCAATGGCCTTTATTATTGGAATTAGAAATATGTGCGTGATCCACATTTTGTTCCTCAGCTTCAGGAGAGTGCAGAGAGGTGGGAGTATAGAGCAAATGAACTGACACAATTACGTAAATATGACAGTAACGGAAACAACGACAACAACAATTAACGAAAATCGTTTTTAATCAACGTGACACACCTACAGCCACACCCCCATAAGAGAAGAGATACACAAAACCCTTGCTTCACCATCCACAGACTGGGTCGGTTGCTGTTATTGACAAGGGCGGTACTTGCGTAGCACACACTTTTGCTAGCTCAACATTATAGTCATAGGCAACAATAAAAAAGCAACAACAATGATGCGATGATGATGACGACGTTCAGGATTTTTCTCCCGACTGTCCCGCTGTCTAACAGTCAGCTTAGGGAAATAATGCCGTGAAAGAGATAAAGTGCAACAAAAAAATAAATAAATAAATAAATAAAATAAGAAAGGAAAGAAACAAGAAAGCCGTGATAAAGATAAAAAGAAAGAAGACTTTATGCGCTACTTTATGGAGAAGGTGATTTAATGGGCTTATAGGTCAAACACAGGTTGGCCGTTGGCGTTTTTTGAAAAACGACTCAAAAACGACAAGTGGGCATTCCCGTTGTCGTCTTCGCTGTCAATTGACGAAATTCGGTATTCTCTAACTTGTGACAACTAGAAAAGCGCCTGTGAAATATTCGTATTCAGTCGTCAGCATTTGAGGTGGCGACGCTGAAGCGAGTGTAGTGAAAATTAAGAAATATGAAAATATGCTAAATGTTTTCGAAAAAGCATAAAAAACTTGAATAATGAATGTTTCTGAAAACAATTAGCAGAAAAATAAACCCGCTTTGACCTCTAGTCCGTGTTGGTAACGGTTGGCACAAAGTAAATACCCAATAAATGGTAAATAATTCATGATACAACTAAATTTACAAACAAAAAATTTTTTTAATATCTTTATTTCTGAATTTGCCGTCAATCCAGAGGGGGACCATCATTGAGTTGCTTAATTTTACCTTCGTTTTTACGGAAAAATACACTCAAATACAATATATTTTTACATCAAGTTTTAAAAAAATATTAAAGGGGAAAGAGAAAGCAAGGATTGTGGAAAATGGAAAGTAGGAGGAGTTAACCATTTGAGTTCTTCATGAATTTCGTGATAACTATTTAACAGATGAACTGCAGTTGCCATTCTCAAGACTTGGTTTTGGAACCTCTGAATGATTTTAATGTTTGAGTCACTAGCTGTGTCCCACAATTGAATACAGTAGGTCCAAATCGGTTTTAGTATGGCCTTGTATAGTAGCAATTTGTTCTTTATTTTTAGTTTGGAGTGACGTCCAATGAGCCAGTAAATTTGCCGAAGTTTCGCATTTAGTTGGTTCTTTTTTGCGACGATATGAGGTCGCCATGTGAGCCCTCTATCAAGGGTGAGTCCATGATATTTAACTGTCTCTGCATATGGTATTCTAACAGCATTTAACTTGACCGAAGGGCAGTTTTCTCTTCTTTTTGCAAATGTTGTGTGCGATGATTACTCAGGGTTGACTACAATGTTCCATCTGTTCAGTCATACTCCAAAGGAGTCAAGCTGTTCTTGCAGCACTATAGAAGCCCCGGTAAGAGTCGTTGAAACTGCTACAAATGCAGTGTCGTCTGCGTAGGTGACTGCAGTGAGGGAATGATCTCCAGTGATAGGCAGATCTGCTATATCTGATCTATAAACTTCAGACCACTTCTTTGATTTGCCCAGAAGATCTCATATATTTATTTATAGATCTCTCCATTTATTTTAAAATACGATTTTTTATTAAAGTGAGTTTCAGAAACAAGGCATTAATGTCATTGATTTTTATAAATTGTTCGACCTCAGATCTGCTTTTACACAAACCGTTAGCATTCCAAAGTAGTATGGGCGGGTTTACTTGCATAGCTTGGTGATTAAGGTAGTGAGCATTTGCTCTAAAGTGACTGTAAATTTGTTGAACATGTGTTCCATCATGGCTTCCAATCTCTTAAACATGAAACTTGATTGACTCTCGTTAGTCAATTCTGACTGGTTACTGGTTGGGGGAGAACTTGATGGGGTATTTAACTATAAAAGGCCGTCAAATGAGGCTGAGGTAACATTTGCATTAACGTCTGCATTTGAAATTTATTGTTCTCTAATAAGTTTACAGGAACTGTCTTTGGCTTTGGTCCATACCATTGTTTGGCCTTTTGATAAGCTTTGCAGCCTTTGTATAATGCAGCATGATCCCCCTCACAGTGAGCGCATTTGGCAGGCTCATTAATTGCCTTCGTACATTCAAGTGTACTGTGACCTTGCCCACATTTTACGCACCTGTATGGTAGTCTACAGTATCGCATTGTGTGTCCGAAGCCCTGGCAACGGTAGCATTGAATGAGATCATCGAATTTCTTCGGTGGCTCAACACTTACTATATATCTACAGAGACGGTTAATCTTAAAGGCTTCAACAGTGTTGCTTGATGGCTCCAAATTGACAAAAACAAATTGGCAGTGGACTCTTTGTTGTTTTGCTGAACGCATTTTTAATGTCCCTGGTGATATGACCCAATTCACGCAAAGCGTGAGATTCCAGTTGTGGGAGTTGAGTAATGCAATCCTTTGAATACTATACGATAAGCTCTCTTATCCTTATGTTGAAATGTGCGGTAACGCATGTTGGAAGAGTCAAGATACGCCTTGAACTTATCGTACGATTCTTTATCATTCAGCATTATTCTGACTTGTCCATATCGTCCTGCTTTATAATCAAACTGTTCGTCATGACCGATAACTTTGGATATGTCAGCAATCATAACAATTGTAACAGAGACATCCGGGATAAAGATGGGTGGGGGTTTGATGGCCTAGACTTCTCTACCGTTTTCTGGACATTCTCAACAGAATAAGGGACGTCATCATCCAAGTTGTCTTGGTCCTCTATGGTGTCAGCTAGCACCTCAAAGCTATTGGCTCTAGAAGTGGATAACAACTGGTTTCCCTTAAGGGTTCCGGGGAGATGCTTCTGGAGAGGTGTCTTTCGTTTAACCACACCTTCTTCGGTATCAGAAGATACGTCAGAAGATGCTGGCGTCGACATCACTCATAGACAAATAGCACACCAAAAGAAAATAGTTCAAAATAGAACTGTAAATCGATAAAGTCGATAATCAACGAACGAATGAACTTTCCGTAGACACGTCCGCACGTAAAGAGTGAGTGTATGATCACAACTGTACAAAAAATTAATTAAATAAAAACTAAATAAATGATAATTAAAATAAATCAATTAATATTAAAGGTGTGGAAGGTCTTGAAATTTAAAGTCAAAAAAGAGGATGGTGATACCTTCTAGGTAGGTATCTGCTTATAGGTAGAAGCGGTGGAAAATTTAATGCAATTAAAGAAGCAAATAAATCCAATAGGATATGTTATAGGATTCCATGAAACAATTGAGGAGCTGACTATTGGCGAAGAGACGCCTAATATAAATTGTGAAAGTGGCTAAATTATAAATAAAGCGTCTGCTTTCCTCGATACCGACAATGACGAAATATCCACCGTTTTAACTAGTTAATAACACAGCCGCTGAATAAGAAAGGATTACATTATTGCCAAAAGCAATTTAAAGTACAACAAGAAAACGGCAACCGCTTGAAGTCCATAAGGAGGTATTTAGAAAGAAAGTGGTTGGAAAGTTAAGAGGAACGCCTTGTTTTTTATTCAAAAAATGAAATTATTTGCGAAAATTCCAAAAATAATAACTCAAATTAGAGCAGCGATGCTAACTTTTCATTTGTCCTTTGTGCTAGTTTTCGACAACTTGTCGTCTTCGTCTCGTTGTATTTAGGGAATACGACGCGACAGAAAGACGACTGTTAAAATATGAATAAGTTCAGGGAATAAGTTCGTAACGTTTTTAAATTTTCCTTTGTTTTAGAATGATTTTTTGCTGTTTGACAAAGTGTATAACATTCATTCGATAGTGCTCTTTCTGCTCTACAAAACTGTGCTAATCGTCTTTTTGAGTACTTTAATTATTTAATACTTTTGAGGCTTACAAATGGAATTCTACGGAGGTAAAAAGCAACATTTCGGCACTGCTCTTCTTCGCTGTTCATCGAGGCTAAAAAGCTGCTGAAGCAGCCCGGGACATTTGCAACGATACAGAGAAGGTGTCATAGGTGGGTCGACAGCAGCAAAGTTCAAAAATGAAAAAATGAACTGTGATCATAAAACGTTTCTCAATCATCTTCATTCAATGGGATTTGTCGAAAAATGAAGAGCCTGGGTACCGCACGAGCTTAACGAAAACAACAAACAAAATCGCCTTCATTGCTTCTCGCCCGCCATCGAGCAATCCGCGCCTATACATAAAAGCAAGGAGTGGGATACGCCAAAGCCAAAAGTCAAGCCTGACCCCATCCAAAGCAGACCATGATCTGCATTTGGTCGGACTGGAACGGCATGGTGCACTGGATAATGCTTGTAAGGAATGCCACGGTCAACAAGGAGTTCTATATAGCCCAGCTACACCGCCAGAAAGAGGCTACTCGACTGAAAAAACCCCATCAACAAGGCCAAAACATACTCCTTCACGACAACGCCAGGACCCATGTTGCACAAGTCGTCAAAGCCGCATGTCAAGAGTTCGAATGGGAGGTCCTTCACTTTCAGGTTGTCCTGTTGATAAAAACTGCTAGTGTTCTTGTGTGTATGCATGCACTGATATATGCGTCTGGATGTGCGTATGTTTGTGTTTATTGTATTCTTTACACGTTGCGGTACCATCTCAGTGTACAGTTGGATTTTGGTAGTTTTGGCTTAAAAAAAAAATAATAAAATAAAATAAAAAAACACAATAGAAAAGTTCATTCCTTGAAACAACAACTTTAAAACCTTCACTTAATGGGCTCCAATTGTATACGATGGATCTTTTCTTCTACACTTCAGATCTAACTCCTCAAGGCAGGTGTGGATTTTGATGGCTTTAAGAGATTCTAATGTAAAAGTTACCTTATTACACTAATAACTCAAGAAAAATTTATTATACAAAATTTTCAACATTTTTTAAATTCTTGTTTTGTTCAATTTACAACAAGTTGATCGTATACGTTTGTAATAGTAGTAAATAATTGTTCAAACCAGGCGATAAGTTATGACATAGATGCAAAGCACATTATAAGGCACAATGTGCCCGGTTTGGTGCTTAATAAATAAAATAAAATATTTTAAAAAAAGTTGATGAACGCTAAACTAAATAGTCGCAGAAAATTTTAATTTGTTAAGAATCACAATAGTTAAATAGTGTCGAAGCACACTTGAATTTTTCACGAACAAAGCACATTGTTTACGTGCTTGTTCTGGTTTTGATATTTATCGCTTGATACTTTTTTTCGCTGCTATTTTTACTCGTTTCTATTTATTCATTTTTTGTTTATATTATGTCAAGGTCATTATTCGCAACTATGAAACAACAAAAACGATAAAAACAAGTCCTCTCAGCGACGATGGCAACTCGCTAAAAACGGGTGGATAATTAAAAATTCCTTCAAAAATGGTCAATGCAAAACAAATTCCAACGACAACAACAAAATTTTATTAACACGATTATTTACTGTTGTAAAATAATAAATTTAGTTCTCTTCTGAACCCCGCTCTCTTGCCAACACTTCATTAAATTTATATAACTTTTCGTATCAAGCAGTAAAGTCTTGGTTCATTAACTACTCATGGTCACGTGCAGAACAACATCAACGTTTGCTTCAACTTTTGTGTTGCTTATTCCTTGGAAACAATTTCTTTTCTGATTTTTTGTATCGAAAAATTCTTTAAAATAGATAAATTATTTAGCTGGAGGTTGGCTAAAAATATTTTTATTACAAAACACAGAAATCGAAAATTGTATTGTTAATTAATGTAAATTCAATACACCAAGGTACAGGTGCTAAATTCGTTCAAGTTCGCCTTGCTTTGCTATGTAATACACCTTTAAGAGCACAACGAAACAGTTTGAGGAGCAAATTTTCTGTATAACAAGGTCAGTTGATTGCGTAAAGCAAATAGTGAAGCGAAAGTATTGATTGATTTTGATGTAAAATTTCATTTGATTTTAGAAATCAAGTAAACGTCACGCCTTTCATAAATGTTTCCTAAGAAATTCTAATAAAATTAGGTGGAAAACTATTTTTGACATGAAATAAGAGCAAAGGCAAATTCAAATATGCACATAGGTGTAACAGAATACTGCATGTGTGAACAAATTATTAAAGAATTCCTTGTTCTTCTACATTCAATTTTGTTGTTGCTTTTTATAAAGATGATGATGATGCAATTGCAGCTGTAAAAATATATTAAAGAATAAAGCAAACTTTAAAAAACAAATATTTACACAACAAAAATCACAGGAACTGTAAAACAAACCCAAAACTACACAACGCTACATTTATTGTAGCACGCTAGAAAAATAAGAGAGAGTGAGCCCAATTCAGTGAGTGATCAATATTTCATTGAGCTTTAGAGAGAGAGTGAATGTAAATGAGAGTATACGAGTGGATGACCGCCATAACAGTTTTACGTGTATTGACAAACGATGCAATTAAAAAACGAAATAGAAAAAAAAGCATACACATAAACCTCGTGACAAGTATATAGACAAGCAGAAAACCATTTATTTCATCGTAACTTAAGGAACGTAAAACAAGGAAATACTATGTCAATGCTATTTTCATACTATCATCTTTTTTGTTTGTACTTTCTTATCGCAAAACGATTGCGTAAAGCAAATTGTGAAGTTTAATTAAGCTAAATACATCATTTTTACTTTTTTTTATTAGTATTATTATTAACGTATGCTGGTGCCTGCCGTCACTATCCCCTGTCATATTGTACAATATGCGACAAAAAGCAGTACTCATAAAAACAAAGGAAGTGATAATATTGAACGAACACATCGAATTTGACCTACATTTGTTCACTGTCGGTACGTAGAAAAAATGTGGCAGTGTTAGCTAGCTATGTAAACAATTGATAACATTTCACAGCACGGCTGTCATTGACGGCACCACCCCATACAGAGTTAAAATAGCAGAAGAAAAAAAAGATGATGTTTTTTTTGTGTATGTGTGTGTTACTTCACTTTTATTACATTTTCCGCAATTTCTACAGCCAACCAGTGGCAAAAAAAATATTTATATAAACAATAATAGTACCCACTCAAACACCTGCAACGCCATGAATAGGGGAGAGAACAACAGCGTGAGTCAGAACAAGTGAAATATGCAAGGGCGGTAGATAAGAAATAATAAAAATGAGAGCGCAGCCGCTGCATCAGGTGGATTACAACAACAACAGTACACAGAAGCAACACTAAAACGATCAAAAAAAAAAACAGAGAGAAAGAGTGACGGGGAGAGAGAGAGAGAGCCGGGGTGAGCACAGGGAATTAGGCAGTGCAATAAACACTCGTCAACAACAAAGGCAATCGCGTCTTTCTTTTTATTTTTCCTTTTTATGTTTTTATTTTCATTTTTAATTTATTTTTTTCATCACTGATCAGCAACAACTGCAACCCATTCCAGTCGCCTGTCCGTCTGGCCGATGGCGGTCATGTCAAGTGCAGTTATCTTCTCACTCTTTCCCCTTCCACAGACAACATCAAGATCATTCACTTCAGTTTGGTTCACTCGTTTGTGGTTAAGGGGTGTCCCCCTTTCAATGAGAACGACAACAAACAACCACAACAACTTCGCGCCATTGATCTTCATTGCTGTCGCTTCTTATTTTCGTACGTTTTATGTTTTATGCATTGCATTATTGCAGATGTTACCGCATGTGCTCCATAAGTGTTTTTTACCCTTTTTTCTTTTAGTACGTGCCTTACAAGCGTGTTTTGATGGCAAATGAGGCCAGGCCGGCCAACACAAAGGGGAGCTCCGAGGACGAATCGCTGTTCCTGTTAAAAAATATTCCTTATATTTTATTGTTTGTTTGACCCGTCATTGTAATAGTTGGACTTCATAAATCGCACAGATGCGTTGCATGTTGCATGCATTTAATTTGACATTTTATGCAATTTTTCGTATAATGTATGCGGTTAATAACAGCTGCGGTGATCTCTGTTCATGCATGGCTATCCAGATAGTAAAGACGAAGGATACATAGGATACCCATTTGTCATTCACGCCAGCGAGTGAGAGCAAAGTAGCAAAATATCAAGTTTTATAAAATGCATTTATTAAAAAATGTTGATATTGTAAAAGAAGTCGAGGGAACAGCTGCGAGGAGAGATTTTAAGTCATTTTTGAAGCTAATTTCATTCATACATTTTCACAGTTTTGGCACAATTATACACCTTTATGGTCTATATCAGAGAACACCCGATTCTTTATGTAGCGGAAGTGATACATTGGTGTCAAGGCGGAGATATCTATTCACGTCGTCACCTTCACCTTAAATCACATGACATATGCTCAAGTCAAATAAACAGGGATGCTGTTTTAAGAATTACCACTGTGAACTACTGTAACGCTTGACAAGCGACTCACCTGACAATCTCAAATCTGAACGAAAAGTATCTGACTCAGAAACTAAGAAGAACTGACTGCTTAGACCGAACTCGAAGCTGAAATTGAGTAAGAAGCCGGTATGAACCCACGGTATACAGCTCTTAGGTACTGAGTCTAATTCAAATTTTCAAATGCTCAAACTACTGCAGAAGATTTACTTCAACACGTTGTAATAAATCGTTTTGGCATAGCAAATGTTCCCAGTCCCACCGATCCACCGATAACTTCCCGATTAGAATAGGTTTTTTTAAATACATGTATGTCCTTAAGTTTGATGAAGAATGCGTGCATAGCTATCTATAGCAATAGCGTGCATAGCTATCTATAGCAAAACCAAAAAACTTTTAATTGGTTAGCTTCATTTTACTGACTCATT
Source organism: Cacoxenus indagator (assembly GCA_035041755.1). Taxonomy (NCBI): domain Eukaryota; kingdom Metazoa; phylum Arthropoda; class Insecta; order Diptera; family Drosophilidae; genus Cacoxenus; species Cacoxenus indagator. The sequence goes on from JAWNKX010000398.1 coordinate 164,593, forward strand.
TCAATTATATTGCAACATTGCAAAACTTCTTACATTTTTCCACTCAAAACTTACACCGAATTTTGTTACGACCAATCGAACCTCTTAAAATCACCTGCCACATACAATTTAAATACTTTACCCAATTACATAAACAATTCCAAACTTTTACATCACCTCGCCCCTGGCAATACTCAAGAACTTTCTTTAAACAATAAATACATAAACAAATAAAAATATAACATAGAAGTCAAAAAAAATAAATTAAAACCATTAAAATAAGGCAAAAAATCGATTTTAAATTATCTTAAAAATTTGGCAATCAATGGGTAGTATGCGCACAAAGAACACAAATTTAAGGCTAATACGAAAATAATTATTTTCTTATTTAAAGCTACCTCTTTGCAAATCCGAGCACAACAACAAAAAGGGCAGTTGTGATCACACACTCTTTGAGTGCGGACGTGTATACGGAAAGCTAATTCGTTCATTGATTATCGACTTTATCGATTTACAGTTCTATTTAGTGCTATTCTCTTTTGGCGTGCTATTTTTTCACTTTCTGTTTTTCACATCAACTTGTCCGAATTCAGCAACAATATGTTTAGTAATTTAAATAAAACCAAAACCGATCCGCCCGACATTGCAAAGCAACGAATTAAACAACCATGCCTCAAAATTGACCAAACAAAGACATTAAAAAATGTGACCGACGGCCCTAAAAACCTTGTAATGTCGAGGTTAGAACCCAACACTTCTATGGACACAATTTCGCCTTTCTTACTTCGGAAAGTAATTGATAACATATGGGAAGGTCCTGTTCAAGAAGTCAAAATTCTCCGTAATGGTTCTGCGCTTATAAATACAAAAAATAAGAAGCAAGCGTCCAAATTAATCAAACTCGTTGACCTCGACGGTTCCACAGGAGTCGACATCACCGAACACAATTCACTCAACTCATGTAAAGGAGTCATCTACACAAACTTTTTGCGAAACAGACCTGAAGATGAAATCACCTCAGAACTGAAAACCCAAAACGTCCAGGACTAATTGCTTTCACCTTCTCAAAACTAACGCTTCCAACGCATTTATATCTTGGCTACGAAAAAGTTAGTGTACGACCGTATATCCCTCTCCCTCTCAGATTCAGAAAGTGTGGTCTACCGAACTTTGCCTCAACTGCTGTCTCGAAAAACACCTAGATACTGCAGATATGGAAACCTGCCAAAATACCACGATTTGCATCAACTGTATACATAACAACATCACAAACTATCTACACAGCATATTCAACCGTAACTGCCCCACCTTGCTCAAGCACAAGGAACTGCAAGCTTTTCGTGTATTGGAAAAAACGGACTTCAAAACGCTGTAAGAATCTACGCTGAACGCCATTCCCCGACGGGTTAGCACTACTCAGAAACGCTGCGATCGACTCAGCTCACTACCAAACCTGATAACATAACCTCAAGCTCTCTTCCAACCAACTACCAACAACCCATCAACACTTTCTGACGCAATCCTTCTCTCCACCTCTACTCCTCCCCACACAAATATTTCCAAAAAAACCTCCCACCAACCCCTCTCACAAATATTCAGTTCAACCGATACAAAACTTAAAATATTATCAAACAATCAATTCAAAAAAAGCAACAACAAAAAATACCTCTTTCGAAACAAAAAATACTGCTGCTCTACTAAATATCCTCGATATCGACTCAATGTCTTAATAATTAATACATCATTTTCTCAGTGCGGCCTGCTGGGTGTGTGCTAACTTGTACATCATTTGAGAAATGAGATTTAACGGCGGGGACTCTCATATCTCTTTCTCCACTTCAGGTCTAGCACTGCCACAGCACGCCGCACTTCATCGCATTATACATAGTGCGGTCTCACTTCGGATTACCTGTCGACGCAGTGGAGGCCAAACTCAATAGAACTGAAATTGACAACTCAGATCAAAGTTAAATTATTTTCAAACCTCATAACCCCCTCTAATCAATATGTCTCTTAGGATTATTCAGTGGAATTTTAATGGTTACATAAACAACTATGATCAATTACAAATTTTAATTAAAAAATGGATCCCAAAAATTATCACCCTCCAGGAAACTCACCTAACAACCAAACACATCATTCCAGCCCCTATAAATTATACAGCGTTAATTCAGCCAATGGATCATATAGAGGAGTTGCCCTCCTCATTCACAATTCCATTCAACACGAACAGATTACCCTCAATTAATATTTTGACTCCGTTGGTGTTAAAATTCACTCCAAAATTACCTTTAACATATTATTTGCTCATACATCCCCCCAAACAAAATATTTACCATCCGTAACCAACGAAGCGTATTCAATTTCCTTAATACCCCTACTGTTATAACAGGAGACTTTAAGAGTTGGCACAATTTATGGGGCTCTTCAATCAAAAATAAAATTCATCTATCAATCCCCTCTTATACTCCTAAACAACGATTCATCAACACATTTACACATATTGATCACACACTTGCCACCCCTACTATTGCTTTAGAAGCAAGATGGGAAATTGAAACTGATAATTTTCCCTCCTTTCCCAAAACCCACTGAAATTCAAAATAGACTCAGCAGACTGGCCCAAATACACAACCGCCTCCTTATTATATATATATCATCGCCAGCGCCCTGTTAGCCACAATTTGAACAAAGAATCCGCAAATCTTGTTAAGATTATTCGAGAAAGCGCCAACATTTCCATACCACAATCCTCACCTGCCTACCGTAACAAGCATGCAGTACCATGGTGGAACTCTCACCTTCAAAATCTCAAGAACCAAAAGAGCACACAATGGTCTCTACTTAAACGTAACGTATCCCCAAATAACATCTTAAAATATAAAAAAGCTAACGCTTTGCTTAAACGGGAAATAAAAATCGCAAAACGCTCCTCCTTAGAGGCTTTTACAACATAAATCAATCCTCACACTCCTACATCTAAAATATGGTCTAAAATCCGCACTTTTTGTGGACTTAGAAATCGCTTACCAATCCAGTGCATGTCATCATCTACTTCAAGAACTCCAATTACTAATCACCTGCTTATATCAGAAGAATTCTGTTCTCACTTGTCCCATCAAACACATGATTCCAACTTTAGCCAAACTTTCCGAACGAACAAATACCGGACATCCCCGTTCACAAACTCCTACAATCTTTCATCATCAGCAATTCAAATCGACTCCCCTATCACTTTAATAGAACTTGTTGGTGCACTCTCAAAATTAAAAGGTAAAACCCACGGACTCGATCGTATATCTTACCCCATGCTAAAAAAAAACTTAACCCCTCAGTTATGAGTAGACTTCTCGATCACTACAATAAAGTTTTTAGCTCTTTCATACCCCAAAACCACAAACTCAGTAAAATTATTCCTGTAAACAAACCTGATTCCAACAAAACAAACCTTAATTCATACCGACCTATCTCACTTAACTCTTGCCTAGCTAAAACCTTAGACAAAATAGTCGCTAACAGACTGCGGTGGTTCGTCTCGTACAACAAATCTATTGACACTTGACAAAGCGGCTTTAGAAAGGGAAAGTCGATATCAGACACTCTTCTCTCGTTAGATTATCTGGTATCTTCTTCCCTCTCCACTAATAATCACATATCTATTGTCTCCGTTGTCAATCCTCCATTACCATCACTCTTGCCACTATCCCAGATGTGAACTCCCTAAAAATCCTCGGTATAGTATTTAATAAGCAATATAAGTGGACAGGTCATATAAATCACCTTATATCCTCCCTATCAAAAAAGCTCAATATCATCAAATGCCTCTCTAATAGCAAATACAACTGTAACCCTATCTCAGTTTTAACAGTCGTTAGACTCGTTATAATGGCGAAAATAGATTTTGGCATTTATCTCTACGGAGATAATGGCCCTTGGCTTTTAAAACCACGCCCATCAATAATCTTCTCTTTGAATCTGACATCTCTCCCCTACAACATAGAATCAACCACATCTGTTATGCAAGCTCATCAAACCCATCCTTCTCTCCAAAACATCGTCCCTAGCTAACCCCATTAAAAATATATGTCACGGCAAAAAAATCAAACCCCAAAGTTCACTCCGCGTTTTTAAATGCCCTAAACCTAAATACACAACTTGAGCACCCTACATCTCCAATTCCTAACATTCGACATAAATCACCGTCCTGGGTACAGGTCAACTCCCTATTGAATACATTACTACATGACCTACCTAAATCTTCCGCCAACATTTTCTTAACTTAAAACAGTCACTCAGAGCATATAACTTCATTTACACCGACGGCTCCAAGTCAGACTCTGGTACATCCTTCAGTATAGTATCTGGCAACAATACTCTCAAATATATACTTCCATATCATATCAGTATTTTTTCGGCAGAAATTATAGCCATCTTTAATAGCAAGCATCTTTCCACATAGCAAGGAAAAAACCCTACCAGACTGCTATCTGCACTGACTCATTATCCTCATTAAATGCCATTTCTAATACCAATAATCTATCTTTTTATCCATTTCATATTTGACAAACCCTTCAAACTCTGTCCCCAAAAATTATCATAATCTGGGTCCCAGGAAATTTTCAAATATCTGGCAATGAAAAAGCCAACAACGCCGCTAAAACCGCCACTCTCCTTCTTCTGATCATCAACACCAATCACAACATCCCCGACATTATTAAACAAATTAACGTTATCCACAAGCAAAAACAACTCTCACTTTTTTTACGTACAAACGACTTTTACAACCATTACCATTCCAAAAAAAACAATATCTATAGTTATGCTAACCATACCCAATTTTCCCACCGCGATCTTAGTAGAATCATCAGACTACGTCTGGGACACACAAACTTAACCCATTCTTATTTATTCGATCGTACAGAAACTTCATCAAATACATGCTGTTACTGCAACACTAATATCACTTCAGTTCATCACATCCTTTCAGAGTGTCATAATTTCATAAACATAAAACTTAATTTCTTTCCCCTTCATGATCCTCTGCATGCAATTTTCAACCCAACTATAGACAATATCTCAAAAACAATTATGTACCTAAAAGCAACAAACTTGTACAATATATTATAAATATAACATAAGATAAACACTGTAAATACAGCCTAATCATAATATTCATACACGTACATACATTATCCACAGCACATTTAAACATTAATACTAGCTTAAGGCCTTTGTTGCTATAGCTTTTTAAGTTTATTTATAATTTATACATTCGAAATAAACTGTATATAATAATAAATAATAATAACAACAAAAAGGGGGTCGACAGAATGAGAAGCAGGCAAAAGACGTGAAGGGCAGTAAAAAAAGAATGACACGAGAATAGCAAGAAAAAGAAGTAGTCGTCACATTACAATAAAAAAGTACATAATTTATAACGAAAAACTCTTGACTCTGTGACGTGTGGCGCTGAAGAAAAGAAGAAAAGAATGCGAAACATTAGAAGCAGCAGAGCAGAGCAGCACATCAGCCACAGCCCTTTCAATAGCAGCACTGCGCTGCTTGCGTCGACGTTGCAATATTGTAAATTTGATGCTGCTTGGGGGACTAGCCGGCGAAACGGAAAGAAGATTATACCATACGAAACGATGGCGGTAGTGTTGGTGCTCGTATCATACCACACCATACCACACACTACAGAAAGTAACACACTTGACACCAAACTCACCCCAAAGCTTAACACGAAAATACCTTCAATCCACCACACTACAAAGCAACCCACTACTCAACGGCTGAGCTGCAACACCAACACAGATACGAACGTGGGAAAAATGTATATAATGCAAAAAACGAGAAATGCGAGTACGATGAAAATGATGATGACAACAGACGAGAATATGATAATAACAATGACGATGATGATAAAAAATAACTAAACTAAAGCCCCGGGAAAACTTATAAAATATGTGACGTTGACTACAAGGAGGTGATTTTGCTTGTGAATGTGTGCGGGCAGGGGGTGTTGGTGGTGAATGCCTTTAAGGGTGTCTCGCTCCTCTTTAATTTTTTATTCTACTATTGGAAGTTGGTGCCTTGGTGACGTTGAAAATGTGTTAGAAATGTTGAAAAGTTTCATCAATCGAGGGAGAAAAGGAGAGTAAGGCTGGAACTGCTGCTGCTACTGACATCAGTGTTGCCAAGCAGCTGTCGACGATGTGGGATTAGTGGCAAAATTGGTTGCTGTCGTCTGCGATTTTGGTTTATTTATCTGGTTTCAAATCCTTCTGTTCTTTCATCTGTATATCTGAAGCACTTCTCTTCACGAGACATTACTCTTGTTTTGTAACGTTTCCTTCTTCCCTTCGTTGTTTAACCGTATGACAAGTCAGTCAGTGTTGGTAAATGCTTTTTGTGGAATGCAAAAGCTTTTCCCCTTGCAGTAACAATTTTGTCAGCTTGTCGTCGTCGAAACACTGGGACAGAAATTACGGGAAAATCGAGGAGAATGTATACAACAAAACGAGACGACGACACATATAACGGGTCACTAGTCTGGGATTTAAAATTTAATACGTAACAAATTGCACTGACTTGCTTAAAGTCACTTAAATGTAAGATGATATTTATCGAATGTGGAAATGGTGCGAAAATAGAAAAAAAAAATGGTTTTGAGTAAAATATCTCGAATTAAATACTTGACTACTTTAGAACATATGAGATTGCATAAGTTATGCATCATATCAATAAGTATCAACTACTAATGGAACATGCATCTGGCATCAGATTAGATGGAAATTTTTATATTACTTATGAATACTATTCGGGAAATTAATATTATGAGGATGGAGAACTTTGTGAAAACGGTTCTAAGATAACATTTTGTGATTGAGTGAATGTAGTAGTTTCGGAAGTCAAATTGTAGAATATTTTTTTTGCCCCAAATATGGCTTTGAATTGGACCTAAACCCTACCTTCCACGTAAAGTAACTGAAAATTATGATGTACTTTTTTAGTTAAACGTAAAAGTTCAGGAATGCTTTAATTTATAGATGTAGACTTAAAGTGGAATAAATTTGAACAAATAACTTTCTCGCCAAAGAACTTTCCGTTTTTACGGAATCTGATACTTTTTAGTAAAAAGTTTCCAAGTGGACATCTCTGCTCAGTGTTCTCCACATATATGTAACGTACAACACAACCCACAACGGAATAGCTTAACGACCACGACCCACTTTTTAAACACAAGCAAACGAGCACATACTACCACCCATTTACGAAATTTAAGCTTACATTTTTTCAGTAGAATTCCCACGACTTACGACTTCCGTTCCGGCAGTGCGACCCATTAAAGCAAATAAAACCAATATGCCGAAGATGATGATGATGACGTGAAATGTGGTTTCGGTCGAAGGAAGGGGAGAAGCAAAGCGAGACCAACTGGTAGAGCAAACAATCGGTTGTAATTTAATTTTCCAATTTTCCGCCAACTTAACAAACAACGACGAAAGAGCGGCAATAAATGAGTGTAAAAATAGAGAGACGGTAGTGTTAGTTAAAAGGATGCGTTAAGGCAAATAGCATGATTTAACTTTAGCAATAAAGAAAATATACACAAATTTAAGAAGCAAAAAAAAAAATTCAAATATTTCCATTAAACCGCAAACCCAGCAAAATTACACCACCACCAAATACCCCTCAACAAACTTCTCAACTCAACACCCGAAACGACACCACCCACAATCAACCACCAAATGCCAACTACAACAACAATGTGTGTGTATGAAAATTAAGTAAAAAAAGAGAATGGGAAACAAACAAAAAAAAAAACAAGTAATAAACAGAAAAATTCTCATCTCTGAAAGTCCTCTACATCTTACATCTATCTTTCCTTTTCACACCTTGACTAGGCATAGCACTCAAGTGTAATGTGGCAGGCTGGCAACGACCCACACACCAACACCAACAACAGCGGGAGCAGCAGCTCAAGTAGCAGTATTGCCAATGTGCCTATTTTTATTTTTGTAACTATTGTTGTCTTGCTTAAGGGTGGGTACGGATGGTTCGTTGGCTGGTGCAAATGTATCGTTGTTGTTATTGGGGTGGTTGTTATTGGTGCTGTTAGTTTGTCGCTACTTTTGCATTAATTGCTTTATCGATTTTTTGGGCTTTATTTGTTAGCCCTTCGTCCTTTCGCGTGCAACCCCTCAGCAACATTTGTGCATCGCTTGGGTTTCTTTTTGTTTTTCTTCTTTTGTGATTTTGTTTTTAGCACAAGGACACCAAATGAAAGAGTATACGAAAAAACAAAATGCTATAAAAGCACCATCAACAGCAACAGCAACAGCAACAACAGTTGCTTGCACATTGTAAATGGGAGCATTTTGAATGAACCTGCATAAATGAATGAATGAAACAGAGAGTGTAGTTTTGTTGTTTGCTTTTGATTTGATATATGATTTTTACAAACAATGTAGGCGGTTCGTGTAAACAAATACAGTGAAATTCCCCACAACCGGGCACTCACCGTCGCAGTGTTTTTGTCCAGGTGTGGGAGTTTTGTTGGGGATGAACAAAATTTTTTGTTTAAAATGCATTGTTAGAGTCACCCAAATGGACAGTTACTTGGGTTGAAAAAATTTAGTTATATATTTATATGGATTGCTTTACCTTTCAATATTCAGTTTTAAAAATTAGTCTCTGAATTCTTCATGTGGTAAATGCTAAGGGTCTCCACGAAACGTCATAAATATATAAAAGTTATAAAGTTACACGCTACATTTCGTGAACGACCAATTTCGTTTTTAGACATCTGTTAAACTGTATATATCAGCTGTTGTCCTATACACAAATGTAAACAAACAATTTGAAAATGCCGAAAACAAATGAAAAGAGGAAATTTATTGAAATAACTACAGAAAATGCCATAAATAATTTATTATTTTTGCAAATTTTTGGTGAGAATGATGATTGATCGTATGATTGAGCAGACTTCCTATTCACAATAAATATAAAAAATCACAATAATGTTATCAACACTCAGAGTTATTAGTTTATCACACTCAATTGTGTGATTAGTATATGACATTGTTAACATTTTTTTTTTGTACGGAGCTACGGTCAGTTTGTACACGACGTTGTAAAAATATAACATTTATAACACGTATACGACGTTTCGTGAAGATCCTAGCTTTTAAGTCATCTCTGGAAAAATGTTTCAAACGCACAACTGGTTTCAATGCTTAATGACCTTCAAATTGCTATAAATGGGAAATGGAAGTCCACTTGGCATAAATGTGTTCATTGATGTTAATAGGGCGAATCACCAAGTTGGTGTCATCATTACAAATACGAATGGGAATTCATAAACTTCATAAACTCTCATAAACTAATTCTTGCTTAAGCTTTTTAATAATATTATCCGTTTATGAGAAATATTTTGATAAAAATTTTATGAAATGTAGTTATTGGAGCATCCTGTTATTGGAGCGTCCGGCTAAAGAAATTATTTTGGTATGAAACAATTAATGAAAAGGTTGTGTCAATGAAATTCGTCCGGCTATGGGTCTGTCCGTAATGGGGAATTTCACTGTAATCAAATTTTTTTTTTTCCTTCAGTGCACCTCCACACAAAAAAAAATTCTCCCAAACCTAACCTCTGAGTAGAAGTTGGCCACGCTGGTGCTGAACTAGGCCTAAAGTAGTTGCACTCAATGAGGGCGTAAACTAATGCATTTTGCAAAAAAAAAAAATAAAATAAATAATCCAAAATGCAGAGAAGTAGCAGCAGTAGTAGATACGACACGAGTGAACAGAGCAGAAGTAAACTAAAAACAAAAGGCGCAAAAAGGTGGCGGGGTGGGCCAAGGGACGTCGTAAGCGTTGTCGTCTGATATTCGCGCACGCCGTAAAACGCTCCACAAACTACAAAATGAGGTCAACTATTTATAGCTGTGTTTTATTTGCTCCATGCCAGCAGCAGGCGGACATGCGAGCGACAGAGACAGACAACGACGGAGCAAGAGATAGGTGAGGGGCACACGAGTGTGAAAGACGTCGAGAGTAGGTTAAATTTATGTACATTTGCATAATTGCAAACACACACACACGCACACGCACAATATGTACATGTCTCTTAGTACATAGGGATTCCTTATATGGCACAACCCTATGGGTTGGTGCGGACAATTCATCAGAAGTGTAGGGTGCGGTATAGGGGTGTATGAACTGCATTGTGGAATTATTGCATGTTAAATGTGCGTGTATTTTGCAAAAACTTTCATTTGATTAAAGTTCACGTGACCTACAGAATTTTGCACATGAAATAATGTCGTGCAAATTGTGGGTACAGCTATATACGAGGTGTGTTCAAAAATATTTATTTATTCATCAATGTCTATTTTTCCCCTTCAAAGTATTCCCCCCTTTAAGTCTGTCAAAAACAAACTAAAAATGCCAAATGGCTTTCAAACATAACGAAATAAAAAAATTTGAAATGGTTAACACGTAGCCGGAGAATAATATAAAATCGTACAATATAAAATGCTCCAAGAGCAGGAATACTAGTTGGCGGACATGTGCGTCGAGGGCTCACCTTCATATATTGAAGGTGATATATTGTTGTAGTTCAGTTCTGATAGGCGGATTGATTGCGTTGTCAGTACAGTGGAATTCGTAACCTGTACTTCGCTGAATACTATTTCGTCCAATATTTTCCACAATGATATGAACGTAATTACGAAAATTTTGACTAAAAGTGCTTCAAACATACACTTCTTTATCACAGTCCAAGTCAGTTGTTCCTGCTGTCATAATCACACAAACACAATTGAGAAAAACGTTTATTCAATTACTAGCAGTCCCGGCAGACGTTCTTCTGGCCTTCCCTGTCTGTAGGTGGTGTTATGAGCTTTATTAATTTCTAAGTAATTAAGTAACAACACTCAGCGAAAAGATTACAGATTAGCTAGCAAGAGCGCATTTTAAAACAATTAACTAGCTGGTTTTTGCTCACGCATTTTTGCCCACGGCTTCAACAAGGCATCTATGACTCAGAGTACCTTCATCCTACGTTATCAGTGATGCGTCCTGTTACAGTTTGCCAATAGCGCCGTTTTTTCGTATAGAACGTAGGGATTGTTGCTCCATAGATACTGATAATTGAAGTTTGAATATGAAATGTGCAGTTAGTTTCCCCATAGAATAGCAGCGATTTCTGAATAAGCGACTGCCACAAATATCCACTCACGCTCTTTTTGCAAACAACTCACAAACACAAACAAAATTATGAAGAAGAAGCCTACCAGAAACAACAAAGAAACGTACCAACCTTTTTGTACTTGGACTTGCAGTGGTTTTGCAAAAACTTAGTCATAAGAAAACACGTATTTTCCTTCTCAAAATCAAATATAGATATAGCTCATGAGAGATAAAAGTATAGATTTCCGATCAAATCAAGAAAGTGCCAGTTATGAACAAAACTTTAGCCAAGGGATTCAGTCAAAGATTACGAAAAACAAAAAAAGGTGTCCAATGTGACGAGAGCAACGCAAGGCAAGCAATCAAATCACTAAAGAATGGGGCATGGGTCGAAGCATCGTGTAATGAAAACTCTTCAATAAAATACTCCAGACGAGAATAAACACTGCAAGAGAACTATCAACAATATCTACACAGGAAGAGCAACAAAAAAAGAATTTTAAAAAATAGGAAAAACTTTTCTAGCCACCCCCAAAAAAAATACAAAATAAAAAACAAACAATAAAAGAGAGAAAATGAAAAACTAAACAAAACAATAAAAATCGTGGTGAATTGCACGGTATAACAGCCATCAATGTAGAAGGAGACTACACAAAATGCAAGAACAGCGTACAGCATACACATACAAAACATGCACATAAAAATAAAAGAAAAAAACAACGTCAAAACTTAAATGCGACGTTGCCAAATTTACGGCAAGCTTAAATTGCAGCCGCCAGCTAAGTAGAGAGAGGTTATATTATTATTTATTTTTATTACTCTTCGTCTCTCTTTCACTCTCGTGAACATTAACTTTGTATCTCCATTGCATTAAAATTAGACTAAGGAAGTTTAACTGAAAACGTTTGTTGTGCATGAGGTTGGTGGAGGAGGAGAATGTGTATATACATATGTATGTATCTGTGTGTGCGCGAGCGACCGACAAAAACAAACCAGGAAGAGAATACAACAAAATAGAAATTGTAGCTATCTAAGGTTCTTCTTACATCTCCCCGCTTCTGTAACTCAACAACAAGAAAAAGCGTTGCGCAAGAAAGAGCGTTGCGAGTTCCGGGGGTTAAGGATGGAAATAGTGCCATGCAATAGCGCACATGCTGTTAATAAAGAACCTGCCCACTAGGGTTGAGAATGAAAAAAATGAAAAAATTAGAAAAACACAAATAAATTTAAAAAAAATAATAATAAAAAAGAATACTGGAAGCTGTTAAGGATGGCTTTGCGCCAGTGTTGCTATTGTGCAGGCCGTGCAAATCTAAGCGGTTTGAGTTGAATTCATCATGTGGCGGCGGCAGTCGTCGGCGTTGTCTTTGCAGGAAGGACACGTCGAACGAGCGAGTTTCCTGTAAAATCAGATACGGAAACACGTAGCGGAGAAAGAAGGATTCACTCCAAAGTAGCAGTTACTGAAAAAAGGGCGTTTTTTTTACTTCCGCCTTTACCTCCTCTACGATGTCATTATTTTTTTTATGTGTATCTTACGCTTCCTAAAATATTGAAAAGATGCAAATTGAAAAGCCAAGGATAATTTATGGCACGAAACAAATTTTCTTGTGTAGTTTTATTTTATTTGTTTCTATTGTCTTTTTTGTAACTTTTTTGGGTTTCTTTAATTTCAAGCATGGCGAATTGGACATCTTAAAGGACATGTCCTATGTCATTGTCCTACTAAGAAGATCTGTTGTTGATAAAACAAAGATTAGGAGCCGGAAATGACATTTTTAATTTATAAGATTAATTTTTATTGATTTTAGAAATTAGTCTCAGTAAAGGACAACTCACTATATCAACTTTTTTAGATAAAAAGGGTGAAAAGGAACGAATATGTGATTGTGACCATCAATTAAGGTGTACACGAAATAATAAGAAATTTTACTTCTATACCGGTACCCTCTGGAGGGAACAGTTTTATTTTTAAGTTTTTTAAGTTTGAGTATGAATCGAATTATTTGCTATCTAAATCTTCAATATGGTAAATACAGCTCGTGGCTTTGTTTTGCTTTGTAGATTTTTAATTCAGATCTTCTACATATCTCTAAAGCTGTTATATGGGGCATTAGATAGCTAAAAAAGTACTGAGTACAGAAACTCCGTACTTGTGCCCATATTCAAATTGCTGCAATACCACTGGTTGCTAAGGAATGCCCAATCTCGGGCTCGTCTCAAGCCTGATAAAACTGACTTAACTCTTGACCAAAAAATAAAAAAAATAAATAATAATATAAATCCGAGTTTTCAAAGCATGTTGTTTTTTCTGATATTGATGGCTGAGATAGAAATTCTAGCGGTCTGTTGCAAATGTTAGAAATGATTTAAAATCCACAAAAAAAGAAAAGAATGGATTTGATCCCTCTTCCTGGGCCCTCTTCCAAGTTTCATTGCTAAAATAGCTTCACTTTAAACAGAAAATCTAATTCTTTAAGCGTGTCAATTTTTGTGATTTCGTATGCCACATCGTGCATAAAACGCTTCGGTCTAGTCAAGTGTATGTAAACGAGACAAAAAATACAAAACAAAACAAACACAACGGTGAATAAATAACCGTTGCATTATCATCATCATTGTTATTGTTGTTATTGTTGATTCGTTGAATCGAATTTCATTAAAAATCAAGTTTAAGGTCTTCATTATTTTTTATTTATATGCCTTGACAGCAGTGTACAAGGTCAAAAACTCTAACCAATTGACGAAGCTGAGGATGAAGAGCGGAAGAGATGGAAGCGGAGAAGTTTTTTCGTGAATGTGAAAAAAGCATTAAAATATCAAATTTGATCCTAAATAAGATTATTTAAGAATTTCGGAAAAAAATCGCGATGAATAATAACAAAACAGACTTAGCAAATAAAAAAACTCTACGAAAGCTAAAAAGGTATGATCAAAACAAAATAAAGAAAAAATAACTGAGAAAGGTCACTGGTCGCTGAACATGTTTAAATTATACGAAAAAAGTATATAACAACAAATATAATACAAAGTGCAGGAAAGTAGCAATTGAATTAAAAAAAGGATGATCGTCGTCACAATCATTCGGAAAATGCAGAACAGAATGAAACTGAAGTTACAACAAAAATTCTCTTGTGTCTTATTGATTGTTTTCTTCCTTAATTGTGAATTTTCGAGTGGAGACATAATATTATGGTATGGATGATAGAGAAAGCGACGAACTGTCAATGGCTAAAAGTATCATAGCAATACGAAAAGGCAGTTACCATTACAAAAATCCCGCGAAGCAAAAGATAAAAAGAACGGTTATAATATGGTTATAGTAACACATAAGAAGAAGCAAGACAGCGCGCGTGAGCGTTCGATAATCGTGAAAATGTGTTATGTAGTTGTTTTGTTGGTGAGACAAGGCGAGACTCGAGAAAATAACACAAGCACATACACATTGAAGTTTTGTGTTTTAAGCTGCCTTTGAGTCAGGTTATAAATAACTTGCGTATGTGCGTTCGGGCGTGTCTGTGCATAGGTGGCAGAGAGCGCCATATGTGTGGCTTTGATTCGTACAGGTGAGCGTTCCATTAGACTTGATTTGTTAGTTGATTTGTTTTTTGTTTCAATACAGTTAAAGCAACAACAAATCCTATGAGGAAATGTCACCAACAGCAATAAAAGAATAAATTTCCAATTTTTTGGTTTGTTACTGCACAGAGCCAAAGAACAATGATGTTGCTGTGTCTTTTCAAATGGCAACAGCAACAAAAAAGGGGGGTTAGTCAAACGCGAGACTGGAAATTACAGCAAAAAGAAGAAGAAAACAAAAACAAACAATTTAAAAAAAACACACACACAATTACATGTACATACACTTGTAGCAATTTAGTGAGCAATTGCAAGATTACATAATTGTAAGCAGGTGTCATTGAATGCCAATAATATGTACACTCTCATCCACACACAGAAAAATACGTTATACAAATATTACCTGTTAATTATACAAAGTTTACGAGTATCATTACTTGGTTTTAAGGCTTCCCACATTTTTTTTGCTAATGATTTATGGCATACAAAAATTTTTTATCGACTTTTTGAACTTGAATTCCTTACTAACCAAAACCAAACTTAAAGTAAAAAAGGCAAAACTAAGTATTTTTATGTTTGGCATCAACATTATTAGCGTCAACTTCATCATCGTTTCTCTCTGTTAACGCCTTTGTGCCAATGATCTTTTCATAACACAACAATGCGACTGATGAAGACCATCAATACTCAATACTTTGCCAGTTCACCACTCCCAGCAAACGCACAAACTTCACTTTCAGATGGAAACGAGGTAAGCTATTATTGTTGTTATTATTATTACTGCAGAAAGCTGCTGCCGACGCTATTGCAAGCTCATAAAACTGGCATTAAAAAAATCATAAACCCCAAGGTGAAGGCGAACGAAAATAAATATGTCTATATCTATGTGTATATGCTCAGACACAATAAAAATAAAGAAATTACACCTTTATTGAATTATAATAGTTTAAATATTTATTTAAACTAAAATTATAAAATAGAAAATATATACAAGGAAAACACATTTCGGAAATTCAATCACCTCTGCTCTCATAACATCAACTATTGTTGCCATCCTTTAAGCTTTACATACATATGGACGATTACAGCTTTCAATTAATACAAGGCAAAGACGAACTCTTAGATTTCACACTCGAAGAAACAATAATCCACGCGCACAAAAAATATGTTTATAGCAATTCCTTCTGACAGACTCAAATAACAGTATTCTGTTATACATTTATAATCCAAGAATCGAACTATAAAGTGTCTGCTACAATAGTATGAGACAAACAAGAATGAACACGTGCACCGTGGCTTGTGTGTGCGTGCGTGCTTATTTTCTAACTACAAATGTGGGCAACCTCACATAATTAAATATACACACATGTGTAACTTCAACATAGCAAACTCCACTGATTTTCCATTGGCCTTTGCTATGCTTGGACTTGTTGTCTTTCTTATTGCTCTTTGTCCCTGCCTACTCGTCTGCCCCCTTCCAATCAGGCATTTGTTTTTTTCTTGTTACGATGCACTTGTTATGTATGTACATATGTCCGTACAAACGTGTTTCACTTAACTACACCTCTACTGCTACAAACGAGTCTTTAATTCATTCACTCTTTCACACCTCTCTCATACAGTCTCATCAACTCAAATATACTCTCTATGCTCCACCTCTCTCATAAACTCTACTCTCTCCAACGTAAACATAGAATTAGAGAGACAAATATCAACTCCTTGATTGTTGTTTTTGTTGTCTTTTATTTTAGCCAACATTGTTTCTGCCGCCAGAGTTGTGTCGTCGGCAATGGGCAACGACCTTTTTTATGGCATTTTAAAAATTCACATTAATAGCGACAACAACGACGTCAGGCAACGAACTTCGTTTTGCTCCCACTTGCTTTTCACGGACCAAACACAACAACAAAGATGACGAAGTCACTTAGTTTTGTACGTGGTGAAATAGCGAGGTAGCAGCAGCACAAAAAAGTATTCAGCCGTCAGCAATCTAATAATTATTTCCAGTTAACCGCGCAAAGCAAGTAATCACACATACACTCATACATAGAGCCATAAGCAAATATGCAGACTCGCTGCTTAGTCAATCCGCCGAACGATTGGACAGACACACGAGCAAACAGACAAAACTCAACCTGTCGCTTGTTCTCACTCTTTCTGCATGAACTCTCACATTTTTCTCTCCATCTTTTACTATGTTGCTGCTGTGAGCCTCCTCCGACGGATGTCGTCGATGCGCACCTGACTGGTCTGGCTGACTCAATCCAACTGTGGACGGAGAAAAGCTTCACTGCATTAATTCTTCTTAATTTTTTGTTTTTAAATTTTCTTTAATTTAATACATATGTTAGTATGTATGTATATATACGTACTCCCCCTTTTACGTATTCTAAGCACATTGCTTAAGGTCGTATGTTGTAATTGCATCGTTTTATTTTTACCGTTATAATAATTTTATCATTCTTGCTTTATTATGCAGCCCGATTGGCAACAATAAAATAAACAGCTAGTGAAAAGCGATATAGCAGCGTACGGGAAGTGTAGTGTAGATGTAGATCTCTGATCACGTTTCACATTCTCACACATTCCCAAATTGCATTTTCCACGCTGTTGCGTGTTCCAATTCCACTTTGGTATGTTAGCAATTTTGTTATTATTAGTTTGTTTTTTGGATGATTTTATCGCATTACACGAAAATGTTTTGGGGTTAGATATGTTCGCTTTAAATATATACATATATGTATGTAAATTCTTTCTACAAATGGGTATGCAGTTTACTGCATGTTATGCGTTCATAAAAGGTTGATGGAAAAGTAACTGTACGCTTATCAAATCAGCAGTTTTTACGTAAGAAAATAGTGCCGAAAAAAAAAGTTTTACTTTATTCCTTCGAAAAGGGTTATTCTGCCGTGAAGGATCATAAAAAAAAAAATTTACACATCATGGAGAAGGTATTTTATCATAACGCCTTGCACAGAAAATGTGGACTAAATTATTGGAAATGTGGAGAATGACCGGCACATAACTACTCATTACTTGGCATCAATACAGAAATCTATTGTCGACAACTAACAAGACTAAATGAAGCTCTGAAGGAAAAACGGCTGCAATAGGAAAGGCATAGTCTTCCACTACGACAACGCTTAGTCACACACTTCTGTTATGACTCAGCAAAAGTTTAAGGAACTCTGTTGGGAAGTGTTAATGCACTCAGCTTATAGTCGTAACGTAAATGGATTATCTTCTGCCTGCCTGTCAGAAGCCTATATAGACTGCGACACCGTTTGACCGTCACCATGAAAATTTGTACATATAGTACGAAGTCGGTAATCGCAACCCTTAATACACCCAATTCCACAGAAATACTGCACCGCCCATACAAGCAATCCTTTTTCAACCTTAGCGGAGTTGATTTCGTGCTTGTGACAGTTCTTGATGCAAAGGCAACTTGGTGACCCTCCGGAGATAGGATGCCCCAATTGCGAAATTGCTTCAATCAGCCTTTATTGTGAATTTCTTTGAAAAGTTTGCATATCTCAATATGGGTGAGTGCGATATCCATTAATAAAAAATGGAATTTTCGTTAATATTTTGTGGTAGACATGTTCTCATATATCACATGATATTCTGAAGCAGGAAGTTTTCTCCTGCAACGTTTGAGCAACTAAAGTAAAAAATAACGATTAAAAAATAGAAGAAAAATATATTTTTATGGAAAGAATGGGAGCGTTTCTCCAATTGATCAGTTAGTCGTCACTGATAATTACTAATTAGATTTGATTCACAATCTATTGGGTGTACAAATAATTTCTGGGGGTTTCTTTAAGTAACTTTGAAGGTTTATTCAGGCAAATAAACATACATATTTACGGTTTCGCGATCAAAATCAACCCAAAACGTATGTGTCAACATAATAAATTTAAAAGTTGATATGGAATCTGAAATTCAGGAATTTAATTCCGGAAATGTTGGGTTTTACAAATCAATGTAGGTCAATCAGAAATTTCTGGTTTAATGAAGACATAAATTTCCGCAACTTCCGAAATTTTATTGTTGAAATTAAGAGTCTCCAGTTCTCAAATACTTTTTGCTGACTCTTTTAGCTTGTCCCTAATGGGAATGTGTGGTCCGGTCCGTGTAGTGACTGACATTGCGACTGTGTTGTTTTTTCTTCCTTTAATTTGTGTGTGTTTTTTATATTCAACATTTATGCTTGTCTAACTATAACTAAACATAATCGGTCACCGATAACCGATGTATTTTGTTCTCCTCTAACAAATCCAAAGAAAAAATTCAATGAAGTGATCACAATTTAAAGTTCTCTAGACGCGACAACCTATTCTCTTGTACTGATTCTTCCAGCTGTACGTGACGTAAAAACGCACGTAATAATGACATCGGCACTGTTGTCAACATTGCCACCTGTTCAAGTGATTACGGAAAGAACACGAGGAATTCCTAAAAAAACAAAAAAATTTAAATTCTAAGAAAACTTTTTAAATTCGAAGTACTATAATAAAGAAGCAAGCGATATTTTTTCCGTTATGAAAGTATTCCATACAAATAACCAAAAGCCTGGGGGAAATAAATGCAAAAAAAAAAAAAAAAAAAAACAGTGGTGTGCACGACATTGGAATAATTGCAACAAATTTAATAGGCCCCAATTACGTTCAAACACAAATTAAGTTAATAACCATGATAAGTGCTCGAGCCTTGGACATTCACACACAAAAACTTGTATTGTATGAAAGCCTGAGAAAGTAGCCCTGCAAATTTTGCATATCAAAGTTGAGTGCTACCAATTAAGCAACCGATCGATCTATAATTGGTCAGAATGCAGGCGGCTTATGTTACAGGGCCAATATCAATGACAATATTTATTGAATAATAAAAAATATTTAGTAAACTACGGCAAATGAATATTTTATGCACATTGCATGCATGAACGACGACTCGGGCAACGGCGACGAAGCGACTTAACCAGGTGTGCTATTTCATTATAATAGAGTAGCATTGAAAAAGGCAATGATTAAAAGTAGAAAATTAAAAGCTAGATTTGCGTGTAATTTGCATAACAACGCAATAACGCCAACAACAACAAAAGTGACGACGATGGAGGTGCACACAGTAAAAAGTTATTGAAATCTTTTGTGGATGACAAACTTTAATGCAAACAAAAGCAACCTAATAATAATAAAAATAAACGAGAGACCAGCCCCTACAAATATATGTATATGTATGTATTTTTATCGACGAAGAGTGAGTCCATTTAACTTTAATTGTTCAAATATCAACCAAAGAGTGTCAAATCGTTTAAATGTTAATGTGGGGCGCCATCATTCATGTGTACGATATCCTGACCTTCACAAACTTTAGCCATGTTTGGGAAACAATCAAATTTAGCCATTTAACATGAGAGCTATGAACGAGGAGAGTTATGTAGGGTTAGAGAATTATGCAAGTGCGAAAATAGGAAGCTTATAAAAGAAGAGTAAATAAAAACGAAACGAAATAAAAAGGAACACGAAGTGGGATAAATATATAAAGTGGTTCGCGAAGCAACTAAGTGATGAGCGAGCGAGCCTGAGAAAGTTGGGAATCGTGTACGACAATCCAGGAAAACAGCTGTTTTCCACACACACACACACACACCCACACAAAGCAATGACAACAAACCGAAGAAATGCAAAAAGAGTGATTGCAGTGCAACAACAAAGTAACAATAATAAGAATTACATACATACATACAATCATGGCCAATTTATCTCATTTATTACTCTTACAGTGCTGCCAAGGCATGTCAATAATAGCTAAACGTAACAGAGATAAGGTAATACCAGACAGAGCAGCAACACACAACACACAGCAACAACGTCATCGTCGTTGTTGTTGATGAGCCCCGTTGAGTAGGGCGCATCGTCAACGCAAATAAGGTTATTTACGTAGCCAAAATGAACTCGAACTGAACTCAACCGAATTTAAGGACATTTTCAATACGTTTTTATAAGTATCCTTTTTTTACGGTACGTGTTTGTTAAAGCTGACAACATTCGCGCCAAGTGTTTCAGACACTTTGTCGACGAGGTTTGTAGTGGACCGCCCCATACTTTTTAATTTTTTGATTTTTTCCTTTATGACGTTTAAACACGCGATCTAAGACGACGCTATAGATACGACATCTCACTCACAAATATTTCCGAAGTCTAAAATCCTAAACCGACGTTTTTCTTGGTGCGGTGAATTATGGCTGCGTACGCAAGAAAAGAATTAAAATTTATTCTTTTTTCTAAAACCCTCGCAAACAACGCGTCTTACATGCCAAATGGGCCGAGAAGCACACTCAAAAAAGTAAAAAAAAAATTACAAAAGAGGACGATTGAGAGACGTATGAACCTAAAACCAAAGCAGAGAAAAAGGTCATTGGACGTAATTACGTTGGTTCTTCTTAAATTTTAATAAGCCGTCAACACAAAGAAGCACCAGAAATGCTTCCCACTTTCATATGAAAAACCGTGAAAAAGGACGCAATGAGGGCAATGTTATACGGAATACCACAAAACTTGATCGATAAGTTGAGTGAAAAGGTACGTAAAGAGCTCAAATGCTCTTCGAGAGCTTCTATATGGTCTATAAGTCTATAGTGTACATTAAATAAAACGAACCTAATTAATGTTGAAACAATTAAAATGATCCATGGAATAAGACGGAGGTTTAAGAACTTTCTGAAGATTGATTGACAGATTGGTAATATGATCTTACAAGCCAGTATCAATATCAATATCGGGCTAATATAACTGATTTTTTGATGCCGATGGTTCATGGAAATGGTATGGAACACTTCTCGTTTCAACAATAGGGGAGCCACCTCACACAGCGCGTGCCTCAATCGATTTATTGAAGCCATTGCTCCTGGATCGTTAAAATGGAGATTAATTATGATTGACCTCCTCGTCTGATTTGTATCATCTATCTCTATGGGATGTGTACTTGCCTAATGTATCCACAAACTATTGTATATATTATCTATATATTGTTTGTAGATCTACTTTTATATAACCATTTAACCATACAACCTTTATAACCATTAATATATTTTTTGTTAAACTATATATTTACCTATTAATCAATATAACTAAAAGTATGTCATTAATCTCCCCATATACATGTATGTTAACGTATGTTATGTATATTTTTTTATACTTTTCTTTTTATTTATGCATCATCAATCAATCTGTCGAATGTAAACGTTTAACCATTATAAATTGTAAAGCCAAAGGATATACGGTACGTACTCTACTCCAATTGCAAAGGTATATATTTGTTGATGACGAAAAAGTTATGCAATTCTTAAATTTGGTCGAAAAATGAATGGTAGAGAAATCTTTTTTAAAGCAATTTAAATTACCAAAATGGGCGAGACAGACAACAGTAGCAGCAGAAGAAAAACAGTAAAATTGACGGGTCAAAATTAAAGAGTATATTTGAGCAATTTCATTTCACCGCTGTGAGGGGAGTATGGTGTGAGAGTAGTAGCTTTATGAACGACTGGTATAAATAACACGAGAATTTGTTGGGGGTGTGGGTGATTTGTGTTTTAATGGTGATTATAAGGGAGGAGATCAAATCTCTTTGAAAACATCATTCATAGGTCATAAAAAGAGGAAAGATATAGAAAACAAAAAGTAAATCTGCTGCTGAGGTTTCTATTAGTGCTGCCACCGGAGATGACAAAGTCACCGGCCGGCCGACAGAGATGCACATACAGCAGTGCGCTCTCGCAGCAATATTATTTCCAAGTAAAGCAAAATAAAAAAAACCAAAGAGCGTTCTCATTGCTAACACTGCATTGCAGAGTCCAAAATGGTGTATGTGTACGTGTGTGAGAGTAAGAGAGACTTGTGTACGAATGAACGAGGGCTGTTGTATGAATGGGCGGCGTTTTTGGTTTTTGGCGCTTGCTTGTTCGGCTTGCATAAAAGAGCGAGAACAAACAAAATCGATAAAATCAAGGGCAGACAATGGAATGCATAAACCAACAACAACAAAAAAAGAAGACGATAAAGAGGAAGCAAAGTGCAAAATATTTTGGCGCACGCTAAGCTGTTTACAGGCGCACACACACATTTTAGGCCCTATGTGTAACCTATGTGTAGTTACATTTATCGAAGCTTTTTTCATTCCATTTTGCTTGCGAACGTTTCATCAAATGGATTGTGGTTCGATGGATGTCTCCTGGCACCAACATTTCAACAGAGGATGGTGACACGCTGCTGCTGAACGAAACGAACCAACGACGACTACGAAGCGAAAGACGTTAGCAAAAACAACAACTACTAAAAGTTATAAAGGGAAGAGATAATAATAGCACTTTGAAAGTTCGCCTCTCGCATTGTCCTTAGTTCTCATTCTCACTTTCGTTAACTGTGCGAACGCCGCACACCCAACTCATACACACGCACATATTGTGACTTAAATTATGCTTTATTACAGAAATAACACAAAAAGGCAGAGATGGTGCGACTATTTTGGTTCAGCGGGAAATGTAATCTTTGCCCTTCCATATACACTCTACAGCAGGACCACTCCCATATGCTTTCGCCGATGAAATTTAATGTCATAAAGTAGCAATCATTCTTCTTTTTTATTTAACTTTTCTTTATTTGTATTCGAGTCTTAAATTTTAGGCATTGTCGTGGCTCTTGGCATGGGTGTGTGAGAGGAGGACTAACATAGGTTAGAGTTTATGGGCGCGGTTTGTGTGCGTATTATTTTATTTTTGTACTAAACTGCTCCTGAATTTTCTTTTCGTTACTGTATCCATTTTTATTCTCCTTCTTCTCTTCTTCTTTGCGTGCGTTTTCACAGCTTTTCTGGTTCTTCTTCCTGGCTACTTTAGCAGAAAATTTGTTGTTGTTGCTGATGTTGTTTTTATTGTAATTATACATAATTTAAGGTTGAGCTTTTCTGGCGTCGTCGTCGTTTTGGCCTTTAATATTTCGCTTGTGCAAAAATGTATTGAAATAAAACTCACAGAGGAAAAAGTGGGTGAACGCGAAGAGAAGGGTGCTCACATTCTTCGTTCATATCTACTTGCTTTAAAGGGAGGAAAGCCCTTTTCAGCCCTTTACTCATTTGCCTCTTTCTCATTTCTCACTTATTACAGCTCCAAGTCATATGTCCCATTCCTACTGCTTCTGCGGCTATCAGACTTGGAATTCGGTTTTATTAGAGATTTCTTTTCCCTCACAACCATTTTCATTTTGTTGCTGGTAGTTTTTCTTTTCGAGCGCTGCCATAGAAGAAAAAATTTATGTAAAATGGCAAAACCATTTTTCTTAAATTGGTTTTGTTGCTTAAATTTTTAGTTAATTCTCTGCTTAGCTTTTCTTTGCTTTATACTGTCTTAAATGACTAAATTCTTGACTTTAAATTTATTTATGTATTTACAGGCAGTTTAGAGATGTAAACGATAAGTGAAAACTTCATTAGTCGCATTGAGCGATTTTTGGTAGACCAAAATCACCGACATGCTATTGTTTATTTCTTTTTGTGTTCACTGGCCCACCTCCATGTTTTGTCGGGTTTCATTATATATGATTCCTTCATATTCCATACAATATAATGATTTGAATAACATTAATTGTGCAATCCTTTTTAAATGCAATTTTAAAGTAGGGTATAAATAATGGATTTTTTTTTCCTAAACCCAATTTTACCCAAAAAGGAGTTTTCCAAAATGAGGGCCGTTAGAATATGACGCTTACCCATTTGATCATGTAGGAGTGTCTCTTCTATTATTCTTTGGCACATATTTTTTGTTTTCAATTTAATTGTTGTTTTCCAGCTTCCTTTAAATGGTCGGTCAACAACCTCCTCCTTGTTCGCACAACAACAACAACAAAATTTTTTTTCCCACAAAAAAATAAAGTCACCTTATTTTTATTTATTGGCAATTTTTCGCTAGACTTCTGGTTCTTTTTAGGTTCTCAGCTATCAAATGTTGAGTTTGCGTCTCCATCGCCACCAAGGCGCCTACGTTACGATGCATTTATATCTGAACAAGGAAACCATTTTAGTACAAATTGCACAAAGTTCTTTAAAGTGATCAATAAAGACATAAAACAAAGAAACTCTTTTTACTAAAGCGATATTCGCAAAACAAATAGTCAAATTAAACATTTATAATCACATCTATTAAGGAGTTCTTAAAATTTCACTGGAACAAAGAACTTTTTGCAACCGTTTAAGTGATGAAATGTGTTTGTAACACTGAAAGCCAAACAACTCTCTTAAGTTTTAAATAACTTTGTGTGTGCTACACAAGAGAAGTTGAAAGATACTCGTAGCAAAGTTAGAAAGGACGAGGAGGAGGAGGTGAAAACGTTACAGCAGAAAGTCGTAAGTCAAATTGCAATGTCAAGTGATAAAAGGATTCAGTGCGTTAATTAGAAAAACTTCGGCAGCAAGAAGACAAACATAACAAGCACAAAGCATAGCCGTTAACCATCAAGCAAAGTAAAATAAACGCACCAAAAGACCTACAACAGGGTAAAGTTAAAGACTAAAAGCAGCAGCAGGACAATAACAGAGCAATAACAAACCATTTATCCACTTTTTCAAAGAATAAATTATCGATAGCAACGAAGGCCCGAAAATTTGACGAGGAAACATCAACCATAATAATGGCCTCAGCAACTGTAGCTGACCCGAAACACAACAACAAACGACAACATAGAAGCCTAGCACAGAACAACAACACTAAGTAGAAAATTTGTTGAGTAATACAAAACCAAAACAAAAATAATGCGTTCAGGTGGTGATATGGCAACGCTGTGACAGCCTGCCTCTACTGAATTGTTGGGTTTTGCTATTTTTTTGCACTTTCAACGCGATCTAGAAAAGCCGCAGACAGAACACAGTAAACTAAATGGCAACTACAGGAGCCATAGCCACAGAGTAGCAGCTGCAATATTAAAACTTGTTGTACTGCCATCAGCTAACCACCCACTAACCTGACTAGCAGAGCAGAGCAGGACTGCGAAAATGCGCTGTTGCCACATTATTTCATCAAATGTGTTATCAAATGTGCGTTGCCACCCGCGTTAAAATAAAGCACAACATAGCAAGTGTTGGAGAGAGCGGAGATCGGAAGAAGTAGAGCTCTCCTAGTTTATGCTTGTGTGTGTGTGTGTTTGTTGACTTGTGTCTCTGAATGGGGTCGCATCGCACGTTTGTCGTCAACCAGGTCGGTTATGTGGGTGGCAATGTTGCCACAGTTGTTGTTGTTGGACAGAGTATAAAATAAAAAATAATGATAGCTACAAAACTCTGAAAATGACTGCCGCCGTCGTCGTCGTTTCATGCCGCCCACTGATGACGGAGGCGCCTTTTTTGGGGGTGTTAGTTGGGTTGTAAGTGCCGTTGTGCCAAT
Organism: Cacoxenus indagator; assembly: GCA_035041755.1. Classification (NCBI taxonomy): domain Eukaryota; kingdom Metazoa; phylum Arthropoda; class Insecta; order Diptera; family Drosophilidae; genus Cacoxenus; species Cacoxenus indagator. Next base: position 190,778 of record JAWNKX010000398.1, read on the forward strand.
GTTTATAAGCAATAGTCGTAGGTGGTGGTGTATGTTTGGAGTCTAACTGTCCAGGCAACTCTGGCAAGCAGGAAGGTACGATTCTAAAGTAAAATAATGTTGGCTTTTCTGAGTCCACATTTTTTCTATGTGTGTTTTCCGCCTTCTTTGCAAAAAGTTTTTTATGCGTTGAGCATATGTGTGTGTGTGTGTGTGCGTGTGTGTGTGTGTGTGTGTGTGTGTGTGTGTGTGTGTGTGTGTGTGTGTGTGTGTGTTTGTGTGACTATGGAATTTGCTTGCATGCACAGGACTTGATGGCTTATGTACAACAACATATTCTCACACATAGAAACAGCTAAGCAAAGTTGGCAATATCGATTTTTTGTTTTGTATAAATCAAGTCATGGGTCGTAGAGACGACTGTGTATGCGCAGGGGGATTAAGTAAGAGAAGCTCAGCGTTGTTTTGTGTTGAATAATTTTATGTGGCTGCTGTACTTCAACACACTCACACACCGATACACACCAGTATCTATGAATCCTTTAACTCTGTAATTTTAGATGTGTTGCGGTGGTAAGTATCTATAATAAAAAGGTGGTTTCATCTCTTTTTTCAGCTTAGTTGCATTAATAGTCTGTGCGTCATAAAAGTATTTCTAAATACATTCATATGTCTAAGCATAATTATAAAATGCACACATTCACCTTTAAGTGTACTTGAGTACACCACACTGATAAATTTATATATACATGGCACCGCTGTCTTATAGTTAGATACGGAGACACGAGAATTACAGATCCATTACTTATGTATGTACATATATATTTCATATGTTTGTACTCTGCTCAACTTGAGCGCCTTTTTATATGTTGCTGCGACACACACCCAGTCAAAATCAAACAGATACAAAATTCCATGTGTCATACTCACTACTTTTCTAAAAGGTAATTTTTTTTTGGTATTTCGAGGGTGCCATTCACTAATCTTACTTTTCGACTGTTGGTTTTTCTTAGACATGCGGGCAAAGCATAGCCGTACTTCTGTCCGTACTGACTTACTAAAGTTTAACCCCGAATAGCGGTAGTCGTCAGAGTTCTGTGTAAAACTTTTATGCAGATAAAAATATTTCGATTTGCTAAAGGAATTTTTAAATGTTGAAAGTCTCGGTTGCTACTAGCGGATGGGTCTTGATAAAATTAAATTCAAATTAACTTGAAAATATCAGTGCTTAATTGAAAAGTTTCTAATTTAAATTTTCTTTCCTTATGTAAATTAAATACGATCCTGAAATAGAGTTACATTGGTTCATGAGAGAAAAACTACGTAAAAATCATAAATTTGGAGTTTTAAGAACGTCACAGACCGCTTCAAGATTTTAATTTAAACAATGCTAAAAAAAGTGGTTCCATCAAAATATTGTGCCCATCATTTGCTTATGCAGAAACAAATTTTGTTTGAAGAAAGTCGTCAAAAGACAAACTTTAATTGTTCTGATGATTTGAAGTACTGCTCTCTAGGTGTAAAGTGTTGTTTAACAACATCATGTCTTGTCCAACTGATAGTCGAGTTTAGGTCATCTCGATGTCTCCTTTTTGTGTTTGTGTTACAAACTTCATGCCAATGATATAATACTACTCATTAGTCTGCTTTACAGAGCTTATTTAATAAAACTTATTAATTAAGAGAACACAAAACGGGGGTTATATTTTGACCGATTACAGTGAAATTCAGTGGAAATCGCATAAATGACAAGAGTAAAGCCTATTACTATGGGTTTTTTTAAAATTTACTTATTAAAAATTAAACAACATTAACAATTCAGTTATCTTTATACAAATTAGGTACATATATAAAGTAAATCGAAATATTAAAAACATAAGTTCATTACATTCAAAATATATTTGTATTTCAATGTCCTTCTTGTTTAAAATAAAGTTTTAACAGAAGAATAAGGTATATTTATAAATTTCAAAAAAGCGCAACTCCATGTACTTGATAAATAAAATGACATAAAATTACAATTATTTGCAATTTTTTTTTGGCTTCAAAGGAAGAGCAATATTTTTCAAGCAATAATTTAGAATCAATACCAGTAAACTTCAATTAGATAAGAATTTGTAAAATCACGCCAAAGTGATCAATTAAGTCAAAGGAAATGGCGCTGAATTTCTGCATTCAGAGATGTATGAAATTTAATTTGCAATGAATGGTAATTGATTGCTATTATGCAGAGAATACATATAAGCGGCTTGCATATAAGAGATGAATTTTTATGACAAATTTATGCGGAAAATGCTATTAAGCGGGGCTGTACTTAACCGGTATCCACTGTATACAGTGTAGGTCATATTAGCTTAACCATCTGACAACACTATACCTTTGGCAAGGACATCTGATCGACTGACAGCACTTGTTGAAAGAGTTATTCGTAGGGGGCCAGTGCTCACCAATCGAACGCGCTGGGATTCTTCAGTTGTAAATTCAAAATAATTTCTCAATTTGGAAAACTCAACGTGCGTGAAAGAAAATTTTAAGTTAAAAGTGTACAATAAAAGCTATACACGAAACATTTTTGTCTTCCGTTACTGCCGTTAATACCAGGTGTCCAAGTAAAAAGCGACCTAGACGATGAGATGAATATGACGTGGTCGTACAAGTATTAAAAGTTTCGACTATGATAACGGATTGTTTGATGCCGATGGTTCATGAAAACGGTATGGAACACTTCTCGTTTCAACAAGACATGGCAACACCTCATACAGCTAGGGTTACAATAGATTTATTGAAGCTATTGTTCCCGTATCGCTTGAATTAAAAAGTTGATATTTTGACTGGCATCCGCGTTCGTTTGATTTGGCACCGCCGAATTTTTTCCATTGGGGCTACTTGAAATCGAACAAGCCAAGGACTCTAGTCGAACTTAAGGCGAATATCTGTCAGGAAATAGCCACTATATCGTTCCAAATACAATGGAAAATGTTCACCTTACGCGTTTTTGGCTCAGGGTAGCCATTCGAGCAATACAACATCCACCAAGTGATGTAATGTAGCGCATTCAAAGACTTTGCTTCATCACTAACATCGCTGGTGTAAACATTGTATCAAGTTACACCACGAAAGTAAAGCCAATAATTAAGAATGCTGAATCAGTACATAACTTCAAATGTGTTGTTATCATACCTTATGACTTTTTTCATTTCAGTTTGTTTCTCTGCAATTCATACGGAATAAAAAATTTAAATTACACCACTGAGAAAAGAAATATGCTCACGCTTATTAATTATTTAAGCTAAAGCGGTTGTCAGATACTACTGCATTATATTTGATACTTCTCTTCTACCTCTTATCTAAGACTTTTTCTAGATATTTTTCACAGTAAACCTTGAAAAATCTCAGGAGAATCTGCAAGGAAATATATCTGAAAAAAAATATTGTGGGGAAAATTGGTAGCACAGTGAGTAACCGGCCTTCTCGGAGTATCTGTCCGGTCTTGAATCTTTGGCCCGCCTGTGCTGGCTTGCTTGAGTATGTCACTCATCCCAGAATATCTTTTAAACTTCAACGTCAGTACAGGCAATGGTCTCGAATAATTGAAAAGTATTTGCTCCATGTGCAGCGAACTAATAAAATGCTTCCGTTTTCCCTTCTTTTTCTTTGTTTTATCCTTTTATGGTTGACTTTGTCTTTGCCTACAGCTCGTCTTTTCAGCTCCAACAAACAATTTTCCTATTTTAGACAAATTTTTGGGTGTTGCCATTATTGTTTTTATTCTCTTTTATTCTGCTCTTATTCATAGCACATGAAAAGGGTAGATTCTTAAGCAGGAAAAACCATTTGGATATTTCTTCTTCTTACCGTTTTCTTTTTTTCCGTTTTAGCTTCTTCAGAAGCGTACACAAAGCCAAAAAACATTACATCTTGTTTCGTTCGGACAGCTGCTAGTTGGTAAGGTTTGATTAAATACCGTGATTGAGTGGCTGCCTGACGGAATAAGAGAGCGAGTGACTTGACTCGAGTCGACTTCAGTCTTAGGCTGAGTGACTAACAGCGCAAAATGTTGGCAAATCGAAGTGTCGAAAATGAAATTTTTCGTAAAATTTGTTTTTCATGATTCCATTTGCAGAAACCAGGAAGTTAGAGATTGGATACAATATTATAACTTTGTCATGAGGTTTGTAAGACAAATAGCGTATGTATGTATATATGTATATTATTGATCAGCTTGAAGAGAACAATGAATTTAACCATGTGTGTCTGGCCGTTATTTAATTTGACTAAAGAAACATAATGAAATCATAAATATAACGATATATGTTAATCTGTTTTATATGCAGTCAAACTTCTGTATAGCGTAACCTCACGGGATAAAAAAACCACACCGTTATATGGAAAATTCGTTATACAGGAATTATGTGTACTCGAAAAATCTGTGTATTTAAAATCGATTCGTAATAGGAAGAGCAGCTTCGTTGTATACGTTCGTTGGGAACGTCGATATATCTATTTCCATTTTGTGCAACACAAATCCCCAACCTTCCTTTAGTTGTTTTCCATAACAACAAGCCAACACGTTTCAACACAATTACTGATTGCCTTTAGAATATTTCGCATTTAAACATGTAGTAACATAGAAAAATGTAGAAACTTAATCATCAACTTAAGCCAATTCACCAGCAAATCCATCACAAAAAAATTAAAAGGAAAAAAACAACACTGACCCAGCACAGTTATCGATTACTGTGACCCGCTGAAGCAGCGACTGTTACCTCTTAAAGTGCACACGACTTAAAATGCAAAAGAAAAATATGACAGAACGAAGACGGGAGAGGCCATAGAATAAATTTGATTTGACGAAGCATTGCACCGAGCAACCGAAGCCATTAAACGTTTGACTAACTGTTTGAGCATAGATACAAAAGCATACGTCACCATCATTAAACGTCAAAGAAAACAACTATAACAACAACAAGAGCAAATTATGTGGAACTCAACCTCAATTTTTAATTTGTGAACATTTTTGCTTCGAACGAATGAAAAAGTAAAAGCAAAGGCAAAAAGGCAAAGGCAAAGCGAAACCGAGCCAAATCAAAGAGAGAAGCAAAACGAACGACATGAATGAAGAAATATAAACGAAGCGAGTGGCTGAATGAATGCCACTTTGACGAGTAACGATGATGTTGAAAATTGCATTGAATGCGAACAAAAGCAAAGAAGATTAAGAAAAAATAGTGTAGATGAAGAAATAACATAACATGCAAAAAATCTCACCGCACACAGGTAGAAACATTGAAAGATACTTTCATCTTTATTGGCCAACTATAGCAAGAAATCACTTTGTTATGAAAGGTTGGTAAAAAATAAAGTAATTAAACTATAAAATTTTTTGAGAAACATACAGAAATGGCATGAAAATAAGTCGGTATACAAAAATTGTTTCTAGTTATAGATACTTGTTAAAAAATTATATTTTTTGTTCGAGTTTTATATGTTATTCGTATATTAAGATACTTTTTATAAATGTATTATTATGGAAATCCACTAGCATGCGCTCATGCTAAATTGGCATTGAAAAAACCACTACAACTCTTTAACCAATTTGAGAAAACGGTCATCTACTGACTAATTAATGCCAACATTGCATATACGCATGTACGAATAAGAAAAAAATCGCATGGCATGCCCCTCACCACCGTTGCAACATAATGGTATCACACGCCACTTAACCAACACAATAAAGGATGTTATTCTATCTTTCGTCCCTCTCCTAATCGGGCATACCAAATCAATACACGAACATTTACATTTTCGTTACAAACCTATTACCATAAATCAGTTATATAAATGCTCATTACATGCTATAATTATATAAGATTAATTAGAGCTGAAAGCACTACCAGCTACTGCAATTTTAAAAAATTTGCTTAATATTCCTGAACAGCTTACAAATAAAGAATTTCTTTGAAGAAAAAATCTTTCTAACTATAAATAAGTATTAAAAGTTGTTCTCCTTAGAAATCCCTTCCAATCGTCTTTTTCCTTTGCTCTTAACTTCAGTGCAGTTTGTACTTCGCTTTACGCTGATCTGTCCTCTTTTTTCTAAACAACGATGACGAGAGGTATTTGTTACTTTGTGATTCTTTATTTATTTTCTTGCATTTGACAGTTTAAATATAATAATTTTTTTAATTGGCCTCTACAAAGTGTTGTAAGTATATTAGCATTTGGTGACCGTCTTGCCTCATATTTTGTTACAATACAATAGTTTACAATCATTTTTTTACCCGCACTAGCGCTCTGCTCCTCATGAAACAACGATATCAAAGTTGACGCTAAATTGCTTTTTATGTGTAGTTACGTTGGCGGCTGGCAGTGTCGAACGTTCCTCCACACACTCTACTTTCGTCATTGCTTTACAATGACTCTAATCGCTATCTATTCGTTGCACCTCTTATTTTTCTCTCAATCTATCCAACTCTGACACACGAAAGCAGACAACGGGTTTTTTCCTTCTTTCTTAACCATACATGTTCTTTGATTCTGACGGCTCTTTTGGTGGGATTTGCTCTCACTCTCTTTTCGTGATGTTCACTCAATAATGCGCTCATTCTTTGCTTTCTGTTTTGTGCAGTTATTTTATAAATTATTTTCTTTCTGTTTTCGTTTTTGGGCTTCGCTTTTTGGCTATCTTCTCTGGCCTCACTCATGCGGTCGATGCGTCGTTGTTTTCTACGGGTTCATTCAACTGTTAAAAAAACAAAAAAAAAACTTTCATAGCGCGTTAGCCAGCCAGACAGACTGCCGGAGGTAAGTCTCTCATGTATTATTATAAAATAAAAAGTAAATTCCACTTTTGTGTCTTGTATCTATGCGCGCCGCACGTTCGCTTCTAGCGTGGCTCAATTTTGTATATCTTTATTGGTCTGTTTTTGGCTTTATGTTCGCCCAGCAGCAGCCAGCACCATCTGCACGCAGCTGCGTTCATTTTAACTTATAGTTAGTTTTGTTTCGTCGTCTCTACGCGCTATTTTGGAGTACATATTCTAAAATTAACATTAATTTTTATTTTATTTTTTTCAAGTTTTCGCAATTTTGAAGAGTCGTCGGCGCAACAGGAAATGTTTGAAATTGTGTTTTGTTGCTGATTTAGACGTTTTTCGTGTAGATACAGATATATTTCATCTTGTTGCATGTTGCAAGTTGTCTGTATTTTGCTGTTGCTTATGTGTATTTTATCGACTGCTATTTTTGTCACACTGTTCATTGAACTTGGCAGAAATATTTACCCAAAGTGCATGTTCTTTTACTTTTACGTAAAACGTATTTTATACCTTTTTGGTCAATTTTAGATGGTAACCAATTCGGGACTAATGTTGAGTAGGGTAGTTTGGAATCGACGTTAATCGGTCGTATACTGAACAATAAAGTTAAGCGCAGAATAAGCCTGCGAAATACTTTTAAAGAAAGTATTTAGAGAGTTTGCGCTCATAATTAGCATATTTAAGATATTTTAAAACGAATATTACTTAAAGTAAACATCCAAAAAAAGGCTAAGAACAGAAATAAGGTGTCAAAAGTCTTGTAATAAATTACATTCCAATTCTAAACTTTATATAGAAATTAATTCAAGAGAAGTAAATCAACCTTTATATTTACAAATTGTATCGCCCTATCATGACATATACTACATAAAGAATCGCCTTCGCAGGCTCCATAAGACATGTATATATATACATGCAATTGGCAAAAACCATAGAGAATAGACCACATAATTTTCAAAGTCTATTGAAAATTGTTATGCTTTATAGGTTTGAATAAGCTTTAATGTAGCAAAACACGAAACGCACAAATACTTCTTACAAAGTGGCTTTGCTGTGAATGTTACTCATATTGTGTACCACACCGCACTCCAACATATAAAAAAGCTAGACAAAACTCACTTAAGAAATGCATTTACTATAAAAATATTTTATCTACAACACGCGACACAACAACAACCAACAACAACGCACACTGCATATGCTTGCATCTGTTCGCTGTCTTCAGAGTTGTTGTGTTTTTCGAATGTGTATCTGACAGCCCCTGTCTCAGCTTCAAGTCCCTGACTTACAATGTATAAAAGGCAGAAAAACTATAAAAAAAAAAGAATCGAGGGGAAAACAAAAAAGCTCGTGGCTTCAACACCAAACGCCAACACGAAAAAACATGCAACAACAGAGGCAACGAAAACAAAGTCAAAAAGTATCTGCGGCGAAGTTTTATTTTTGTTTGCATCTACTTTTTGTGCTACATTCTCGTTTTTGCTTTTAAAATACAGCGATTTTCTTTTTTTGTATAAATAATAATAAAACGATAAAAAAAAAATAAATAAAAATAAAACATGTCCGTTCGGTATCAGACTTGGAATGCCGCGTTGCAGAGACTTGCCTTGCAACAACATAGATTAAATTCTCTTGTTGCCAGACTAACACACAAAGGCAGAAACACGCAATCTACGTTTAACTTTTTTAGTTGTTTGCATTGCCGCAATATGTGTATGGGTTGCAGACACTAACCACAACTCCCGGGGCCGATAAAGATAAGAATTCAGGGAATTCCAGTTCTTAAAGATACTCACTTTTTTGTCCTAAATCTTCACGAATTCTAAGTTAAGAGTACTTACAATGGATAATTTTAGAAATTGTTCCCTGAAAATGTCATAATAATCCAAATCTATCACATAGTCGTATAAACTATAATAGTTATTGTATGTGAAATCAAATTAGATGATCTCAAACTCATTATCTATGTATATTGGGATTACCAACTGAAATCACATACAAATGGGCACAGTCTACAGAAAGCCTATCACCACGGACTCGACTTCCAGGTCTACCTATATACATATAATACATAATATATTTTTAACATGTATAATTATTATTCCAACATTTTTTATTAGAGTTATCTTCACTAATATAATCATTGAGTACTCGTAAATGAATAGCATTCTGCTTAACGTAATCGTTTCAGAGATAACCAAGGTCTGTCTCGCTGTCGTTAGCACAAAATGTGTCAAGTTTGGTTATTCGAGCCTGGGCCTCTTGGCTTATACGAACAAGAACCGCGCACAATTTGGGGTTGTAACGTCGTCAAATAAACGATTGGCGAATGACCCAAAATAAGATAAATTCCCTCAAAATAACTTTAAAAAAAAAACTTAGCAGCATTCAATTCAAATACTATGAACAATGAAAATAAAGCCTTTTTACGTGTTAGTAAGTATGACCAAGAATTTATTAAACATAAAAAACTGCTAAAATAAAAAAACTATCTAGATGTTTTGGAACTAAATAAATATTTTGCAAGACTTACATTTGTTGTTGCTTTTGTCTTTTGCTTTTTTTTTCAGCTTCGTTGTAGCGCGCACAGCGAATCTTGCAACTAAAGCACAGTTTTTTTCGTAGGTCGTTCTCGCCGTTCTTGTTCTTATTGAGGCGCGTGTTTTACTCCTTTGTTTTATGCTTGCTATTTTAGGTAAAAAAAATTATTGTAGACGTTATAAAAAGAATTTCACTGTTAGCTTTTAGATAGTCTATTATTTATGTCGCTGTATGCTTTTTTGCTGATTATCAATATTGGGAAGACACTACACACTCCTTGAAACCGCAACGAATGTGATTTCAAAACCGATATTTTTCTTAAATCTGAATTTGCTTTTAAAATTTTCTATTCGCTTATTGTAATTGCATGTTCAAGAAACACTTCAATTACAAAATTGTACACAAAATATACAAATAAATCAGACAATATCTTCAATAATACACAAATCAAACCTTTAATTATATATTTTAGTTAATTCATTTTAATCTCATTAAACAAAATATTTGTATGTTTTCATTTTCTCAATTTTATTTTTGTTTTACATATTTTGTTATGTTATATACTTTCTGCTCATACTGCATACACTCACACACATCCAATAAAAATTATTGCTGTCAGCGACTTCGCAGTCCTCAGCGGCGTCATTGTCGCCGTTGCACACTCGCGCATTGCTCTTTCCACTACTTCGTTTTCTTCTACAACTACTTATTGAACACTTTTTTTACTTGCTAACGATTCTGCGGCTGGTGGTGCTACTACGAACTCTGCTGGCTGCGACTGCGAGTGGCTGCTCCTCTCATTCGCTTCTTTGCTTTCTGTCTTTTTTTAACTCTTCGCAGCAGTTAATGGTATTACTTCGTCTTCCTGTTAGCTTCTTTTTTTTCTTTTTGACTAACGCCGTTTTACTTTTCTCATGAGTGCAGACAACACAAATGAAACTGAGTTGCTTTATATTTTTTCGTCTCCCTTTTCGCACATATTTCATATAATTTTTTCTACTCTTCAGCTTCTATCTTCATTGGGAACTGAACTTTTCTTAACGCCATTTTTTTTATTTCTTCAAACGTGTTTAGTAAAATATTTGATTTGCCTTTGTTGTGATTTATGTATTTCTTTTGCACACTACTTTTCTTCAGATTTTTAATACACTCTTTTTTATGCTTATGACAAAGTAGCTCTCTCTTCCGCGCATATACGGTAGATGCAGGGCATACGTGTGTTTGTGTGCTTATACTGCTTTTCATAGCAAAAAAATTTTAAATATTAAATTGTGTAATTTAAGAATGTACACCGAATTCAACACAAGTATACACGTACCCACAAAAACCAAATTCACTAACTGCATGCATTACGTGTTGCTGTTTCACTTAAATTCTATAGTAATTTATTTTGTTTTTCTATTAAAATATACTAAAAACCACGCACGCACACCCGATGCGACCAACCGACTCGCTCTTGACGAACAGTGTGACCGCATTGTAAAGAGCGCGAAAAATTATAGTGTCACAAATAATGTACTAAAAAATTACACATTTGTAATTGGGGTATTTTTTCAATGGCTTGGTGAGCGCCTTTTTCGAATGTTACTTACATTTCTATTGATATTAATAAAGTAGAGTAAGAAGAATGAAAGAAATAATTTAGAGATATAATTATGCATAAATTATGCCCCCATAACAAAGTGTCACGATGTCATTCAAAAATAGTTTAATAGCATGATTAGAGGATAACAGCATAAGATAACATTTAATATCAACACGACAATCGCTTTATTTCATTTCCACAGCATGGTCTCGCTTGCACAAATCAGAGGCAAACAGAAATTGTGTTGGAAAAGACTGCCACTAAAAGTGTGTTAGAAAATAATCAATTTGTGCTGTTAACAACCATTTAGAGACTTCTTGTGTTAACATGGCGGTGAATTAAAGAGTTTTGGTAAAATTATACACTATGAAATTGTTTCTCATTACAAGCAGTCATACTTTTGATTACCCCTCACTGAAAATGTCTTTCTTTAACATAATATGAAATTAACAGTTTAGAAGAAGTGGTACCAGATAAACAATAAGGTTAACATTTGCACACAAAACATTCTTGTATTGTTCATTTAGTATCGTATTTTAGCACCTTTCTTAGACGCAGTTCGTTTACACTTTTATTCAGTTTTCGCTTGATACTTTCCGAGTTGTGCTGTGTGTTCGTGGGCGTTTGTCGCGGTCGAAATACACGGGCAAGGCAATAAGATTAGAAATATGAATTCACAAGTGCTGCAATTATAAAAAGTTTTTATTTAATGTGTTGTTATTACTAAAAATATGAAATATTTATCTTATTAATTCCAAATTACGTGTTGTTTTTACATCACTAAAACACACCACAAAGAAAAATGAGAAAATAGTGTGAAGGCGTGAGGAGATTTGAACAGGCAGGCAAACAAGCAAGTAAAATAATAATAATAGTGTAGTATACTTGTGTTTGTGTTCAATGCATTTTCTTATTTGCTTCCGAGCAGAAAATTCAATACGAAAAATTTGTTGTCGTGTTTCGGGTTTGTATGTTATTTATAAGTAAAAAAATACAACAATAAATCAGTACACAAACAGACAAAGCCATAGTGCACTGATTCGGCGTGATTTTTCTTGCCAAATACACAAAAAAGGAAATTTCATTTTTGTTATACTAGACAGAAAATAACAAAAAGCAGCATCAATTAAAAAAGGTGAGTTTTTTGTTTGTGATACTCAAGAAGTAGCCGTCTTACCGCAACTACACGTATTAGTGTGTATGCATGCAAACACAAACAGACGAAATTTGCCCCCTGCCGATGCAAGCTAATGCTTGTAATACGTGCGTGCATCATCCATCGACATGCTTGCCCGGTTGCGTGCAAGCGTTCCGTATACATATGTGCGTGTGTGTTTGTATGAGTGCTCTAAGTTCAGTAAGAATAAAAAATTGAAGACCTTTGCTGCATATTAAATGAAAACCGTATTCAGCTTAACCACAAAATTTACAAAATACCCATAGAAATTGTAGCCTTCATTTTAAATTAACAAGCTTCATGCTTAGCTGCAGACGCCTGCGCTGATCGGGGTTCCTTCTCACATGTCGGAACGTTGATGAATCTGTTTCAATTTCGAGCCACCCCATAGAATAATGTCAGCTAAGACAAAGGGGACAGGAAATATGGTTGGACACCCAAATGAATGATAGATTCGACAACAAGGCAAATAGGAAAGTTAATAATGAAATTTTGTAATTTGAGGCTTAGAGGTTCTTCAGTTGACATTACACTGACTGTTTACTAAAAAGGGAATCCCAATAAAGTATAAAGTTTCAAATTAGTTTAGCGAGGTACATATTTTCTTTTTAAATCCGTCCCATAATATCGCTACCTATAACACACAAATGATATATGTAGTCGAATTATTTTCGAAAATTCTTAACATCAAAGTAGATGCTGTTTTTCAACAGTTTCAATTACCTCCCACTAACAAATCATTTCTCAATTTTTGGAAAATGGGAGCATTAAGAGTTTATTTTTCTTAATTGGAAGTTAAGTACAGCTGATTGTCATTCTAAATTGCTCACTTGATATCACAAAAACACAATTCGCGTTCTGAAAAATATTTTCTTTTCAAACAGGTTAGTATAATATTATGCGCCCAGTGCTTTCTAATTACAGCCGCAGGCGGAAGACGATTAGAAAAAGTATAATTATCTAGTCTTTCTTATTATGATATTCTTCAGGTGTAGGTAAGAGTAGATCTCAATTTACTATAGGGTATTAAAAACCAGGGTTAAATTTGTTGTCTCACAAGTAGCTTCTTCATTATTAGTTCGCTACCAAACGCTATTCAGTCAGGGAATTCTTCACGCTTTGCTGGCAAATAGTGATTTTCTGCCCACACACAACATAATGTTTCGCCGTAAGAGCAGCGCCCCACACAACTGCAGATGTAGCAAGGGATTAATCTCCAAAGGGATCACTTTGATCTTGTCAGCTAGCAAGAACAACACTGTCTTAAAGGCTTCGCGGTAAAGTGGAAATGATCCGCAAAAAAGATTCACTAGGTTCCCAAAATTTTTGCAATCTAATGCTTGTTGGGCCTGCCTTGTAGTAGATATAATAGTATGAATATTATTGTAATTTTGCATTGAGTTTAACAGAGGTTGAGAGCAGCGCTTTGATTTGCTCTTTCTTCTTTCGTCTCCTACTCTACCTTCTTACTGGCTCTGTACAACTAGGCTTAAGAATAAAATTTTGTAATAAAGTTAGTGCTCAACAAATCCGATGAGGCATGGAAGAGTCAATTGGAACTGTGTTACTCAAAGAAACCACTTGTACATGAGTATTTTCCTTTATATATGCCCTCTTCTGGAAACGCTTAGTGATGAATGACCAAAGGCGAATTGCTTATTTAAAAATAGTAGCGCTGTCCTTGTTTACCATTACAATTATGATTACAATTGCTGGCGAGCTACACGTGTACTTGTCGGTTTTTAATATGTACAAAGGTGATAGTGCATTTATTTGCCTTATATCTATTGTTTTTTTGGTATCCATGCAGTTTAAGAATCATTTGCAAATTTAGTTGGTCTTAATATTTAGCGAATTCGACAATTTTTTCGCACCAAACATAAACATTCTCCAAGATGACATCTATCTATATTCCAATTTTTCTGTCAAACGGTGTCGGATTCCATAGGAATCAAACAAACAGACAAACAAATATCCTTTTTTTTATATATATAGATAGATATAGATAAAAAGCACTTATATAGCGTCCAATTGTTGTGCTTCTGCCAGCATTTACTGTTTATATGTACAATAATTATTGTTATCATCATTGTTATAGTTGCTGTGATGTGATGTAGTGTTGTTTAGTGTAGTACTTTCATAATAATGAAATTCCAAGACACGCTTAATTCAATTATCTGCACTTTAAACACAGATTATTAAAAAAGCAACAGCAGACAGCACGGATTGCAGAGATGATGACACAAAGCTGCGCATACCCGACAAAAGTTTTTGATTTATTCAATGAACGCCTCCCTTCATCTCCCACCCATTATCTCTTACTCACTCTCATCATCTCTCTGATTTATCTTTCTTCTTCATAGGCTGACTAAGTGCCTTGCTTGCTCTTATTCAGATAAGTCACCCGACTGTCTAAGATGTCGTAAAGGGTTTCTCGATTAGCCTCCATTTTGCTGGCGACATCAACGACTTGGTACCATTCAAGTGAACGCGCAATTGAATTTAATTCCGACTACCGAGAGTAGTGAATAATGTTATTACGCATTAAGAGTTGAATTTATGCAACTGCTGATCGCTTGCAGTTTTCATATCGTCAAACACAACAAGTAGTAGATTGGATAGAGGGCACCATAATCAATGCCAATGGGTTTGATGTCTAGTCCTTTCAAACTAGCTTCGGGGTATAGGAACGAGAATTATGGAGTTGGTCTTAATTAGTTCCATACATATACATACATACATACATACATACATACATACATACATACATACATACATACATATTTTTACTATATTGCGTTAAACTTTCTTAATTCCTTTTTTCTAGTTTCAAATCAATAGCTTTTCTTGCTCGAAAAAATTAGATAGCTAAAATTCTTTTTGCAAAGGGCTTAGCACTTATTACCTATTAAAATGTCCAACCTTTGATCCACAAAACAAGGTTTTCATTCACGCAATCAGCCTAAAAACGCCTACTCAGTCAATGTTGTGAAATATACTCGCGACACGCGAATATTTACATTTTTAATTAATTTAATTTTGATAGAACACGAAATTGAGGTCGCACAAATTTTCTCATCTTTCAAATGGGTGTGGACCACTTCGATTACTTTCTTGTCCGGCGCTGAATGTGTTGCGTTATCGGGGTTGTTCGGTCACCGTCAATAATTAACTTTTAACTAGAGTGGCCATTCCCTTGCTCAAAGCCATACACCAAGAGCATGAAAACGCGGATGATGGATTTGCGATTTTGATGATCTACTTTTGCTAAAAGAGAAGAAGGGTCAACCAGGGCTCATAATGTCCTATGCACTTTGTATCAATATCGAATAATCGCCAAATTTGTACAGTTTAAACATTTTGAACAAACCGTATTAAAAAAAAATAGTTAAAATAGTTATAGGTGGTGGTAGTGAGGTGGTGGTACGGCCTGAGGTGACAGGCAAGTCGCCTAATGAAGCGCAGATGGAAAAACGGCTGCAAATGGTCAACATAAAGGGCATAGTTTCCCACCACGACAACTTAAAGCCAAAAAGGAGGATAGAAATTGAATTCAAAATTGACTTTGCAATATTTACCGTCTTGTCACTATAAAGGTCCGTAGCGATAACTTCGCACTTCCATTGCGAAGGCAAGGGTTGAAAACGGATGATGGCGTTGAATAGTAGGACAAGAAAGAGGAACCCTTGTTTAGGAAGAGAGTTAGTATCTTACAAAACTTCATATTTAGACGCTCGAGTACTGCACTCGTTGTGGAGATCATCTAGAGTGAAACGGTCGCCCTCTAATTTGACAGCTAATGGCTCTGCTTCTTCTTTGTTAGACAAGCACAATAGGCAATTGCACCCAAAGCTACCTCTTAAGAATGTTTTATACGTTTGAGCACGTTAGGAAATCTAACAGCGATGTACCTCTACGATTACTTCGACTGGCATTCCCATGTGGATGATGAGCATTTCACTGCCCTGGTATCCTAGGGGCAGGTTTGCTAAGTGGGGCGAATATTTATAAAAGCTTACAGTAGGACTTGCTGCAAAGGTGGGATTCATTACATGATGGGTCAGTCCGTCAGCAATCCAGAAACCAACTCTGAGACTTATTGTTGACATTTGTGATAGTTATTGACAAGGAGTGGATTTAAGAGACGCTCCTGCAAATCCATCATTCGGTCCAACCTAGATTAACTTTGTCGTTAAGATTCGTCTGTGCCTGTTGTTGTTGTTGCTACTGCCGGTATTTTTGTGATCGGTGTTGTAGCTGTTGTGATTTGTTGTTGTGTTGTTGATGGTTTTGCTGCTGTCTGCTTAGTTTCTTCTTACGCAGAAGAAGATTTGCACTTGCATAAGATTTGGACATAATTTAATAAATAACTAGCAGTACCCGGTTTTTTTTTTGAGGTTTGAATTTTTTGAGTTTGAATGCAACTCATTTTGTTTTTATTGTATTAATGCTGATTCATGAACATTGATTTTCGTTAATCTCTGAGGTGCATAGATAAATAAACTGCTTGGTTTGCCACATATAACTGTCCATGTGAGAAGGACGGATTTTCTAATCTCCTAAAATGCCCAACCGATTGCAATAAATTGGGAATGTGTAAAATTGGGTCCCAAATTCATAATAGGACAGGTTCGAACATAATAGGTGACCCAGTTGTCGGGACATGTTTTTATTTTGCGAACCAATTCTAAGAATTTTTTTCGTTTCCTATTCTAATAAGCACTTTATAATTAGGTTTGTTGTGGAATCCGAATGTTCTCGGAATTGGAATTGAAAACGACAAATAAATTGCTTTTGTGTCATGGATTCCGATTTCATCAGTTTCATGCTCGTTTCGGAATTAATATCGAAAAGCCGTTAGCTGTCCGAATTCTTTTCCAAATATTAATTTAGGTCGAACCGCTGGAACATTCAAATTAATCATCGAAAATCTGCCAACGTTGTGTTTACTCCTAGACGTAACACCTGTCCTGCTGTTATATTTAATGGGAATCCTGTTCCGAAAAGTACTCATCATTGCTATTTAGTTATGCACCTAGATTGCAGAATGACCTGGGCTCATCATATCAGAAGAATTCACTCTAAATGTACCACCAAAATAAAACAACTCAATTGGCTACTCAGGGAAAAAAGCAAGCTATGTCTTAGCAGCAAAGAGCTTTTTTATAAATCAATCATCACCCCTATGTGGTCATACAGAATACAAGTATGGGGTACTGCTGCTGCCTCTCATATAAGAAAAATTCAGTTGATGCAAAACAAAACTTTACGTGTGATGGTGCCCCCTGTTATATTGCTATTATTATTTGTTCATCGAATTTGTCATTATTTATGTCTTGTCATTGTAATGGTTATTGAGTAACAGTTGGTAGCATTTAGTAAACTGATTATTGTTAGTACGTGAGCTTGAAATAAACGAAATATTTTTATAAAATATATATATTAATTTAACATAAACATAAACAAATTATTTAATTTATTAATATATTTTTTAATATGCATGTTCATGAACACAAATAGGGGAAACATAAAAATAAATAAAATATAACCCAGAATTTCGTATATATTCCTACATGCATAAAAAGGCTACCACTGCAGTTGTCATTTTGCATTTATTTATTTTTTATGTTTTATTGATTTATTGTTATTATTTTTTTATATTGCTAATGATACTCGCTTAGATCATTATAAGACGAAATCTTTCGGTTTGGTGGATATGGCTAGGATACAAGAATGAATCAGGTTGATTAAGCGATGTGATCACACATAAATAAATCGCTTTAATATTATCTACTTTCCTTTTATCCTATTTATTTTTTTTTTGTATTTATTGTCAATTTAGCATGTGCTGTATATGTAATATATTTACGCAGAATTTTCGTCGTACCTACTTTTGCTTATGGAACAATTTATTGTGTTACATATGCTGACTGTCTGGTTGAGTCACACTGCGGGTGTATCATCATCCGCATCAAAGTACAGGTTATATAAGGCAATTTGTGAGCGATGAAATCGTTCCTTGTTGTTATTTACTCGTTTTTATAACAACTTAAACGTGACATTAGCCGAAACGACGTCATTTGAGCCAACTTCGTGCAAACTCACGTCTCACTAGCACATGTCGGCTTCCACTGCATGCGAGCAATATTTACCAATAATCTTCTTGTCTATTCGATTTAGTTTGACAAATGTTTTTGGACAATGCTCTTGACCAGCAGCTTCATGGTCAATGGTTTATTTTATTTTACTTTGCCTTTTCACAAGTAGAATGGACTTATTTGGCAATCATGATGACATGAATAAAAGTGTCTGCAATACAGCATTTGTCCAAGTTCTTTATTTTTGCATGGCCAACAGCATGGCCTCCTTGATAGCAAGAGAGCCTTAAAAGATAAATTGGAGAAAAGAAATTGGAAAAATACGCCTAGTAAAAGTACATACACCAAAAGTAAAACGACCAGAGGACCGAATTGACCGTTTGCCACGTTCTAGCAGCTCATAATAGACAGTTTCCTTCCAATCCCAACATACACTCAACATGACCTTGTTTGCCCTCAATCCAGGCTTTGAAGTCGTTTGTGGAGGGTCATTGGCTTTGAACATGATCGCTTGCATTGGATATTCCCGTATGTAATCCATTTTTTGATCGCCCTTAATGATTCCCTTCAAAAATGTTTCCATTTCGTTACATTTCAGCAGCATTTCACTAATGGTTATTCGGTCAATTAAACTTCTTTGCGTTAATTGATGTGGCACCTAAATATCGAGTTTCTTCGAGTAGCCTTCTCTTTTTAGATGATTGAAATAAGTCATATGGTTTAGTGCCTCCGTTATCTCCTGACAGCTTTCGTGCCGGTCTTGCTCCATCAGGTACAACATTTCATTGACTTTTTCAATGACAGCTCGACCAGTGCGAGGTTCATCTTTTATATCGAAATTTACGGAACGGAACCTAGCAAACTACTCCTGGATCTGGCGCTCGCTGACAGCATTCTTACCGTAAACTGCAAAAATTTTAGGACATGTTTTTGCAGCGTTTTACCCTTTTTATAGTAAAAAAGCATCACATAGCGTATTTCTTCAGATATATTACTCATATTCAAATCACTTAACTTTTAAAACGAGCAACGAATTACAAAGCTGTCTTCACAAAAAATGTAGCCTGAAATTCATACTTTCAAATACATGTTCGTTTGACACAATCAGATTAGTGTTACCATTTATGGACACCATTTGTGGACACCATTTATGGACACCAACACCATCTAGTGGAAAAACCCGCGGAGACTTCTTATATGAATTAGTAGAGGCTTCGCCTTGTTCACCAGTTTCTTGTTTATATAAAAACTTGAAAAAGATTTCGATTCTGGCGGAAAAAGATTCCGATAGAACAAATAGCTAATTGACGGTATGAATGCTTGATCTATATTGTGTAAACAATTTCTGTTCATATCTTAAATACCATACACATAGCGTGAGAAGAGAATATATCGTACTTTTTTCTGCAAGGTTCGGGTAAATTAAATTAAAAGTAAACTTTAAATGCGTTTTTTCGAGCTGCCGTTTTATGACTTGTAACCCTACCGCTGGAGCCAATCCGAACTGGCTCAATTCAAAGCGCCTTACGAACGGATCAACCTCAAAGTGGACAACAATGACGACCTTTGACGAGCCACGAAGTGCGTCAAACAACCGACCCATAGACAAGCAACGAAGCTGCTTTTATAATTTTGTTTCATTTTAGGAAAAATTCATTTGCGCTTAGAAAAATTTGACATCAATGAAAAAATAGAGATCATTTGGTTTGAGACATTTCAACTGACTGCAACCTGTGATGTAGCCTCCTCAGTATCCATTGCTGAAGAAGTTGGTATCATAAGGTCACGAAGAAGAATACTCTAGTATTATTCTTAACGTACGAAGAAACACCAATTATGCCTCGTAATGCCTTGCTTTGAGACGCCACAATCTTCTCGAAATTGTGTGGCGCACTGGTTCCCCATATTTGGATACGATGTCGCCAGACAGGTTAAAACCTAAACCTTCTTAACCAAAAAAATGTAAATCCCTTAATCCGACGCGTATATGTATGCATTGTTGTAATTATATAGTTTTCCCTATTCTCAGAGCAGCAACACATCTGAAATAGAGAAGTTTTTTTTTTTTTTTTTTGCTTAATGCATAAAAATAATGATGTATGTATTATATTGTATTAGACCGCGGGTGAGGGTGTACGCCACAGGCTAGCTATTCTATGTAGCGACCGCTGTGTGAGTTGATTAAACCCATTATCGTCGGCATTATGAGGAGGTTTCTATGCAGCGAGGAGTTTCGGACGCCTTGTCCTGTCTGCGTTTGCCATCAGATGGTTAAAATGTTCCGATTGTACTGTTTGCATTACTTGCCTCAGCTCTGGGGCAGTTCTTCATCATGCAGCCTTTTCGAATTCGTTTCGTGAACTCATATAGCGCCGCCTTAGCCTGCGCTTGTATCTCTCAAATTCCAAGTCCTCTGCTCTTAAAAGGGCCTGAGGTGGATTGGGTGAATAAGGGAGTCAGAGTAAAGAGGCTAGTTCGGTTGACTCACGAATGTTTTAGGTGAACAGGTATGCCATATTAATGGAACCCATTTATTTAAAAAATAGTACATTAAAGAAATATGTAATTTTTTGGTTATATAAGGGCGAAATCGTTTAATTTGATTTACGCAGATTTAATTACTTACTTTTTGAATGTGTTAACTCTCAAATGGTCACCCCGAGCTCGAATGGCTTAATGACGATATACCAACTCTTTCCTGGCGGATGTTGGTATTAAGTGCATCTAGGCTCCGTGGTTTGTTGATTTAATCTTGACTTCAATTAGCCAGAGGGAAAAAATCCGGCTGTGCCAAATCAGGGGAACGCGGAGGCCAGTCAAAATCAACAATTTTTTAATACCAAGCGACCAGGGAACAATAGCTTCAATGTGAGGTGGTGCCTCGGCATTGGTATCAATAAATCCGTAATCATAGCCCGATAACGGTGATCTTCAAATACTGGGTTGTATACCACCATATTTTCATCAGATCATATCGGTCGAATTTTATATGGACGCCTTACATCACCGACAATAACAGAAGACAAAAATCTTTCTTGCAACGCTTCATTCTGTCCTCTTCACAATTTAGCTGAACAATTTCAGCGCATTTGATTTGTTTCATTATTATTATTTGTTGTTGACATCGTACTAAAACCTCCTCTTAGTCTCTGCTGTAATGCATCGTAACTCTTCCCTCCCCTGTGAACAATAATTGAATACTTTTAAAAATAAAACACCTTCCATCGGGCTCTGGTTCAAAGTAGACTGATATTTTACTCGCGATTTCCATTTGTTATTAACCATTGCTATTGTAGATATTTTCAAACTCATTTGTCTTAACTCAATGTGCTTTCTTTTTCGATAACGCAAATCCCAACATCGTACATCAATAAGCGAAAGCGTGCTCACTGCTCTATGAACTTAGTGAGTGTAACAACCGAGCAAAATTATCAAAAATAATCATTGTCTATTCTGAAATGAAGGAGAATTTGCGACAAACGGAATCAGCTTTTATTATACAAATTACAATGCCCAAGAACAATAAAGAAAACGAAAACAAAAAAGTGGAAAAAAAGAAAAAACACATAACACGTGCACCGCATAAAGACTAAAGATACCCTAACCCTAGCACAATTCGACGCTCAGCCAAGTGCAAATAAGCATTTGGGTTAAGTTTAGCGAAAACGAACACCCACGGAGCTAATTATTTCGCAAAGCTCATAGAAAGTGTATGGTTTATTTGCGGTCAAGTCGATTAGCTCATAGCCAAGCAGAGTGAATGTAATTGCTGAATTATTACTGATATACATACATATGAAAAACCAAAGTCCAACAAGGTCACCCATTCCTTATGAGTCATTTCATATTAATTATAAAAAATAAAAATGTCGAGTGCCTTTCCCTCTTTTTTTGCCTCATCCGGGGACTGAGTTATTGTTTCGTTATTCAAAAGTTATTGACCCGCGTCATGAGTAACAGCCAATTAATTTGACTGAAAGTGCAACAAAACCAGATCATTACAACAATGCAAGTGCGTTTATAGTACGGGAACTTTTACCAATTACGAGTGCGGGTGAAGTGATGCAAGTCTGCTGGCATTGTCGCTCTTGTACTTGAGGGTTCAATAGAGCTAAAAATTTACAGCGTTAATAATCATCATCACGTTGTTGTTACTGTTTTGCATTGAGTGGTACAAAGGCGTAAAATGGCTTTTTAACATTTTATCACATATCTAAGCGCAATGCATAAAAATCAAGTGTTCAAAAATATTGTTGTAGTGATATTTTAACACAACCAACACGTTAAATTTCAACAGGTCTTTGACCCAAATGAAGTCAGCGAGCAATTCACGTAAGGCATTGAATTACTTCAATGCCTGGGCAACGTGAACTCGGTTTGTTAGGATTTGGCCACTTTAGCTTAAACGAGCGACATGACAGCATATGTGGATACTATGAGCAACTAATCTACGCCGTAGTGTTTAGTATATAAATGACGTAATTCATGCGATATTCGAAACTAGTCACAGTAATAATAAAACCAATGCTAGATAGATATTTGATACATATTTGGTACATACTACATACATACATACGACTACATGTTTATTATATTATTATACCTTAGAAGCGTGGAATAGCATTAATAAAGCCCTTAAGCGCTGTATGGTCCATATAGTCAGATTCAATAACCTCTGGACCGATTTTGGTGTAATTTTCCGAGAATCTTTAGAATAGACTGGAGAATTATCGAGGTTGGTATGTGCCTACCGGGAAAGTCGAAGAATTCCATCCATTGTATGAAATGAAAAAATCTCAAAATCTCTTCGTTACTTTTAAACATAGTTTTGTATAAAATAAAAATAAAATATGAAGGAATCTATATGTGTATGTATGTACAAATGTATGATGGCCTATCTGTCCGAAGCTTATAGACTCCGACATTTAGGCATCCAAAAAATATATAAGAAAAAACGTCGACATAACCGAAGGTTTCTCACCAAATGAGGTACACTTTGGTAATACAAATTAACACTTAGATTAGTGACAATTGTGGTTTTGGTTATTCTCACACATTTAAAGCCGCATTGTTAAAAGGGTATTTTTTACAAAAGACTGCCAAGCTTATGTTGGCAGTCTGTTGAGTTGAGTCTAACAAATGCTTCTTTACTGTGAAAAATGGAGAATCGATAATTTCTCTCAAATATATAGTACGGTATTGTAAATGGATCACTTTTGTCACGCAATATCTTTAAAACATTTCTTTCACCATAACTTACACTATTTTCAACAAATTCGGCAATATCACAACAAATTACTTTGGCGTTCATTTTCACAGTGTGTTTACATATTATTTCTGTCAATATTTCGAGAGGTCCTAATAAAAAAGAGCTTTGCAAATAAATAATTTCTGATAAAAATTCCATAAACAGCCTTCTGACAGGCTTTTGGCAATAACAGTCTGTCAAATTTGTTGATAGATTTTTGAGAATAGGGCGGTTAATTTCGCTGAAGCTTTCGATAAAAATCTCAGACTAGGTTTACATTATCGTATTTTCAGGAATATGCCCACAAACAAAAAATAAGAAGTTGAATTCGAATCTATAGTTCGTGTGGGATGTACCCCTAGTGACAGTGCATTTTATCAACTCTCTAGTTTAAAAATTGAAAGACTAACCTGCACGCACATATTCGGACACACAGACGAACATGCTTAAATCAAGTTGCCTGGTCGAACTGATCAATAATAATTTGTATATAGAAAGATCCCAGTCCTTTATGTCTCCTTCACTGTGTTACAAACTGTATCCCAAATGTATAATATTATTCACAGAATGCGAATATTACAACAAAAATAAATAAATAAAAAAATAAAAAACCTACAAATAAAAAGAAAAATGCAATCTATTCTAGGCCATAGAACTTGAGTACATATGCACTTGCCATTTTATCAGATATGATTTTTCGTATCTGTGTGCCACTTCTCGCCACAGTAATCCAACACATTATTGTATCAGCACGCTCAGGCATGCGTCAAACCCAACACCCATGCGCCACGTTGTGTGGCCTTGTATGTTTGCCAGTCCGCTGCCATCCCTCTTACCCTTATCGCTATTCGATTATCTCACGCGGTCCAAAGTTCAGAACAAAGTGCGATGCTCAGTATAAATGCGTTGGATTGACTGGAAAAGTAAATTATGGTATATAACTGATTATCGTCATATGTAGGCTTATATACTTGTAGGCATGTATTATATGCTCAATATAATACAAGTACTTCATGGCATGTTGTAGATTATTGTATAAGAATCTGCCCTCACTTGTCTCACTTGTATCTTCAATGTATGATATATGTATGACATAAATAGTTATTGGCCGTAGAACGAATATCAGCAATGGCAGGTACTCAACTAGCTTTGTAGGTCGCTGCGTTATAAATATAGCAAATTAAATTCAATAATAATTACAGCGAACTTGAAAAAGATGCCGCAAGAAATTATAGCATAGTTATGGAGCACACAGATACAGATGAAGTTGGATTGGTTGACTGAGTATTCCACCTCAGACTGGTGATGCCTCAAGATCCCATGTTGACTACTGCTTTTATTACAGCCACCATCACCTGTCAGTCACTTTTAAATGTGTATATGAAGTATAAATGGGATTCGTGTGTTGTGCGCACTATTATTTTGTTATCGCCAACATCCGGAAAGTGTATGTAGTCGGCACTCGGAATAATCATTTAGTGAAAAACGTTTAGGTATGATTGAGTGGCTTATTGAGTGAGCGTTGTATTAGTTACTTGCTTAACCAAAACGGAAAGAGTGAATATGCTTGAATATTTCGTTCGGTTTAGTTAAGAGAGTTTTCAATAGAGTACCCAGAAAAACCAAAATATATTCGGTAACATATTCATCGTACGGAACCCTCTCCACGTGAGGCTAACTCGTATTTGGCTAGATATTATTTATTAATTAGAATGCTTCTAATATTGCTATTATTTCACCCCAAATTGCAGACAAAAAGTATGGGAGTAATCCTGTTTTCAGGACTGTGTCTGTGGTTATAGCCTATCAAGTAAGTAATGTTGTCTATTTCGGAACCATCAGTGTACATTTAACTTAGCACTGGCCAGTCTATTAGAGAGACGTTGTTTTAAATGGTCGATAAGCGTGTGCCAGTTATACGTGTTATTAATTGTTAATCCCAACATTTTTTAGAGTTGTAACGGTGGGATAAAATCCCACCCAGACGCATTGCAATTATGTTGTTTTTTTTATACAAATATCTTGTTGCTTTGTTTTAATCAATGATAAAGTGGCTAAATAGACAGCCACTATTTGGTTATACGCTTTTATATTTGTGATAAACGTATCTAAGTTGAAGGATGTGTTTTTTGGTGTTTTGAGTTGTCGATAGAGAGAGTTGTAGGCAATAGATTAGTGTTTGTTGTCGACGTGCTTCTTACTTGTACAGTTCATCCAGGATTCCATTTTACTTATTTCAATATGTTAATTTTTACCGGAAGTTGTGCAAGTTTTTCAAATTTAAGACAATGGTTGCAGCGCATGGGGAGTAGTATGTATGGTCTAACTTTGGTCTTGTCTAATGAATATAATC
This sequence comes from Cacoxenus indagator, assembly GCA_035041755.1. Classification (NCBI taxonomy): domain Eukaryota; kingdom Metazoa; phylum Arthropoda; class Insecta; order Diptera; family Drosophilidae; genus Cacoxenus; species Cacoxenus indagator. The sequence continues at coordinate 216,577 of JAWNKX010000398.1, forward strand.
TCAGGGAGAGAATGGGTGTGCCATTATGTATATAATATTATCAATCCTATCTCAATGAGTTGTTGCCCACTTCTCCTCTTGATTTTCCTGATTACACAAACCGCCCGAGTTGATTCGAGTAAATTGCTCCTTTGCTGTGGTTACAAGTTAAGAGTTGTGCTCAAGGACGGTCACAACAATTGAGCCGGAAAGCATCGTTTGTTTGAATAGTTTGTCAGCTTCCATCTGGTCGTTACGCACTTGTATGCATCAATCCACTCAATCCACTACTACATTTTGAATAAAGAATGGTGACACGTTCGCTAAGTTTTTGCCATAATTAGTGTTGCATGTCATGATGAGGTATTTTGGGCCGTGGACTCTTATCTTCACATTGTAATAAATATACAGTGTGATTTGGACTTACTAAAAATGTTGAATCTTTCAATGACTGTCTTTAATTTATTTTATTCAATGATTTATTCCCTTAAAATTTACAAGTTCACTTAAGCTGACGATTTACATTACATTTACATAGTTTAGTAAGAAAGTAATAAGTTCCACTTAACTACTGTACATTTAATTATATATGTGTATTTGTTTAAATTTTGCTTGAAATAAGTTATGGATATGAAGGAAAAATGGGATAACCCTAAACAATTTTAACTAACCTATGAAGGAGTCAGTACTTAATAGTACTAGCAAGTAAATAGTAAATTAAGGACTGAATAGCACTGTCATTGTGCAATGACATTTCTTAATGTTAAAATTTGTTTTTGCACATAATATTTGGTCATGGATAATTTGGACTGTTGTTGCAAGATGCAGTCTGGTTGTTGAATAATAGAATGGAACGTTGAAAATCATTTTGAGTAGTTTATTTTGAACAATTTGTAGTTTATTTTTGTGCGTTTTAGCAAGTGGAGTAGCTGGGAAGATAGCATTCTATTTGTTTCTTTTTGGCATTCACTTTAATTTTCCAGCTCTTGAAATACGCCGCAGTAGAGTCCAATGATTCCTGCAGTACTGATGCAACTTGATCACTGCATCCGAGCAGTAGATTACAGTGTCATCGGCAAAAATTGATATAGTGCAATTACCTGATGTTTTGATGGCGTAAGTATATATGTTGTGTAGAGCAGGACTTAAAACCGACCCCTGTGGGACATAATAGCTTTATTTCCGAAACTGTACCATCCATGACAACTCTGAAAAAACGATCCGTCAAATAGCCTTGTATTACTTTGTTAGGTAAGTTGGTGCTTGAATATTTATTAGCTTGTGGATTAATCCCTTATGCCATACTGTGTCAAAGGCCGCTTCTACATCCAGGGTTACTAGTCCAACTCATTTATTACGATTAAATTTCTCTTTTACGAAGTTGGTGAAAATTTCCAAGAGGTGAGACCTAAAACATGACTGTCTTTTAAAAATTTTTAAAAATGAACATTTGTAACACACAGTAACATTTAAAGGTTTGTGTGTTCGCAACAGCGATGAGGTAAGAAAAAACCACGCAGTTCACAGGTGTTTGTTTGACAATCTCGACGGCGGTCCCCATGAAATGACGCCATGAAACACTAGCTAACTTAACCATCGCTGTTGCCACATTTAGTGTTGTTGTAGTTTCTGCGCTAATTTAAAAAAAAGAAAAAAATTCTTACTTTGCACTTGTTTGCCATGTTTACGGTTCAGGTGTCAAGTGTTGAAATTCGTGATTCACGCACACCGTCTGCAAATTTGTATCTCAGTCGCCCGCCCACCCTTGACGACCCAACATGTCATCAACCGTTAATGGTTTTTATCGTCATTCGCTCTATATCTATTTCACTCGCATTCTCCCGCCCAATATGCGATAAAAGGTATTTAACTACCATATTTTTAGATAATCACTGGGATCTGTCATAAATTACGTTGATGATTCTTGTTATAGTCGGCGCGGTGTGGTCTTTGCGCATTGTCGGCGCCAACCTATAACTACTCGTAAGTGTACTACTGTTTGCTATGGAGTTGTGTACCTGCCGTAATTTGGTAACTTTTTGAATCTCTGTTTTTTGAAGCGATAAAATTGAAAAAAATGAAAAAATTTTTATTCAAGTCGGTTCAGTGGCTTAAGCAGGCAAGGGAACACAAAAATATGTTTGCCGTTTAATTATATAAATTTCATTAGTCGTTGGCAGACATGTCAGGTGTATAATTAGTCGTTGAGGGAGGCTTTAAGGGGGTGAAAAATTGCGTTGTAATCAGTAATGGGTCTGTATTATCTTCTGATAACTACGTTGCCAATTTTGATATTTAACGACGTTAAGTTGTTTGGGAATATGTGCTTGACGTCATGCTGGACACTTTGAATTTGTAGTAATATACGGAGTACTTGACATTCCGCATACGAAAAATCCAGTTGCGAGAAATCCTAATCCTGGGGCTTTATTTGAATAGTGATATCCATAATTAATAACTAGGGAGTCTTTTTGGATGCATCACTATAACCACTACTTCCACGATTTTCGCCAATCTAAAACAGTTTAAAAACAAATCTGAAATATTTTTACTTGTTGATTCATATTCGGACTCACTTAGTTAGACTCGAGTAAGCGAAACATTTTTGGTCATACGAATAGTTGTACGCCCACACATCTGCATAGCCTTTTTCAGTTCAGTATGTACTTTCCATTCTAGCAGACTACTTAAAAATCTTCTTAGACTGAATTTCTTTGTACTATCATCTCGACTTATGAATGAGCCGCTAATAACAGCGTAATTTTGCGTATACGTATATATTATCGCAATGCCAGACAATAGGTGCTAAAACACGAAGGCAACTGGCAGGCAAGCGGGGCATCAGGCATCGTCAACAATCACAGCAATGCCAAAGCGAAATACATACATACGTACATAAATAAATAATGGTTGCGAGTTGATCTGAGTCCAGTTCAGTTATAATGCACGCTTTGTCGTTGACAGATATACCCGTCATCATTCTCTGGCATATATTAAGAAAATAAATATACATATGCATATTTATATTTGTACAATATATATATATATTTATATGACATGCTCCTATCAGCAAGCACTGTAGCACTCAACAATTTGAATAGAAAAATTAAAAAAAAAAATTATATAGCGGAAGTGATTTCATTTGTTGATTGCATTGTTGTCAACGTATTTATTTGCGCAATTCTAATATTGAAGTATCATATATGTAATTATATATTTTATGAATCCTAAAAAGGACATTTGTTAGTTGTAGTGCACATTTTTGATCAGCTCACTTTCGAGGTTGTTGTTAACGCGGTATTGTTCCGTGTAATGGAAATGAGTAGCCTTGCTAATTTATATACATATGTAGGTGTATAAGTTCTTTGACCTACATACATAGGTTCGTATAGGCGTTATTTGTTAAATTGAATTTGAATGAAATATGAAGGACTTTTACCTGATGCTCTTGGCAACCATTGCACAATTGTGGAGTTACGAAGATAAAAGTTGTAGGTAAAGAATGACGATCATATCACGCGTAATGATGGCAATGTTGTTATTGGATATTATACATTTCCGACTATCCCACGTAAATTTAAATCTATTTTTCTTTAATAATTATACTTAGAGATTGGCATTACAGGCAGTAAACTGTGTAACCTATTTGTATGATTAAAAGAGTAATGACGTGTGTATAGTACTAGAGCGTTAATGTTTTTTTTGGGGGGAGATCGTACGGATATAGCATTTTCAGTCTTCGCCTTTTTGGTGAGGGGGTAAGGGTGGCCGGCAGTGGGTTGCGATGCGTCAGTAGCTTTTTTTTTGAATCGACTGTTGTATGAGATGATTGTATCCATTACCGTCGCCATCAAGAGGCTTCTGGGTGGTGTTACGGTCGAGCAAAGGGGTGTCCGTGATTCTTCGGAGTGCCTTGTTCTTCTTCTTTCTGAAGAGTCTAGTGTGGCGGACTCACGAATGTTTTAGGTGAACACGTCAACCGCATCATCGATATCTATGCCGGAATTGATTTCCACGTTCAGGTTGATCCGTTCGTAGAATTGAAAGTTATGCATTAATTCAACGACGCTAACAATTTCGTCTTTATAACATAAGAAGAGGTGGGAGGAGCAGCACACGCAAAGTGGGTATTAAAAGATTTTCATAAGACATAAAATGGATCATGTTGCAAATAAGCTTTACAAAAGGGAAGACTAATAGGAAAATACTGTCTAGTTGGACGTGCTGGTACACTAAAGATAATCATTCTAAGTAAGAAAGGTGAGTTAATACTACCATAAATGAGGTTATACATAAAAGTTACCCCAATGACCGTTCTAAGACAAGACGAGGTGGGGAGGTTAATTAATTTTAGACGACACCGACAAGATGGTAGGCAAGCATCAGGATCTCAATGCATGTTTTTGAGAGCAAAAGTAGAAATTGCTTTTGCACCGACTTAATGCGATCGATATACATCTGATATTGAGGATCCCAGACACAAGACGCATACTCCAGAATAGGTTTTACCAGTGAACTGTATAGATCTTTGGTAGTATACGGATCATCAAATTACTTAGACCAGCGTTTAATATAGGACAAGGACACCTCTACCTTTAGAGGCCGAAGAGGAAATGTGGCTGCCGAAATGCAACTTCGAGTCCATCAAAATACCAAGGCCGTTAAACTGAGAAACACGTTCTAAACTATTTGAGTTAATGTAATAAGAATTTGAAATAAAAGTTCCGCGAAAAAAGGACTTTGCATTTATTGATCTTGAGCATTAAATAGTTTGGTATTAAGGCTGAAACATAGTTTTACATCATCTTCATATATTAAAATCTGAGAGTGTTTGATGACGGTAGGTAGATCATTAATAAAGATGTTGAAAAGCAAAGGCCCCAAATGGCTGCCATGAGGAACGCCTGAAGTTACCTTTAAAGACTTAGATATTGAGGACTTAAAAAGTACCCTTTGAGTGCGATGATCAAGGTAAGATGCCAGCTTTGAGTTTGGTTATGAGCAATGCATGCGATACAGTATCGAAAGCTTTACTAAAGTCGGTGTATATAACATCAGTTTGGCTACTTACCGAGAAGTTGTGATTGACAATAGAAGTAAATTCCAACAGATTGGTTACCGTTGAACGGTTCTTTACAAAACCATGCTGAGACATACTCAATGGGCGAATATAAAACTGTAGTTGATCAGTGATAATCTGCTCTAACAACTTAGGAATTGCACACAGCTCGGCAATACCTCTGTAGTTCGATATATCTGACTTACTACCCTTTTTGAATAAGGGAATTATATAGGATTCTTTCCAACCACTTGGCATAGACGAAGTTGTCAGCACAGCCTTTTAAGATACAACTAGGAATATTATTCGGACCAGGAGAAAAAGAAGGTTTAACCAATTTTAGATATCGTAAAATAATACTGCCGTCAATAAACGGCAAATTGAAGTGATTAAATTCATCAATTTTGTAAGGGTAAGGAGAACTATTTCCACAGGCACTATTAGAGTAGATGCCCTGGAAAAATTTAGCAAAAAGATTCGCAATCGCATCATCAGAGCTACTTGCAACTCCATCAAACGCCACACTAGTTGGAAATAACTCTGATTTGTTTTTGATTTTGATGTATTTAAAAAAATTCTTGGGATCTCGATTAATATTTACTTTTACTTTGCACAAATATCTACTATAGCAAGATTGATTAGAAATGTTGAATTTACCACGAGCCGCGGCATAATTCGCATAATCAGTTGCGGAACAAGATATAATACTTTTTAGACGGACCAAATTTGTACAAAACCAAGGTGGACGCTTAGAATCGTCGGTAACGTACACTTTAGGCACACATTTATTGACATAAGCCATCATAGTCGTGTTGAAAAACCGCACGGCAGTATCAATATCAGAAGAAGAACTTAATATTGACCAATCTGTGGAAGCAAGCAATGAGTTAAGACGATTGAAATTAGTATGTTTAAGATTAAAAGCTTGTCTTGGCTTAGCACAAGTTGAATCGGATGCAGACAGAATAGTGCAGACAGAGTTGGATTGTGGTTGCTGATTGAGGCGCGTTAAATAGGGTCAGTCCAGATGGGTTTCAAGAGGGTGGGGACGTAGAAACGACTGAAGTCGACTGAGTACCGCAGTTTAGCTTGTATAACGTTGGAGGGGTGCCATAAAGCTCAAGTTGCGCAAGGTGTTTTGGTGCAAGGTGAAGGGCGTGAGCCTGATCACATTTGACTCACTTAAATTTGGGCAGTACATCTTTGTGTGCGGGGACTCCTGTCAGCTATGTCATTGAGGCATATCTTTGTACAGGTGAATCGGCTCGATTTTAACTATTTGATGGCAGAGCCTATGCCTCTTTGTTGTTGGCCCAACCAAAGTCCACAAAAAAACTGGTTAAGCGGCTCTGCATATTGAGTTCTCCAATTTAACTACCGTAGGTTCTTTGTCGTACGGATTCGTTTTGAGTGACTACATGGATATCATATGGTAAAGGGAGAGAGCAATAACTGGATTGTCTTATTATTGCACAAGTTGGAAACCAAGAAAAGAAATTTATGCTAATTCCTCAGGTCAAGACACTAGTGCACACATGCGTAATTTCGATGGCCAAAATCGTGGAATTAAAATCCAAATCGATACAACATCCAGAAGATTCGGGCTCCAGTGACCTCTTATTTCCGAATTTAAAAAAACGGCGCTGTTGACAACCGTTCACGTTGAACGAATATACGAGACTTGTGTTAATCTAAAATGTTTACGCCTTATTGCAACATTCTTGTTTGCGGACGTATTACCTGATAGGAGCGGTGATTAGCTTGCCTACACCAATCCTTGCGCACCACAGTACGTTGCATGATGGTATATGTGGCAATATTTTTATTTATTTATTTGTTTCATATATTCATAAATTTTTTTTTTCAACATAAAAAATAATGAATTAAGAAAATTTGGAAAGATGTGACTTGTGCCTCCAGTCTTCTTATTGAAAATCTTCGTTTAATATCCAGTTTGGGAACTGAGGTAATTGGCTGAAACAATGGTTAACTTAGCGATGATCAATGTATTGATTAGGATACTATCGTTTACCTTCCATCGTTTCCAACTATTTTTTATGCAATTGCAGAGATTGACGCCACATACTATTTTTAGAACAACCCTCGTTTTGAAGGCATTTCAACTTTTGAGTGTGGACTCTTCTTGGATTATGCTGTTGATTATTTGTGCTTGGCCTGGCCTTACTTAATCAGGCTTTATATTATTTGATTGCTTCACTGAGAACGCCTAATATAACTTCAAGAGTACAAACTAATGATTGTTGATAATAATACCGCTACTTTCGGTTTACTTTCAGTTTATTCAAAGCAACAGACTTCAATACAGTTGGCAGACAGATCAACAATTGGTCGAACGATCGAGCGTTGTTCTTCACTTACGTTTGTGCAACAAATTTAAGATGACTTAAATAAACGCACACAGAAAACTACAGATACCCGTATACTTTGAACTACTATGGATACACTGCACGTCAATGCCTTCACGGGCACATCGAAGGACCATCAGCGAGGCGGGAGTAGCCTGCGCGCAAGCAGATCACCGTCGGCTACCCGCAGCACTGAGCAAAGTAGGTACCCACAACGTGGACTCACACTGACGATTATGTACATCACCCATCATGTACTTGTATGTACTTGATTGTGTATTTATGTAGTGGCATCACAAGTCGTCCGACTACAAGCTAATTCCATGGGTTGGTCGACTTGTTGCCGCCTTCTTCGTCTCTTCACTTAGTTATCGGTTCATTTCCGTTCTTTAATGTTTGTGCTTGTCTGCTTGTTAAGAGATATTTTAGAGGAAATTAATGTAGTTGAAAGTGAATTAGCCACCTAAGAAAGGGCGCGTCACGAGACAAAAAAAAAAATAATAATAATAATTGAAATAATAACAATAAAATACAAAGAAAGAAACATTAATCTAGACAGCGAAGAAGCCGTTGGATGGGTACTTGTAACTGTAGCTAAGTAGAAATACACTGAGAATTTCGCACCCCATAGTTAGATGGTCTCTTAATTGGAAACAGCCTATTTTTAGTCATGCTTGTTTTTTATGTGTTTAATATGAATGTTTTTCTTCTTCTTTTTTTTCTAATACACACACAATACAAATAGTTTCAAAATTAGACTAAATTTCCCGCTGATTTTATATTACTCCAATAAGTGTGTTGTGTTAGAAATGTAATGGATCTACAATTTGACTAAATGAATAATGAATTGATGCTGCAAAACAAATACAGGGAGTGACTGAAAGAACTTAACTTATATTGGGCCAACATTCCTCTGACCCGGACGGGGTCTCCCTTTTATCGGTTGCAAATCTCGCTCAGCAATACATTAAATTATCAATAAAATATATGACGAAATTCTGGAATTTCAATCGTAGAGTTTCCGCATAATTTTTTTTATTTATAGCATAGTTCGCTAGGACTCCTACGTATTCTGTATTATTTCGCTCAGTTTTCCCATGTCGAAACGAATGCGGTGTTTTTAGATAAAAGAAGCGTGGTTAGGGGTTGTTCAATTTTTAAAGTTGCTGAAGTTTGGGCGAATAAAAATTGGTTGACGTTTAGTTCCCGACTAAGAGTTTTACAGTTTGCTCAGTTGAGAATGTGGATCTATAATAAAGGTATACTAGGTATGTTATAATAAAAGGTGACATTTTATTTATTTCGAAAACGATGTATTTATCACTATTTTTGTCCCCTTCAAAGTAATTGCCGTCAGATATTGGGATGTGTGACAAATATTTACTTATGCATCATGTTGTTGCCTGAGAATGTTTTTGCTTTTGAATTCGCCAGTTGACATGCCAAATCCAGGCGCTGCTAATTTATCTCTTCAATTTCGGTCGTTGTTGTGCCTGATCTGTTGATCGTTTTATTGTTGATATTGAGTTCGTTAATAACAGATAGTATGTTCGTCTGAAGGACTTTCTGCTTTAACAGTGTGATGACGTCTTGAAGTCTTACTGTGTCAAAGGGTTTTATTAGGCCTATGAAGCACATAATAGCTGGTTTATCATATTCCAGGGATTTTCCGTTAATTGTCTATACGTGAGTATGGCGTCTACAGTTGAATTCTGCTTCCGGAACCGTTGTTGTTCTTCGCAGTTGCCTGTTTCGTCGATTTTATTTACATAAAGTCTGCTGAAGAGTTTTGATATTGAGCACAAGAGAGAAATTCCCCTATAGTTTTTGGGTTCTTTTTATCACGCTTCTTCAATGCAGGGATGGTGATATTTTCTATCCATTATTGTGAAATGGTTGATGTTTGTAGTTTTTTAGGAATAGTTGGTGGATTTCCTTCATTAAGTGGGGCCTTCCATATTTGATAAGTATGTTGGATATTCGGTCGATTCATGGAGCTGTACGGTTTTCAGTTTATAGGCTGTTTTCGCAATTGGATTGATGGACCTCATTACTTTGTTCGGGTTACTTTTAAGAGTTGTATGGTGATAAACGTCATGAACGAGGAGCGAGGAAAAGTAGTATTTTTTTAAGTTTTAGGCTTTATCGTTGAGGTGCTACGAGCTCGACGTGAGGTGCCGAGATGTGTGTGCTGCATTGGGCCGGGCCTCAACAGAATGTAGCTGCTGTGTGCCGTGATTCAGGTGAGAGATTATATTGCCGAGTCACCTGGCATCCGCTTAACGCATATGAATTGTTGCATGTATTGTAACACGGCCGACTTGTATTAGTTTATTATGGTTTTGTAGGGTTTTTGTTTTGCTGTGTATAGCTATTCGGGTTTAAGAGGTGTTTTTAGTGTCCGTCGTGTCGATGTCGTAAGTTTGGCGTGGTTGTGATTGTGCTGTTATTGTTGAGTTGACTTGGTGTTGATGTGTTAACGCGTATTTGAGGATTGTTTGCCGCAGAGGACTTTAGGTCAGTGTAATTTATGTTTATTTTATTTTGCTTGTGCGAGGCTGGTTGTTTCTACTGTTATATCAATATACCGTAAGTTAGAAATTGTACTTTTCTGGTGTTGTCGCGGCGAACACCGCTACACTGATGTCAGAGTTCTTATCTTATTGTGGCTTTTAGAATGTGAGTTGTTATTGTAAAATTGTCAAGTTATTCTTCGCACTTGTTTTGAAGGAAGGCACCGCCGATCTCAATAAGAGTAGATTTGTGTATTGAAAATTTTATTCTTAATCAATTGTAGGGAATTTGATATCCCTCTAGCTAGGAATATTTTCTATTTTTACTGAGGTCTTAATTTCAAGTATTAATATTAATATTTAATATTTTTAAGTTATAAAAGTAAAAAAAAAAAATTAGGACTCTTTTTTTGCTTAACAAAATTAGTTATTTATTTGTGTGTCATTTTCTTTGTAATTTCCTTATTCTTTTCTTCCTTTTTGTTTCTTTTTAGCAGCATAAAAATTTTTCATGTACGAATGCAAAAATTAAATATAACAAACTCATAAATACAAAATGCAAACGTATATCCAAATATAAAACGCTTCTTAAATTTAGAGGAACATAATAAAGAACTTAAACGCTGCTTAATCGCTATAAATTAAAAAAGAAAATATTACAAAATCAAAACAAAAATATTCATTAAAAGCAAAATCTAAAACAAAAACATTAAATACAAAAACAAATTCGTTAAAATAAAAAAAAACAACTTTTAAGCTTTCTCCTCTCTCTTCCTCTCGCTTTTTCAAACATACTCTCTCTGTGTGTTTCCTGTGCTTTTGTTTAATTTGGGGCGCTCTTTGCTAAATGCTATTTTCTCTTTGATTTTTGCCTTTCTCTCACGCACACTTCACGCTCAACCTGGATTCAGCGTCTTATTTTTGATGCATTGTTGCAAACACAATTTATTATAATTGTTGCTATTTTTATGTTTAACATCAAATGCAAAGAAGAAGAAGAAAAAACATCAAAAAGACCAGCAATAAGACAAAACAAAATGCACTAGAAAAACAAATACAACAAAATTCAACACATCGCATGCACTTGAAAAGGCAACTTAACTTTTACTGCACTGCAACTGTGTAAGGAAACAAGAGGCAAGCGCACAGAACACAGACAACAATACATACACATAGCCACATTAAAAGGTTGCCCGAAAGAACAAGAAAAAACGGAGGAGGGCAAACCAATTCAGCTGAAGTCAATACAACGCCGAGCATGAGCTTTTTGCTGCATCGGCAGTTGTGTTGTGTCCTGTTCTAGCTTCCGCAAAACAGCTTCTCTCTGCATCATAATCTTCTTCTTCTTCTGTTAATTATTCTTCCACTTCTGGCACCTGTTCTGCAATTCATACGAGCGCTCATTCGTTCCTTTAATCGTTCTAGTGCTTCAACACTTAATGATTTATTGTGTGTTACTTGTTATACATGTTCATTGTTGTTATTATTGCTGTAAATAACACGTACTCGTACAAATAGCAGAAGAAAAATAAAGTAGAAAGCCCCCAACAGCAAACCAAAAAAGAAAATAAACAAAAAATTAATTTTTCCGCTGCTTTTGCGTACGCGTAAATGAAACCTCATTAGTGTCACGAGAGCGAGAACAGCAACAACAACAGCAACAACAGCACCAGTATTCATATCAACAAAAACACCCACAAACGCTGCGCATCGATAGCGTCGAACCACCAGCAGCGTGTAGTAGTAGTATTGGTAGTGGTGGTAACACGAGCGCAGGAACATTAGCAGCTGTAGCGCATCATTCGTCCAGCTCAACAATAAGCGCAGGAACGGCGGCATCGTCGTCGTCGTCCACAGTAGCGGTGGCAGCCTCAACAGTAGGCGCATCAGCGAATTCGTCGGCCACCGCTGCCAGCACAACGTCGACAACAGCAGTAGTAACAGCTGCGCCAGCGGCTGTATACGGTGGCAGCAACATGGTGACCGGCAGCTTAGGCAGCGGCGGTGTGGTACGCGGTTTCCGCAGCCACAGTCCGTCAAGTCGACGTCGCAGTCGCGAACGCAGTCGCCGCACACATGGCTCCGACCAAGGCGGTTTGCTGGCCTACAGCGGCCTCATGAGTGGCGGAGTTAGCGACATGAGCACCGGCGGACTCGAGAATATGGCGATCATTGGTGGCGGCAGCGGCGGTATGGAGGACTCACGTTTGTCAGGTGGGTATCTAGTTCTATGTGGGTGCCAATTGTGTAATTGTTCCATTGCAGGCAACGAAGACTATTGTTATCAGTCTTTCGTTTCCGATGACACCGATGGCAATCCGCCGACATCGCTTTTGGATAGCAGCAAGAAATCGCATCATCGGCGCTCACACGAACGCACGCTTAGTGCGCAAGCGGTTGACCGTCTTAATACGAAAATCCAATGTACAAAAGAGTCCATACGCAAGGAGCAAACTGCCAGGGATGGTGCGTACAACTAGAGTTAATTGCAGTTTAATAAAAATTTTTATATTTAGTTGTTCAATCTTTATATGTAAAACTTCTTGGAATAAGATTTTAATTGATTTCAGGAAGTGTTAATTGCTTTGTTATATAATTGTTTTGAACAGCTCAGCTGTAATCGAATAATGAAATTAATTATTGAATTATGAAACGTACTAAATGTAAAGTATTCATTCTATTTAATAACGCAATATTGCGTTGGTGCCAAAATCTATTAAAAATGGGAATTCCTTTTCAGACAATGTCAACGAGTATCTCAAGCTAGCCGCCAGCGCCGACAAACAGCAATTACAACGAATAAAGGTAATAATTCTGAAATGGTTAGATTGGATTTGCCACCTTTTTATTATTTGATAGGTAACAAATCAAATCAGCTAATCCGTGTTTAAAATTTATATTAGGATTTTTGGGGCTATATTTTATAACAAAATGTTGTTACTAATAATAATAACTAAAACCTTTGCTTTACCACGTTTAGGCTGTATTCGAGAAGAAGAACCAGAAGAGCGCACACACAATATCTCAGCTGCAAAAGAAACTGGACAACTACACGAAACGAGCAAAGGACTTGCAAAATCATCAGTACCAGAACAAAAGCCAACATCGGCAGCCCCGCGAAATTATGCGAGATGTCGGTCAGGGCTTGCGGAACGTTGGTGGTAACATACGCGATGGCATAACTGGCTTCTCCGGATCCGTGATGTCAAAGCCACGGGAATTTGCACATCTGATCAAGAACAAATTTGGCAGCGCAGATAATATTAATCAAATGAGCGAAGCCGAATTGCAGGGTATGCAAAATATGCCGGTCAATGCCGAACTGATGGGCTCAACGACGAACAACCTGCCAGCGCCGGGCACGTCGACCGGTTCTTGTAATACGACAGGCGGTGCTGGCAGCGGCACGGGAAAATTCAATAGCGACAACGGCAGCGAATGCAGCAGTGTAACAAGCGAAAGCATACCAGCGGGGTGAGCTATTGAGCTATACGGTTTTACATAATTACACAACAAATTATCGAATGATGTTTTTAGCTCTGGCAAAAGTCAATCGGGTGCGAGTCAATATCATATCGTGCTCAAATCGTTGCTGACCGAGTTGGCTGAGCGCAAGGACGAAATTGAAAAGCTCAAAGAACGCGTCGAACGACTGGAGGTTCGTGGGCTCCAATAGGGTGCTGCTTTTCATATTTTTAACTAATCTTATTTCTCATTTTAATTATAATTCATATTAATTATACGATATAAATGCATTGCAAAACAATGCGCTTTGTATAGACAAGTCAGAAGGAATTCAATAACTTGACAGCGACGCTCGAAAGTGAAAGGTATCGCGCCGAGGGGCTCGAGGAGCAAATCAATGACTTGACGGAATTGCACCAGGTTCGTATTGATAATGGGTGGGTTGAAAGGTAACTTTCGAAAATAAGAATTACTAGATGTAACAAGCGACATTTCTGTAGATTTGTACATTTCCGATCTGGGAATATTGTACATCAATGAAAATCTGGCAATGCTGGTAAAACCATGCTGTTAAAATAATGAAAACGTCGTTATAAAACCATCTGATTTTACAAAAAGAAAATGAGGGCCAAAAACAAAAAATCGCTGCAATTTGTTATTCTGCAGAAAGGCTAAAACGAAATTTATGCACATCATGGAGAAGGTACTTTTCAGAATGAGATTAGTTAGAACCTGGGTTAATCGATTTTGTTCGGAAAATTTCGAAGTCAAAGACGTGCCTCGTCCTGGTCGGCCTTCTACCGATAAAAGTCAACCAAACTATTGAAAAAATGAAAAATGACCAGCAAAAATTGAAGGAGTTGGTTGCGAAGAGTTAATGCGCTTAAGAATGATTTACCTAAACGATTTCGGGTTTTGCCCGAAAGTAGCTTATGTATACTAACATTATAAAGAGGTAATGTTTGTTTGGATGTTAGAGGTAATCTTCGAAACTACTCATCCGATTTAAAAAATTCTGAGTGCCCTGAGCTATATCTATATTTACTTTTTTTTTTAAAGGAAAATATGTTTTTCCTTAGGATTAAGTTTTAGCAAAACCACTGCAAGACCAAGCACAACAAGTTTCATACGTTTTTTCGTTGTTTCGGATAGGGCTCGATCTGTGTAGGACATACTTTTATTCCCATAAAAGGATCCCATGGGATAATATTCAATATAATTACATACCAGGCGAGCGAAGTCGCGGGCGGGATCTAGTCAATAATAATGGGAAGTAGTCGATAAATAAAATTGCTTTGTTATACCATATGAAAAAAAAAAAATGCTGAAGCATTATTCTCATTTTCGGAAGTTATCTTTCCACCAACCCAACATAAAAATAAAATAACTATTGTATCTATTTCATACATATACATTAATTCTTGGCGATAGAACGAAATCGAGAACCTAAAACAGACCATTGCTGATATGGAGGAAAAAGTACAATACCAAAGTGATGAACGACTGCGTGACGTCAATGAGGTGCTCGAGAATTGTCAAACGCGGGTATGTGATGACGACGTCATTTGATGAACCCACGCAGCTGTTCACTAATGCTCGCACTTGTCTTTGGTTTTATAGATATCAAAAATGGAGCACATGTCACAGCAGCAATATGTCACCGTCGAGGGAATCGATAATTCGAATGCGCGGGCGCTCGTCGTCAAGCTTATCAATGTTGTGCTGACAATTTTGCAAGTTGTACTGCTGCTTGTAGCAACGGCAGCGGGAATCATAATGCCGTTTCTGAAAACAAGGTGACTTGACTGGACGAAAGGAATCTCGCAGAGCTTCAAATCTAATTTGATTTTCATTGCATATATTTAGAGTGCGCGTATTGACCACCTTTCTGTCCATATTTTTCATCATTTTTGTGATACGACAATGGCCCGATGTGCAGGATATTGGTGCCGGTCTCATGCGGCATCTCAAACAATCACTTGTGGTTAAGTGAGCCAGCAATAGGAGCACTAGCAGCAGCTGCAACAACAACCACAAAAATGGCAACTAAATTTAACAATAGTAAATTTTCGCGTAAAATTTAAATTGTACATATATTGTTTAGCTAAATTTAAACACACACACACACACGTAAACATCAACACAAACATTGCTAAAACACATTCAAAATGAAACTAGCGTTAAAAGTCCATTATTATTATTATTATTATTGTTTTTATTTTTTGTTGGCAAGACACATACAAACACACCGCAATCCATTCTCTGACATGTGTATACCTAAACCACATACTTATAACTTATTAAATAACTTATTAAATAAGTATTGCTAAATATACATGCAAATAATCATACGTAGTTATATAGATCATGTGCACCTAGTTTTAAGGCGAAAGCGAAAGAAAAACAGTGTGTATAAAATATATATAAAAAGGATAAATAATATTAAAGAGAAATCTCTAAAAGTAAGTAAGCAATTCATTTCTGTGTCCTCAAAGCAGCGGACAACAACGCGTTGTTGTGTTGTTCTTTATTGCTGCAAGTAACGAGAGAGAAGTCCTCTACGGCTATGGCTATTTAAAAATACGCACGTTGTATGCGGCAGATTTTATGCATGTATTGTAAAGCCTTTCTAACTAGCCACCTAAAGAAGCAATAATCTATTTTATTAAATGCATGACACAAAGGCAGCTGAAAACATTCACACATTTTTAATGATAATTATCGGGTGAGGAAAGAAGCATATATAATAGACATGTCCGGCTGACTTATCCAAGATGTGGGGGCATGCAGGAGTTATAATCGTTGAGCTGACATGTAAATTTTCTGATATGTGTCGCCGACACAAATTTCAGTGATAACACGAAACAAATTTTGTACGTAACCCAAGTGAGCAGCAGCTGCCAAGCGTTATTTTATTTTATTATTTTATTTTGTAATTAAATAAATAATTTTTAACGTTTTTAACAGACGCACATGTCCGCTGACAATGTCAGCTTAAATTGTATATTGAGTGCTCCGTTCAATCTTTGTACATAAAATTTTAAATTTTAATATATATTTTTATTTCGGTTGAGTCTAATACTACAAATAATGCAAATCCAAACTAAATAGGGCAATCCCTAAAAATCAGAACAAATAATTAACTTATTTGAAAACACAAATTTCAGTCTGATTTGTCTTCAGTTATGGTTTGCTGCATTGTTCTAAGGTAATGCCTTTCTATTGAATTTAGTTTAGTATAAATTAAACCATTTAAAGCTTAGGCCTCATTTTTGTAATAAAAACAAAAATAAAAAAATTTTATATATAGAACTGGATATTCAATGTGAAACAAATAATATAAAAACATAATTCGTTCCATTTATTAAGCAGAAATAGTTATAATGTACGAAAGTGATTAAAATACATGAACAAGTTTCCGAATTCAGTTTTGTCAATTAATTAATGAACTCGGGCAAATGGTGTACTGTATTTCCAGTTCTCTTTTAAGGTGCGCGAAATAAATAGGACACAACTTTTGTGTTGTGTTGTCCACAAAAACAATTTTTTGTATTCATCCTCCCACATTTTGTTTGCAATGTGCTCTTTGCGATGAACAGACTTATTAATTAATTTCTTTTTATTAATAGCCGGCAATACTCGCTTTTTCAAACGAAATAAGAGAATAGGACAGATTAGTTTCTTTTCATTTGCGGATGGTTAATCACATATAAAGTAAAAATAAAATAGTAAGTTTCAATTAAAAACAAAATTTATTACAATTCCCGGTCGTCTTTATAATTGAAAGAATACCGAACTTTACCCATTTGAATTATGAAGAGCGTGAAAGAATGTGGCATTCCGTGAAACCGGCATGTCTACGAAAGATTGGGGAGAATGTCGCCAAAAAAAGTTCTGAAAGACCCAGAAAACTATGGAAAAACGGCCCGTACTGGTCGCCCATCATTAGTGGACTTGCGAGACATCAGAAAAATTAAATTTCTTGCAGTTAACTAACACATTAGCGCATCGCCAATTCAACATAACGACGAATACAATAAACTCTACAAAGCTCGGGAAAACATTTCGTATGAAAAACAAAAACTTCTCAAACCAGGGCTACTTACTAAACTCCATAAACTGGACGAGTTCAGTTGCCGAGAGCCACAAATTTTGCATCATGGAGTGGAGAAATGTTATATTTAGCGATAAGAAAAAAATTATTTAGATGGGCCGAATGGCTACCGTAATTATTATCACGACATACGAGATCCCAAGAAGGACCTTCTGTCGTGTCGAGAAACTTCCATGGAAAGTCTCCAATGTGTTTTATTAGTCATAGAATGGATCTGAAAACTATGTAGAGCTCTTGGAAAGTGATATAATACAATTTGGAAATGATAATATTGGGGACGAATGGATCTTCCAGCAGGAAGATCAAACGCACAAACGTTTTTTTTTGCAGTTTCTCAAATTTCCATTTTGGAATGGGCAGCACGTAGTCCAGACCTAAATACCATTGAAAACCTCTTAGGCGATTCTTATGGAATGTGCCAAATTGAATATTACAGTGCTCCAAAATCGAATCATTTCCATGCCAGGACGTATTGTAAAGGTGTTGCATAAAAATGGACGCTCTATTCAAATTATTTTATATGTTTGTTTGTTGTTTTTTGTTATTTTTATTTGATAAACACTGAATTTAACATATTGTCCTATTTACTTATTTCGTTTGAAAGTATTTTGTTTCATTTTTCATAATTTTTTAGTTAGATTTGTTCGGCGTTATGTTGCTTAGTCTTTTTATAATTTTATATTAGGTTTCTAGAAAAATATAATTGGTAGTTGTATGAGGAATGGTTAAATTTTTATACTTTGAAATGTGTTGTCCCATTTACTTACCTCGCGCACCTTAGTTGTGTCTTTCGCTGCTGCTGAAGATGAGGTCTTGATGATGGTGAAAGGGCTCTGTTGTTAAATTGAATGCACTAACTAACACCCTGAACTAATGGCTCTGTGTTTCCTTATACTCGTTGTTGTATTTTGTAAATTTTTTGGTTAATTTACGTCGAGACAATGGCTGGACACATGTCATGAAGTTGTTACTATTCTACATTTCGGCATGGAAACCTGTGGAAGTTATATTGATGTTTGAGATGAAGTAATCGATTCAGTTTTGTTTCAACAATGTATGAGATGTTCAGAGCAGTTATACATTTTGAGGTGAAGTTCTTTGATCCCATCGCCGTATTGCAGTACGATTAAACCCAAGAAATAAATAATGGCATTTTGGTGACCCGAGGAAAATCTCACACAGACTTTACTTTCTGCTCCGAATCTACTAGTAAATTAAAAATTTATTCGTCTATCAACTTTGTGCAGTTAATTGCGATTCGAGGTTTTGTGTAGCCACTGTTTCGACTTTACCGTCGGCCTCTTCCCGTTGAAGATAACTTCGGCTTATGTGGCAGGATGTGCATCGACTCACACCCGGAAGATTGTCAAAACATTCAAAACGTATTTGAATATAATTCTCTCTGTTCGATTGACTTACTCGAAAAACACACATTTGTTATAACAAATACATTCTAGGAAAAAGTGCCTTGTAGATTTATGGTACAATAACTGCCAGCACTGGATACGGATGGCTAAAATGTCGTTGCAACTGGTACTTGGAACCAATTGAACCAAGCGAATTCTCGCGTGTGCACGCCATGAAGTCTATTTGCTGACTGAATCATGTTTTAAAAATGAAGCAATTTACCAAAAATCATATATGAGAGCTTAAACCGATTTAACTCAAATCGGTTTGACTTACTACACTCATTTGCGACGCCCTTGCGTTCTTAATCTTCCTCTTTTTATTCAAACTTTGTATTTGTTTACTAATGCAAAATTGACTTGCGCATAAAATTTAATACGGCTTCCGGAATCATGTTGCATAAAATAAATTATAAAGGTTTAAGGCCTATCTTTATTCTTGATAAAGTTTTACAGTGATTTTTTCGTATATAGTAATTCACAAAACCATTAAAAAAGGAAATGGAGCAAACCACATAGCAACTCTGCACAAACCAACACAACTGATTTCTAAAGCGATCTGAATAGTGATATGTCTTAAAAGAGTGATTCGTTAAATCGCTTTGTGCTTAGAGCGCTTTAAAAAATCTTAACTCAAATAGTTTTAAGTTAAATCGGTTTAAGCTGTCATGTAAACGGCGTAAGTGTTTCTTAGATTCAAGTTTCGTTTGGGTCGTTAAATTTATTTATATAAAAGAGGGTTACATTAACGTAAATGCACCAATGACTTGGGTAAGAGAAACCACCAAATGCATGCAATAACGAAATTTATGCGAGGTGGCGCAAAACCTCCTCCATCCGATACTAGAGAAACACAATGTCGACAATGCCAAACGAAGCATACCGACGTTAATCCACAATAATCCACTGTTTCGAGAAAAAATCCGAGCTCCGTTGATCACACAGACATATAAACAAAATAAAAATGATCACATTTATTAGAAACGTACAGACTAAATAAAAACATGTCTAGATCGCGACGAAAGCGGCAAAACTATCCTTATGTAATGGGGCCCCTAACATACATTCCCTATATTTCATTACAATCAGTTGGGCTTATTTTAAGCCAAACGAAAAAATTTACAAAAAGTGGCAAAAACTGCTTGAATCTCGACAACCACGCTACCTACCGGATCCAACATGGACCTCTTTAATAATGGACTTCACAAAAATTTCATTAAAATCGGCCCAGCCCATTAGGAGGAACATAGTCACAAAGGGTCCGTACAGCGGAATTTATAATATATTAAGATTTTTAAAGTCGGTTCAGTATATTTTGCGACATAGCGTTACATACAGATTTAATTTATTCAATTTTATATAATAGACGTAATACTAATTCTTAAAAATCGATGAGAATTTTATGAATCCCCTTGTTAGAGGAACTACTGAAACACTGTGGAATGCCTTAGCCCTTCGGTAACCATCTCGCGCCACATCGTAATGTGTTATTCGAGTGACGTATTTACCAAAGAGAGGACAAATTATAAAGCTAAGATAACTAAGATAACTATTACTTACTTCGCCAATTAGCGACTGACTAGTTTAACACTGGTTTGCTAAGAACTGCTTATTTCACTAAAATAGAGTAGTATCCATTTCTCAATTAAGAATATATAATTTAGTAAAGAATTTATTTAAAATAATGACGAAGGATCGACCATCTGAAGGGTAATCCACTTCTTCGGTCGATTGGCATCTAGCTCCAGTGCCTCCAGTAGCTAATGAAATAAGATTTTAGAAACGCCCATGTTAGCAGTCCTTCTTGTGTTGTTTATGAGGCAGACCTTGGAACCAATGATTCGGCAACCTAGTGATAAATAGCGGAAAATGAAAGATGTTTTGCGTGGGCAGAAAATCGAAATAGTTTACCTATTGGGTCTTTTCAGAATTTGGTTCTACGACTTCCAGCATGATAACAGAGCATACAATACACTTCGCTATGAAGGGCCATCCATTACAGCAGGATACATATTTTTAGGTTCTCATCAAGGTAAATGGTTGATGAAGGCACGCATCTGCATATATGTATATATCAGAAATCTGGAATGAATCAGAAAAAACAGGTTTGTGAGCTACTCACAAAAATTAAGTTTAAAGCAAGCAGAGTGGAAACGAAAAGTGAGCAGTTGTAAATGTCCTTCACTCACAGCCAACGCGAGAGTAAGTTCAGCTTGTGAATACCTTCGGCTGTAAGTAACATGTATTCATACCACGTACATAAACGATAAGGCTCACTAGTCGCGAGCCACTTATGCATACCACTTTTGTTGTTCGATGAAAGAGAAAGAGAGATAGAGAGAGAGAGAGAGAATAAAAGGGACATAAATGGAACGCATATGCGTGGTCTCGTGGCCTTCTTGGTACTTACTCTTGTCCATTCGCCAGTAGAACAAGTTTTTTTTTCGTGGAGCGCGAGCTTCGCTCGAATCGTGACTGTTTCGTAGATATTTATGGTAAGTGGCTTCAAAAGCTGAGCCACTACTGTATATAATAGATATCGACATTGACTTTCCGGGTGAGGTCGTTTCTGGATCCCGAACCACCAAGACCACCATGACTGCTACACACCGTGCAGTCCGCTTTAGAATTTTTCCAGGTTTTCGGCAAACCATCCAATACGATTATCATCTGCATACTTTCAATAACTTGTAGGTTGACTCTTCTTGGGACTTCAAGATGTCATCAATGAAGTATGCGAGAAGAAAAGGTCTGAGCATGTAGCCTTTTTAACTCAGCGACTTGTCATAAACCAGTTTCACGGATAGAGTAGTTAATAATAGTAGTTGATAGGAATTGCAAAAAAAAAATACATGTACTGAAGGACATTCCGAGGTCTCGAATGAGAAAAAATCACAACTTTTCGCCACTTTGATTAATAATATTATAATAACAGTGATCTGGGAATCGCTCTAACTCGATGTAGTCTGTCTCGGTATGAAGTAGTTTATCGAGCATTTTGACAATTTCACCGAAGGTCGGTCGTTCATTGGGGTCCTCCGACCAGCAGTAGTACATGATGTTATATAGTTCACGTCGACAATGTTCTGGCTTTTCAAGACGGTAGCCCTCCCGAACCTTGCGCATCACATCTGCCGCTGAAATTCCTGGGTACGGTGTCGACGCTAGTGTCACTATCTCCCACATGAGTATGCCAAAACTCCAAACATCAGATTGTACGGTAAATATGTTGTCATAGAGCGACTCAATTGCCATCCATCTTATAGGCAATTTTCCTTCGCTTTTTCTCTCATATATTTTAGATTTGACTATATCTCGAGCAAAACCAAAATCAGCCACCTTGCAAATATGATCATCTGTGATTAAAATATTTCGTGCTGCAAGATCTCGATGAATTATTCCACGGGATGTTAAATATTCCATACCCTTGGCGACTTGATGCATGAAAGATGTTAAGTCTGTTGACGTCAGAATATTCGATTTCCCGTAGGTGTTTCCGTAATTTCTTTCGACACGAGAATTTCGCAGATAAGTTTGTAGCTTTCCGCGATTCACATATTCAATAATAATGAAAGTGGGATCCTTTTCTGTACAGCAGCCGAGTAGTCGTACTACATTTACGTGGGGTTCGAGCATTTTCATCACCTCCAGTTCGGAAATCAAGTCTCTTCTTTCAATGTCGGTTGCACTTTCCTTTAGCGTTTTTACCGCAACTGTAGAAACACCTTCCACACCATCGATCCCGATTGCTTCGCAACGCCAAACTTGGCCAAAGGCTCCTTCGCCCAAAATATTGAAAAATTTTAATCTGTGCCTTGGAAATTCCCAATGATCGCTTATACCATTGGTATGAGCTATAACATCGGAGCCTACACCCTCCGATGGTATACCGTTGGTTGCAGACTCCCTATTTTCGCTACTTGCAAATAGCTGGAAAGTTGATTGTATATTCGTTGTTGTCTGTTGTTCGCGTTCCCATGGTGTGTATCGATTTCCATAAGCTATTGGACCACTCCACTGGTGCAGCCCCACTGAATTGGGACTGTCGATGCTGCTTTGATTGCTATTATTCGACTTCTTCAACATATCCTCTTTTGTCTTCTTCTTTATCGCTTTGCCAACGGCACATAACCGTTTTCGGAATAAAAAGCCAACCGTAAGAGTTACTATTCCAAATAGACTACAGATCCCAATTAAAATTGGTATTATTGAGGTATTAAAAGATAATGCTGGAATAATGGTCGAAGCTTCTCCATCGCCCAGACTTGTATTCTTATTAGTTATGTTTCGTTCTTGACTGGGTCGTACAGAGGCATTCACCCCGGAGCTCGTGTTGATGGCAGTCAGTTTTGTACGGGATTGTGGCGTTGTAGACGACGCGGGAAAATCATCTGCATTTTCCAAGTGATCTGATGATGAATCTCCAAGAGCTGTTGTCGGTGTGTTTAAAGTTGAAGAAAAGTTCTTAATGGGTGGCTCGTCCAAATAATTAATGTGATTCTGAAAATCAGGATGTGTGTGGTGATTAATAGGTCTTCGATGAGGTAACTGATTTCTTATCGATTGTACTCCAGGCAGTGTGTCAAAGGCCGGTAGAAATTGCGATATATTTTTTACCACATTTGAAATTGAGGGAAATTGCTGTCCGCCCATATTGTCATATTGACGTTGCTTCAATATATTGATGAACACCTCATTTTTTGCGGTGTATTGGCCATCAGAGACTGTTATGTAAATCAAAAAATTCTCTCCAGCCCGACCACCGAGGCTCTCGTTAAGGTAAACGACACCAGTGTTTGGATCTATCCGAAACGGCAATTTTTCGGACCTCCCGCCTACATCAGGCAAGAAGCGAGGCTCCAGTCCAAAAGTCAGATCGTCTCCATCCGGGTCTTCGGCTCGAACACGATCAATCACTTGTCCAACTTGCTCTGTTTCTGAAATTCGCCAGTTACGTTGTTGCACATACAATATTGGTGGTGTATTGTGTTGGCCATTTGCTGGCGGAATGAGTGTTGCAACCGCGGATAACGTAACCCATAAAAACACCGTAAAAATGCCATATTTCGCCATACGTGAGGGCTTTTCTCTTTTACCCAAAGTCAAACAATAGCCCCTCTCTTGGCGACTATCCATTAAGCAAATAAGCACACAAAGGTCTGGCACAAATTTGATTTTTGGATGCCCACTGACCAATGTAGTGGCTTTATTGAGCGATTTCTCTTTTCAAGCGGATACGACGAGAATGATGCAACTGTATTGCGTACAATAATTGTTACAATGGCGCTACTATTTTCGTTCATGCACACCGTCAGTCACACCGTGAAATTACTCTGGCTTTTCTAATGCCACGGTTTTAGTTTTTGCACATACTTTTAGTCCAAATCTAATTTCACTTAATTAATTTAAAAGGTTTTCCATTTTCGTGAGCATGACGCATAAAATATCACGTAAACTTTCACAACAACGCTTATTGCCGTCAAACTTTTAAGTCTAATATTGAAACGCGCGCTCGCAGTCCCAACCGGTTTGATACTGAATGTCTTATTCGAATATCAAACGCGAGTGGCTCAACTCTGCAGTGCGACGGTACGAAATGAAAAACTGGTTTTTGGGCAGTACCACTACAGCTAAATCTCGTGCAAGGTAACGTAACGAATCATGTTGCTTGAATACGTGTTGTAGGAACTATTAAGTTAGTATACATTTTTTTATATATTTTTTTTATATACATTTTCATTGGCAATCTGTTCTTGGAACAATAAACAAATTTTGTGATGCTTAAAATAAATAACATGAATAGTTTATCTCTATTGAGACACACTATTACATACTAGCGAAATACAGACTATGTTAAAGTGTATTATATCTACTTAAAATCTATCTGGTAAGTCCTAACCGTTTGAATATTTGCCAAGGTGGTTAATGGCCAGAGTGTTGTCATGCGTATACAGTTTTTTAACATACTTGGCAGTGAGTTTCGATATTTCACTCTTGACAAATGGGATCCCAAGATATTCATGAATTGCATAGTTAGTCACACACCAGGGAGCATTTATAATTATTCTTAGCACTTTGCTTTGATAGCGTTGGAGAATTTCAATATTTGAATTACTCGCAGTACCCCAAAGTTGAAGAGCATAAGTTCAAATCGGTTTCAGCTTAACTTTATATAGCAGAACTTTATTTTCAAGGCTCAATTGTGACTTTGAACCGAGCAGCCAGTTCATTTTGCGGGTTTTGAGGGTAAGCTGCATCTTCTTGGCTTTGATATGAACCTTCTATGTTAGCCGGCGGTCCAAGTGTATGCCAGGATATTTCATAGATTCACTTTGTGGTATATCGTTACCATATAGGTTCACCTTTCGGCACAGTCCTTTTCTAAGAGCAAAGGTGACTTGTACGGATTTTTGGGCGTTGACCTTTATTTTCCACTTAGAAAGCTATTCCTCAATTTTATTGAGTTGGAACTGGATGAGTAGAGCTGCGTCAGAAGGATTTGCACATGTGCCAATTAGCGGAGTGTCATCAGCGTATGTCGCAATTCGTGCATCATTTGAGACAGGCAGATTTGCCCAGTACACTTCCTTGAGGAACTCCGGCATTGATAGCATACAATGCGGAGGTTTCACCTTGTTGCTGCACATAAAAATGACGGTTACTAAGGTAAGAAGACAGTATCAGGAAGTATGGAGCTGAAAGAAGCTTTTTTATTTTATACAAAACGCCTGGGTGCCAAACTCTGTCGAACGCTTGCTGAATATCGAGATATACTGCTGAGCATTATTGTTTTCTTTCAAAAGCTTCAGTTATTATATTGACAATTCGATTACATTGTTCACGTGTACCGTGACGTTTTCTGAACCCAAACTGATGTCATGTATGCCGGTATAATGGCGAGTACAAAGTGAGGAATTATTTTTAATTTGAATTCCCATTAGGTTCACCACACCACAGCGATTGAAATAAGAAAGAACGCGGAGATAATATTCCCAAGAGCCTTATTGTTGTGTTAAATGATGTCGTGCCACATCTTCAAATTCGTTTCAAATGAGGCTTACCTGTATAATTGAGAGTAAAGAGATCTAGTAGCAGGTTCCGCTCACAGGTGAGAGACTAGAGGTTAACGGCATAGTGGAAAGATTACAAGGTAAAGGAAATACGAAGAAGAAAAATAAACACGTTATCGCTCTCACTGTGCCTTAGCTGTGGCTTAACATTTCACATATTATATTATACATAAGCAAAATTTGTTTGTAAACTATTAACTTGGTGTATAATTATTGTGGGAAATCTGTCAATTTCGGACACGTTCGGCTTTGTTGTAATCGGAGACCTCGTGAGGAAGCCATACAGCCGATTATTATACAAGTATATATAATTTTGAGCATTTTGAGACAGAGAACAAAAGTCGAATAATCCACACAGAAGTCTTCGATCAAACTTCGAGTTGTCAAGCTTTCGTCCTATTCCACAGGTGCCAGAAGTGCCTGGTCGATTTTGATGGTCAACCCCTTTCTTTCGCGAACTGACAGTAGCAAATAATATACACAATAACTGCAGCATATTACAAAACCATTCGTTAAATGGCATTTCCCATACGAGCAGTAACATATTTTTTGCACTTAGCATCATAGATAATTGACATACAAATTCTTCAATTGGGTGGCATTGATTGAGAACCCGGATTAATGAAAACGTACTCAAAGTAACTTATATAACAAATATTTGCAAGTAGTGGCACCTGCTTGGCGCTACGCCATACAAATTTGGGGCACCACTGCCGCCTACAACATCAGAAGAGTGCAGGCGTGTGGGAACAAGGCACTCAGAAGATTTACGGGCGCCCCTTGTTACTTCCGCAACACAGCGCTACACAGGGACCTCTTCGTGCCAACGGTTATGGAAGTGATTAATTGTCACAGCAGCCGCTATTACTCAAGCCTTTTGACGCACGCTAATCCGTTGGCGCCCACACTCACCAATACCTCAACAAGACGGATACACCCGCATGATCTCCCCCTAAGAAGGATTCCATCGCATTCTCAGTCTTAGTCTAAGCATAATTTTTTTAGAACTCATAATTATAATAAATATTTTCCTTAATTATCACAAACAAAAGTATCTTATATACGTTAATGGCAGAAAATCGTCTTTCAAATAAAGTCATTAACTTTGGTATTTATCAAACTTTTAAACCTGTAAAACACACGCCACAGAAATGTTAACAACGAAGAGTGACATGTGACGTTATCCGCGCTCACTACTGACTATCTCACTAAAATGTAGAATGAGATTTCCAACATTGTGAAAATTTACATATCCGGAAATCTGTCTGTTTTGTGAATTTTACTCTTTGTGTAGTGAAAAAACTTATTACAAAACTTGAAGTTTGTAGCACAGTGAAGGAGTCAATGTTCTTTCAATAGTTAGCTTGGCGAGCCGAGTTCATCTAGCCGTACCGCTCTGTCTGCCTGTTTTTCTTTTTGTACTATTACTACTAGTATTATAAACTACTGTACAATTTTACTGCTACTTCTAATCTAAATACCATAGTACCACTGTTAATACTACTGAGCAGGACGTGGCAATGGCCTGTCTGTTGCAATCAGTACGATACGCGAAACCCGGCGAGGCCGGTTAAGTAGCCGACTTGTTGAGGTTTAGGTTTCAGAGATTTATGACAATCAGTTCTGTTCGACAAAGTCCTGGGCAACATGAAAAATCGCTTTGCGTCTCACCAAAGAGCATTATTAGGAAAATTATATGATGCATTGTACTTTGAAAAACCTAACATTGATAACAAGAACTGGCAACTGAGGCCTTGGTTTATTTATTGTAATTAATATTATATTTATGATATGGTGCTCCTTTCGGAATACCAATCACACGGCCTTTTCCTAACTTGGGCTCCTTTAATTATTATATTTAATTATTGTAAATAATACTCAATTTATTATTGGTAATTATTTAGCTCCTTTATGTACCATAATATTTCTCAGTGACGAAGATTGATATGCGAAGAGCGTCGTTTTGGTGTTTGTCTTCATACGAAACGAGGTTTTCTTAACTAATTTGAGGTGGTATCATTGAGTAGCAAGGGTTCAGATGCTGGAATTTTCGAATCATGAGAAAACTCAATTCCTCTTGTGCTCTTCTTCATGTTAATATATATTATAATTAACGGCCCCGGCCGACTTAGTTATTTTATTTTAAATAGGGAGGAAGATAAATCTTTCTTTTAAATCTTCTTTTAAATCTTTGGAAGATGGTGTATCTTCCCGTGTCGAATGTTATGTCCGATTCATACGCCTACTTGCATTCGCATATGGACTAATATTACCCCTACCGGTTCGGTATGCTGCTAATCTTTACGAAACCGCTAATGAAGGTACTCCTTCGTGGGGCAGGAATGATAGCTAAGCTATCTGCTCATCTTCATTGTTGATTGTTGAAGGAGGACCAATCTTCCGCTGATTGCACGATTCGGTTTGCGACTTCTCGCAAGCTACTACAAGAACCTAGACGAGCGTCCATAAGTCTTGTTTCTTTAAAAATGGGGCACTCCGCGTCGTCAGTCCTGTTTTCGTAGTGTTGGCATAATGGGTCCGACGAGTGCCAAAACCTAAACAGGCATTGCCTGAAACATCCGTGCTCAGTTGCATATTGCGTGAATTCAAAACCATTGTTTTCGATGTATCGGTTGAGATAGGGATATCTGGGATGTCATCATGTTTGCCGCGGGGCTAAGTGTTCGTCCAGCGGGGTTGCCACGCAATCAGATATTTCGCCCGGATATCCTATAGCAGGGTTGATTTGCTGACTGCGCCGTGCAGTGCTTCAATACCCACAGGTATTTAATTTTGGGGCTCGAATCTGTAGTATGGCTCCCCACACGGATGGACACATTTTCTACTTTCTTCCAGGAGCTCATCAGTATTAGTTGCGTTTTGTGCTTTGTTAGGCTCAAGTGGTTCTCATGTTGCCAAGTCCTTGGTGTCCCGATGGTTTCGTTGGCCTTCATTGCGAATTCCCTGATGGTTTTGCAACCACCTCGATTGCAATGTCGTTATCATACCAAACGATCGTTACCTCTTCTGGGTTGTTTATACGCAATATACCATCGTAAATGGGGTTCCAGCGGTTCGGTCCCAATATTGAGCCTTGCAAGACCCCTACTGTAACTTTGTAGGACTCCGAGCCATTTTCAGTGCCATACACCAGTTTCCTCGCATTAATGTATTATGCTACTCATCCAGTCTGGCTGATGCGTTGACGATGCAGCCATAGTATGCAGAAATAAAGCCTATTTTTTACATTGAGATCGAAAATTGAATAGTACTGCTTGTCTCCTCTAGCTATCTGCTCCCTTTAATGGCCTCTTTCTCCATGTGGCACACTTTCTATATAGCAATCACCGTTCCGCCTTTTAGCCTGTCTAAAATAGCCCTTATCAGCACCACATTGGGGATCCCATAAATTCCGGGGGCTTTGCGTGTTTTATTTTGGCGCGCGGCAACGGTGACCTCTTCCGATGTGCTAGGGGAACTCTTCTTCTATTATCCTTAAAGGGTGCAGGGGTCGAAGTTAAAGCAATGTTTCCCATGATAGCAGGTGAGCATTTGAAGCCTTTCACCGTTTCTTCAGAGTGAGAGCTCCTTCTTCTGCATCGCTGGAATCTCCTTCGGAGTTTGTGGCAGTCTGTTCGAAGTCCAGCAATTTCTTCAGTCTACCAGTAGTTTGGTTTCCTGCCATTGAACGACATTGTCGTACGTATGCATTGCTTAACTGCTCCATCAGAGTTCGTGCCTGTTGCTTTTTATCCATTGTCCATGCGCGGATAGCGCTTATGAAAGGTCCCTGCTTTGCGTTTTTTTTTGGCATTCTGGTCATGACAAACTGCGCTTTCAGTTTTATGCCTACCGTAATTGCAAGGTGTTCACTATGCGTGTAGAAGTCCTCTACTCTCCATGTTATATTGCTTACAAGTGATGTGATGCTCGATAGTGACGGGAGATCGATAGATGAGCAACCTCTCCCATTGTTTCGCAGCTGTTTTAAAGCGCATCAATGAGTGTTTTTCCGCGTCTGTTGGTAGAGCAGCAGCCCCATTCTACAGTCGACGCGTTAAGGTCTCCTGCTATTACTACCGGTCTCTTGCAACTCTTATTAACTTGGGAGCGATGTTAACTGCTTGAATTGTGGGGAGCTCTCTGATTTCTCATTGAGCCTTTGCAGTGAGCAGTTGTGCTATCAACGTGTATCAGTGAAAAGCTAAACGGAGACAACATACAAATCTCTTTGATTATTAACCGTTTTTTTGTTAAGCCGTTAAACAAAACAATAACAACTGTGCCGTTGGTCTGTCGCAAGATATGTGACGACGACGACGACGATGAAACAGTTATGCCTTGGCAGAAGGCTGTGAAGAAACCAAAGCAAAGAAAGAGAGCAAGTCTCTCTTCTCCAGCAGTAATCAAAAAAGTTGCCGGCTCTGAACTTTGAACCTGGAACATCGAATAACAACAATTACTTTGAAATATTGAACGACGAAGACGAAATCATGCATAGTAAAGAAAAAGAAGAAGGCTATGTAAATATACAAACCGAAAATAAATATATTACCACCAAGATAAGTAATCAAGAATTCCCCTTTAAGTCACAACGAATTGGTCATGGTAGGATTATGATCAAGTCCATTTATAAATACAGGCAAGTTGTCAAAATTTTAAGAGAAGAAAAAGTGAAACATCATACTTTTCAACTAAAACATGAGAGATCGTTCAGGGTTGTGTTTAAAAACTTACACTTTTCCACACCAATCAATACCATAAAGTCGGAGTTGGAATCGTTGGGCCACGTAGTGCGGGGTGTGAACAACATCAAAAGCCGCATTTCCAAGCAACCTTTGAATATGTTCTTTGTCGACCTAGAGCCAAAAAATAATAACTCAGAATTTTTAATCTCATGCACCTAGGAAGTCCACCGATATTTTACAATGCTTTCGTTGTCTAGAATTCGGGCATACGAAGTCATACTGTTGCAAACAATTCAAATGTGTTAAATGCTCACTAAAACACCAAAGCAGTACATGTCCAAAGAGCAAAGCTAAATGTGCCAGCTGAATGTGCAAACTGCTCAGGAAATCAACTACTGCTAACTACAAAGGGTGTCAAGTATACCAAGAATTGATTGTCAGGAAATCTTCTTCTTCTCGCCTCCTCCAACAAAACCACAAAATAACTAACGACCAACCAAACTTTGCACCTCCTAATAGACCGAACAATATACGATTTGCCGAAAACAAACCAACCTACGCCCAAATGATAGATGAAAGTCAAAACACAAAAGAAAACAGTGCATTAGATAGAATTGAAAAAAGGCTCAGAAAGCAAAATGAAAAAACAAACAATCTTCTCACGGCTATTATGGCCCTACTTACCAAACTATGCAAGTAGATCTTCGCATTGCCACCTGGAATGCCAACGGGCTCTCCAACCATATAAATGAATTAAAATTATTTTTAAATTCTAACGATATTAATATCTGAGATCTCCGAAGAGATCTTGCAATGTTAACAACAGAGCTGTGCATCTACAGCAATCGCCACAGACCCCTGACAGCATTAGCAGGTTAGAGGCAACAATAACGGCCCTCACAGCTAAAGTTGACACAATTACATTAATGTTTAATAAACTGAAGGAGAGCAATCAGTTCCTCAAACAATTATGATTCAATTTCGTGAATACCCGTAAATGATGACCCGTTCACTTAGCCTTGGATTGTGGAATGCTCATGGAATTTCTGGGCATGTTGAGGAGCTTAAGCATTTCCTAACCGACAATAACATTGATGTGTTGCTCATCACTGAGACATGGCTGCAAACAGTGAGAACAGCGAAATTAGAGATGGCCACCATCCAGATTTCAACCAGTAGGGGCGAGTTAATAGTCTCTGCATTATATCTACCTCCGCATCTTAATTGGTCATCTGTAGACTTCGAAGATCTTTTAAACAATCTTGGAAGAATGTTTCTCATAGGTGGAGACTTTAACGCCAAAAGCAGATTCTGGGGTAACTTTAGAGCGGATACAAGGGGTAGCTGCTTATAGGAAGTTGTGCAAAACTCAACAGCTCAAATCCTGGCAACTGGTCAAGCGAACCTTTTCCCGTACGCCCAAAGGCACACACCCAGCGCTATTGATTTCTTTATTTATAATGGGCTGCGTTCGGACGAGTTATCTATCAGGACTGAGTATCAACTCTCCTCTCCTCTCATCACCCCCTTGTGGTTGATTTTGATTCCACTCCGAAGATCAAAACAATAAAAGGACGACTGCTGCCACCTGGAACTGACTTAGATGCATTTCGCCGAGATCTGGATGAATCTCTAAATTTAAACTTGGAAATCCTGATGCCCGAAGACATTGAAGGCGCGCACTCGATCTTTCTAAATAAGGTGCACTCAGCAGCTCTCATTGCCGCCCCCTTAAATCCACCACATGGCTCAAGAGTGCGTTCTGGACTTCCCCCAGCTATTGAAGCACTGCTGCTTATTAAGAGGAGACTTAGGAGACAGTTTTGTCGCACCCGCGACCCTATTGTGGACAGGGTTTTTCGTAGAGTGTCGAATAGAGTCAGAAAGCTGCTGACGCTGCATAAACAGGAAGAAACTGACAGGTTTTTGTCAAATGTCTCCCCCGACGACCCCACAAAGCACTCCTTGTGGAAGTTGGCGAGAAGGTATAAACAACAGGTAACCCCAAAATTTCCAATCAAGAAGGCTGACGGATCCTGGGCTAGATCTTTAAGCGAGGGAGCCGAGGCTTTCGCTGAGGAATTGGAAGCTCGATTTCAGCCATTTGATACCAGCTCAGAACTCAGCTTTCGACAGATCCATATGAGACTTAAAAGCGCCGGCCAATTATGCCTCCCGGTTGCTCCCATTACAGCTGAGGAAGTCTCAGCACATATTAAAGGGTTGAACACTAAAAAGGCTCCAGGTGAAGATAGACTGGACAACTTTACACTTAAGGCAATGCCGCTAAGAGCTGTGCTATTTCTGGTCCTCATTTTTCACTCAGTGCTGAGATTAGGATATGTGCCGAAACAGTGGAAGAAGGCGAGAATTTGCATGATTCATAAGGCCGGCAAGAGCCCTTACACCTTAGAGTCCTACAGGCCAATTAGCCTGCTACCCACTGTAGCAAAATTGTTTGAACGCTGTTTGCTGACACTGATCCTGGACTTAAAAAAGGTAAAGCAAATAGTTCCTTCCTTTCAATTTGGCTTTCGTAAATCTCACGGAACTCCAGAGCAGCTGAATAGGGTGGTTAACTTTATTCTCGAAGGATTTGAGGCTAAGGAGTACGTGGTGGCAGCGTATCTTGACATAAAGCAGGCTTTCGACCGAGTTTGGCATGACGGGCTGCTCAGTAAGCTTAAGAATCTCTTGCCGCCTCAACTATGGTTAATCGTGCACAGCTACCTTGAGATTAGGACCTTCTCAGTGGTACTGGATGGTGTGGAATCTAGCATCAAGGCGATTTGCGCAGGTGTCCCCCAGGGTAGCGTTTTGGGGCCTACACTCTATACCCTGTTCACGCACGACATGCCCACTGGGTCAGAAATACCACTGAAGGATCCTCTGGATCTGATCATTGCCACGTTTGCAGACGATACGGCCATCCTCGTCAGAAACAAGTGCATTTACGAAGCCACGCACTCACTGCAGCAATACCTGCATATTTTTGGAAACTGGACACGACGTTGGAACATTTGCATTAACAAAAACAAATGTGCCAATGCGACGTACGCCTTATGGCCGGATTTCTGTCCGGGAGTTTTCATTGGAAACCAGCTTCTGGAACACCATTCAGGTTAAAAATACCTGGGTGTGTTTTTGGATAGGCGGCTAAGTTTCAAGACGCATATTTCAAGTATCACGAAATCCTTAAGACAGAGGATTGGTAAATTGCATTGGCTTTTAACTAGCAGGAATAAATTGTCCTTGGGAAATAAGGTGAACATTTACAAAACCATAATTGCTCCTGCTTGGCGATACGGGTTGCAGCTGTATGGCATAGCAGCGAGGTCAAACATCACGAAGGTGAGAGTACTGCAGACCAAGACATTGCGAATGCTTACTGGTGCCCCTTGGTTCATGCGAACGGCGGACCTTGAAAACGACTTAAAAATACCGAAAATTGGCGATGTGATAAATCGTCAGGCCAAAAAATATATAGACGACGCAGAAGGGGAGGAGTTAGGGTGGCGAGACGGCTGAAAAGATCACACCCTGTCGATCTCCCTATTAGATCCTTATAATATTATTATTAAATCATTTCCCCACTTATTATTGAAGTTGTTTTGTTAATTTTTGTATATACAAGTTAATTTAAGTTGTTCTAATAACAGAAAAATTAATTTATTGAAAAAAAAAATGATATTATGTTAATATCTGAGACTCACTTTACCAGCAAATCACATGTACCTTTTCGGGGATATGAAATAATTAAGGCTGATCATCCGGATGGGAAAGCCCATGGTGGCTCAGCAATAATTGTCAAAAATGGCCTCAATTATTCTTTAATGGAAAGTGTTACCGAAAACTCAATTCAAGCTGCCAGCATTAAGGTTAATTGTGTGCATAGATATCTAACAATAATGTCGGTGTATTTTCCGCCAAGATTTTCGTTAAAATTCGGAAAATTGACGGATTACGATCGTTTTTTTCAAACACTTGGTCAAACGTTTATTGTTGGAGGATATTTCAATGCTAAACACACCTGGTGGGGCTATAGGTTGATAAACCCAAAAGGAAATGAACTATTCAAATGTGTAATAAACAATAATCTAGAAACGCTATCTACAGGAAAGCCAACTTATTGGCCTACAGATGTCAGAAAACTACCCGATTTGTTAGACTTCTTCATTTGCTCTGGCATACACAAGCAACACTTACACTTAGCTGAAAGCTATGACCTAAACTCTGATCACTCCGCCATTATCCTAACATATAGTACAGTCGTTGTCGAAAAACCGAAACCCTACAAAGTTGTAACAAATAGGACTAAGTAACCGCCTTTAACGACTGGTTGTAAAACCATTCGAGTCTAGATGTCTTCCTGACGGGGCGGATATTGACTTAGCAGTGGAAAAACTAACAATTTCCATTCATGAAGCAGGATACTTCTTCACTCGGATATCTGAGAACAACTCTAGTACCCAAAATTAACCTTTTCTATCACCAGAGCTGAGATCATTGATTAAAAATAAAAGATTATTACAAAAAATGTGGCAAACTAGTCGCAACCCAACTGACAAAAGGCTTTTCAACAAGGCTGCCAGTGATTTAAAGAAAAGATTGAGAGAGTTTCGTAATGAAGCCACTGCAGAGTATTTGCAGCAACTGGATCCCTTTAATCCTGACTATCAATACAGCCTATGGGGGGTAACAAAGTACTTCAAGCGACCTACAAGAAGAAACGTTGTCATGTTAGATAGCAACGGTGAGCGGTGTTTATCTGATATTGAAATAGCTGAACATTTACACTCAGTTTTTCAGCCTATTGAACCAAACAGCACAACCTCTGATTACGAAGTAATAAACTTCCTGGAATCCCTTGGTCAGATGAGTTTTCCAATTCGTCTAACGTCATATGCGGAAGTGGAAGCCGAAATAAAAGCAATTAAAAACAAAAAATCACCTGGTTTTGCCAAACTTGACGGCCTAACAATTAAAAATCTTCCTTCGAAATGCATACGGCTTCTGACATATATTTACAACGCTATATTAAGATTAGAATACTATCCAAGCCAGTGGAAATACGATGAAGTTATAATGATTACCAAACAAAATAAGCCGGAAAAGTGTCTGTCATCTTACCGTGCTATCAGTCTATTGGTTACCTTCTCCAAAGTATTTGAGAAAATACTTATGAGAAGATTGTTACCAATTTTGGAGGAACTCGCCATTATACCGGAACATCAGTTTAGGTTCAGAAAACGTCACGGTACACGTGAACAATGTCATCGAATCGTCAATATAATAACTGAAGCTTTTGAAAGAAAACAATATTGCTCAGCAGTATATCTCGATATTCAGCAAGCGTTCGACAGAGTTTGGCACCCAGGCGTTTTGTATAAAATAAAAAAGCTTCTTTCAGCTCCATACTTCCTGATACTGTCTTCTTACCTTAGTAAACGTCATTTTTATGTGCAGCAACAAGGTGAAACCTCCGCATTGTATGCTATCAATGCCGGAGTTCCTCAAGGAAGTGTACTGGGCAAATCTGCCTGTCTCAAATGATGTACAAATTGCGACATACGCTGATGACACTGCGCTAATTGGCACATGTGCAAATCCTTCTGACGCAGCTCTACTCATCCAGTTCCAACTCAATAAAATTGAGGAATAGCTTTCTAAGTGGAAAATAAAGGTCAACGCCCAAAAATCCGTACAAGTCACCTTTGCTCTTAGAAAAGGACTGTGCCGAAAGGTGAACCTATATGGTAACGATATACCACAAAGTGAATCTATGAAATATCCTGGCATACACTTGGACCGCCGGCTAACATAGAAGGTTCATATCAAAGCCAAGAAGATGCAGCTTACCCTCAAAACCCGCAAAATGAATTAGCTGCTCGGTTCAAAGTCACAATTGAGCCTTGAAAATAAAGTTCTGCTATATAAAGTTAAGCTGAAACCGATTTGAACTTATGCTCTTCAACTTTGGGGTACTGCGAGTAATTCAAATATTGAAATTCTCCAACGCTATCAAAGCAAAGTGCTAAGAATAATTATAAATGCTCCCTGGTGTGTGACTAACTATGCAATTCATGAATATCTTGGGATCCCATTTGTCAAGAGTGAAATATCGAAACTCACTGCCAAGTATGTTAAAAAACTGTATACGCATGACAACACTCTGGCCATTAACCATCTTGGCAATAGTCAAACGGTTAGGACTTACCAGATAGATTTTAAGTAGATATAATACACTTTAACATAGCCTGTATTTCGCTAGTATGTAATAGTGTGTCTCAATAGAGATAAACTATTTATGTTATTTATTTTAAGCATCACAAAATTTGTTTACTGTTCCAAGAACAGATTGCCAATAAAAATATACATAAAAAAAAATCTCTCTGATTATCGCGTTCTTTTTTCATCAGGTTCCAGTATTTCGTCCAGATCCCTACACTCAATACCTGTCTGATGTGAGAGTGCTCTGAGAGCTACGCAGTTCTGTAGCGCTAGCTCTATTCTCGTCCGTAATGGTCGTGGTAGTCATGCTGCCTGCCTTCCTTTATAAGCTGCAATAGGAGTTTTTCCTTTGCTATCTGCGCATTTTGCTAACAATGTTGCCAACGTTTTCTAATTCTGGCTTTCTTCTTACATTTACAGATATCTGCGTATTTCGAATCATTGCCTTGCTGATAATTATTGCATCACGGCATTTGTGTTGTCATTTGGCTTTACCCTGCTTGCGGGAAGGGGCGGTTGGGCTTACCCACCAATTTTTATTTTTTTTTTGCTTCTTGCTTACTTGTGGTGTACCAGACCTTTCGCTATGCTCTTTCTTTCTTGCCGCCGCCAGGAGGTCCTTCATCTCGATGGTGATGTTTGATTTGGTCTCTATCCTCTCTCTCCCCCTCCCTGTAGGATATGCGATGAGCTTAATTAAAAACTTTAAGCACATTATACATATATTCTATAACATTAGCTCCAAATTATGTACTTAGAAAGCAACTGTTGTATATTCGTACATTCTGCGATAAATGCTTCTTTAGCCAGAAAGCAATACCTGTGCTCGATAGGATATCATCGAAATCAAATACATTTTGCAAGCACCACCTGATGTAAAAATTCGGTTAAACCTCCCCATCGTAACAAAGGATTGAGAGTCAATCTAGGAAGAAATAATCCTCTCTGATAATAATCGCGCCCACAGAGCCGCGCAAGAAAATGTTAAACAGATACTCTGTGATTATTATTTCCCAAAACTGACCAAGCGGGAGTACGAAATTGTCGCAAACTGGAAGATTTCCACATAGGCCAAGTACTACAGACACCATAAAAAGCAAGTACTTGGTGAGGCTCTAATTTCGTCTTATACAGGTGAAATGCTGCATGTCGACATCTTCTCAAAAGCCCAACAGCATTTTCTCACCTGCATTGACAAATTTTCAAAGTTCGCAGTGGTGCAACCAATACCATCTCGGACAATTCTGGACATAAAGATTCCCATTATCCCACTGATGAAGATTTTCCCGAAAACTCGAACCGTCTACTGTCGACGCTAACGAAGCAGCATTCAACTCGGAGACAATTGTATCCCTGTTCAAGAATCAGTTTAACGTCGACATCGTAAATGCACCTCCCCGACACAGTATATCGAATGGCCAGGTCGATACTAATGTCACAGCACATTAGTAGAAATCGCTAGATGTCTAAAATTTGAAAAAAAAAGCTGATGACATTGTTGAACTGATACTGCTAGCCACCTTAGAGTACAATCAGTCAATCCATTCAGTAACAAATAAGAAACCAAGGGATCTGATCAACAATGATTCTCTTGAGCTTAAGAAACAAATTACTAGCTTGCTCACAAAAGCACAACAGGCACAGTTGCAACGAAAGAACCCTTCCAGACAGAATAGGATAGTTGACGTAGGGGAACGTGTAATGGTCAAGTCTAACAAAAGACTAGGTGACAAGTTGACCCCCTTCACTAACACAACTGACCCCCACAACTAAAACTAAATTTGTAGCACCCCGTCTAACGGTTGACGGAGTCTACGTTAAAATTGAAGACTATGCGAAATACCTAGGACTTTATATAGACAACAAATTAAATTGGAAACAACATATACAGAAAAAGCGCGAACTAATAAAATTGAGGACTAGACAGCTTTATTGGCTTCTTAACCCTAGATCTAATCTATCTCTAGAAAATAAGCTTTTGATATACAAAGCCATAATCAAACCCATATGGACATACGGTGCTCAAATATGGGGAACATCCAAAAAATCAAATGTCGCTATAATCCAAAGACAGCAGTCACGAATATTAAGAATAATCGCCAAAGCAGGATGGTACATAACAAACGCCGACTTACACCGCGACCTCAACATTCCTAGAGTAGCAAAGGAAATAACTAGAAGAAGTCGGATTTATCACACAAAGTTAGCGCATCACATGGACGTCAATGTCATCTTACTTCCGCAAAAAGAATTACAGTGTAGGCGACGTCTAAAAAGGACAAGACCAGTTGATCTGGTAAACTAACTTAAAATAATTAATTATTAAAACTACCTTCTACCTCTTCACTATATTATATAACTTCTATGAACTGCTCATAGAAGCTAAATACACCCATATTCGACATTTAAACAATGTACTCGTAGTCTAAGTAGACATAAGTACTAAATAAAGGTTAAAGATAATCTTTTTTTTTCATAAATAGGAATAAGAGATTTAATTTATATTTCAGGACCTTACTTTTGCTACTCTTCATTCGAACATCGATCCCAAAACTTACGGATTACACTAACTTGGATTACATTCCCATTCATGGCGGAGACGTAATATTTGGCAGGATCTTTTTTATTTGCAACACACTGTAAATCTAACAAAGTATTCGGAAGTTGTGGAGTTACACAGTTGCATATGCGGATAATCCTGGACTCGGACACAACACATATGAAAACCTTATTGACGACCTTAAATATGCACCATAGACACGCTAGGAGTCTCAATTTTCTGGGCGCCGCACTGAAGGTCGTGGCTGGAACACCGGACTTCGACTACTTCGAACAGATAAGTTTCAATCAAAAGCAGCTTATTAATTCTGAAAGTAGGCAAATCATAATAAATACAAAAGCGCAGGAACAAATCAATAGGTTTACAGAGACAGTAAACGCAAATATTAGCAACGCAAAACTTCAACAGGTTGACACGGGGCGATTACATGAAACAACTCGATGTGTAGAGTTAGTTGGTTATCGGTTTTGGAAATAAACGGTTCTGACCAAAATAATTTATACATCTTAAATCAATCGACCAGACAAGTTCTGTCTGTGTTGTTGTCTGTGTTCACCATTTCTTGCGCTAAAAGAGTTGAAATTGTACATTCACATAATCTCTAAAAATACAAGTACCCTCGTTTAACTGCATCACAAGGCCTTCATGAGGTGTTACCGAAACATTGTTGGTGTAACCACAGTTATTTTTAGTCTTTTTCCCTTTATTTTTAATTTGATTATTGAAACTTTACCAAATCCAAATTAACACAATCAACTCATTAAACGCCTTCCTTGCATGCTCGGCAACTTTCACCATACTTGTGACACCTTGTGGCACTCATTAACACACAATCCATGAGTGTCCACAATTCAAGAAATTAATGTTCTCCTTCATGAGTGGGTCTAGGCAAATGATACATCTGTCGCCGGGATGCCTACAAAAATTTATTGTTTGAGTAAACACCAAATTAACATTTCCGAAAATACGCTCACATTCACACATTCGCGAGTGCGTTCACCATTATTGGCAAGCGGAATAGACTCCAAGAATTTTGTTTGCATGAAATAAGTAATTCCCAAAGAAATTACCCCAAGTCCCAAATGAATAAGTAACTGTAGGTAAACCAGATTTTTTTTTTTTAAATTACTATTTAATTTTTAACTTGTCCTAAAGGCAACGTTTTATTCGATAGTTTTAACTAGTTTAAGTATCGTGGTGCAGTGGGAGGTGTACCCACTCAAACTCCTGCTTTAAACAATCTATTACTACGTTTATATGGCAGCTAAAAGCTTTACATACATATATACATAAATTGACTTGTTTGTTCCTTATGTGTTCGTACTCCATTTGTCCGAATAGAATAAAACGTTGCTGTTGTAGCTGCTGACGCAACTGCTGGAGCTGATGCTGTTGATTGGATCTCTAGCGGCCGCTGCCTAACGATGCGCTGGTACGTGCTTACAGTGCAAGCCTTGCAATTGCTATATATTCGTTGGGATTTATTTGATTGCAAACAAATCGAACCCACCCATTATCCCAATGTTGATGATACGCTAACCATTTAAGCTGAATCATCTACTTTATAGTCGGAGAAAGCAAAACTTTGTATTATATATTATTTGCACAATTTTATTACTGAAAATACTTGTTATAATTTTGGCCTTATTTTCACACAATTCTTAGTTTGCTCTGTATGCACACCAGCTTACTGCATTGCGACAAAATATAAAAGATATTAAATTATTGATTAACCGTTGAATAAATTCACACAAACTTTATTTGTTGCATTTTTTCTTTTTATTTTTTGAGTAAAAGAATCACACGCGTAAATTTCATTTAAAATCACTACATTCATTTTTATGGTTTATTTGACATTTTTTATATACTGACATAATTAGTTGTTTTTTTTTCTTATACACTTAACAACTAAATAATAATTGTAATTCTTAAATATTAATAGAACATTTTATTATTCGTATCATTATAACAAAATATGAGTAAAGGGCGTAAGAGTGGTTTTGGTTAATTGGATTTAAAAAAAAATACAATAAAATAAAAAAGGAAACATTTTTAAACAAAAATTTGATCAATAATCCAACTTAATTTGACAATTTTAGATTTAAAAGGGGAAAAAATTTAATTTGTCCTTGTGGTTTGGAAGTAAAATTGTCGTTATTATAATAACATTTAACAAAATTCAGGTAATTAAATTTCCTTGCGAACTTAATTGGTTTTTTCAATTATTTTTCTTACGCTGTTTTGGCGAGTTTCATTCTTTTTTACCTTTTAAAGCCAATGGATCACAATATTATTTTTTTTTCCAACTCTTTTTTCGTATAAGCAAATACAAGTATTATAATAACGGTATGTGTTTTGGGATCATGTAATTATTGGCGCTGTTGTTGTTGTGTAAGAGTGTATAAGAGTTATATATACGCAAACCTAAGAGTGGAAGGAAATAATATTTTACAGTAACAAAACACGGAAACTCGTTTTGCTACAGCTCAAAACTAAACAACATAGACACATAAACACACAACGCTTCGAGCGTTTGTCGAAGATAAACTAGAAGCAAGGACCGAAAGCGACTTGGTTGTGTTAAACAAATCCACTATGGATGACAAAGACCGCCACTGCATCATCCACAACTTGAACACTGCACTGAACTAATTTCAAATAAGAAACTGGTGATGATTTATTTGTCCGCCGGGCTGTACAGCGGTGGTGGTGGCGGAGTCAACATCGGCAGGTGAACCGTTGCTAATATTGGGCAACGCAACAACGCCGATGCCACCACTCGATGGTGTTTGCAGAAAGACCGAATCGCCAGGCAGAATGATGTTGACACCATCGCCTGTATGACTACCACCAACAGCACCAGCGCCAATGACATTATCTGGATACCTAGCAATCGGCTCATAGATTGAACTATGCGGCACCAAATCATCGTCATCCTTAAAAGAGCCGCTTAAATTCGGATTCAAAATATTATTAGAAGTGGGTGTTGGCACCGCGACGGTAGCGGAGCTGCTTGCGATTGCAGTCGACGACGGTGGAGTGTTTGCGCCAGCGCCAGCTTCCATAGACTCCAAATATGGTGGCGCGGCAACGCTGATATTGATCGGTGTACGACGAAAGAGGAAGCTGGCCAAACAATGAGACTTTAGATTGGCTACAAATAGGAACATAAACCAGAAGCAAGACTCACTTGAAATTAAAGCGCGACCAAAATGGCTGTTGATTCTCGCTCAGCATGTCTGCAAGGTGAGGTGGCAGATTCGGAGCACGATCAAACGGATTCATGCGACGTGTGGCATGTGCAGGTGACTGATGTGCTAAAAGTGCTGTACAAATTAAAAAAGATGATTTTAATCATCATGATTATAAGCGGTCTCGGAGTTTATGTTTGTGCCAACCATTTTCATCGTCGGATGTATTCTCGGCTGCTGCTATTGCTGCTGCCATTGATGAGCGGGTGTTACTCTCGCCACGTCTGAAAGTGCCATGACGCGTTGTGTTCGCTGCGGTCGACGTAGCCGCCGTAGCTTGTGTTGTGGTAGCGGCACTGCCCGCGCCAGCAGCAGCACCGCTGTCACTCGGCTGCTGCTGTAAAAGTGGCGTTGTATCATCATCAGTATCTGTGACGCTATCCAATGAAGGCTGTCGATTCCGATTTGAACGGCCTTCGCCTTTCGTAAAAACCTTGCGCTTGCAAATGGGACAAACGCGCCGATTCTGCGTTAACCACGGATCGATGCAGTGACTATGATAAGCTAAAATTTCGAATAAGAAATATTTCAATTCATCATTTCAATGGAAAAATCTAGAGCACTTACGATGCCTGCACGGCAACACGCGCACTTTGTCATCTTCCACAAAGTCTTCGAGACAGATGACGCACGTCTCATAAACCAAATCTGTGTTGTTTTTTGTATATCGCAAAATGGGTATCTTCTTAAGCATGGCCTTCGGCAGCCGATATCGCCGCAAACGTCGCTGTTCCCGTATGCATTTGTAGATCATATAGAACACCTGCAAAATCGAAAGGAGCTCTTAATGCAAGGTCATAACGCTTTTGATCATCATAATGATCGTTACCATTATTAGAAAACAGAGCCCAATCAATATCGAGAAAGGCAGTATGAGTTGTGTGTTGATGTTGAAGGGCAACTCATCGTTAATGATGAGCACAATTTCCGGCGTAAAGAAGCTGCGCAAATTTACTCCGGTCGTGTGGCCCACAAAGACTGCGGGTATATGAATGCCAGTGGAATTTTCGGCGGACATTTGTTCTGCAAAAGAAATTGCTTTAATGACTACTAAACCAAATGCAATAAGTACTGGGCTACGTACCCATTTCATCGCCTTCGTTGTTGTAGACAATGACTGCGTAGTAGGTCGCATTTTGGGCATTGCGTACTTTGCGCTCGAATGTGCAATCACCGCCACTAAAAGATATCGGAAAAATAAAAAAAACCTTAAATTAGCAATGCCGAAGTTATAATACTCTGTACACTAAAAACTTCTGCGATAACTGGGAAGAGCGTTTGCATTTTTTTCTCCTCTCCTTCAGCAAGTGTGAAGAATATAAACAAACACTATATCAACAAGTTCGATCTGTTTTATCGAATACTGTTAAATGTTAAACATATTAGGTTTTTTATACCAAAGAATGCATCGTCAGCAAAAGGCCCGTTAGAAGCAACCATTATTTTTGGCTTTGAGAAAGCCTGTGAGGGTACCCCGGTAGGTGGTGCTGACCGAAGATGGGCTGGTATACAGCAGTGCCCTTCCAGTGACATAGAGATTTAACTTCATAGTCATAGTCACTTAAAAAAATAAGGTGATTTTTTTTATTCCTCGGTCTGTGAGCAGATCAACAAATAACCTTATATATATAGGCCGCTTGATTTATCCGCTTTCAATTACTTCCAAGTCTCAAGCGGCTTCACCCTAACGAGTACAACGATCCTTCTGTGAATGACAAATTTTGCTGTATTTGTCAAATAATACCAAATTTGAAATTACTTGGACTCTAAGTCATTTGCCAGTATGCATTTCGCATTCTTAACATAGTTTATTTTTGACAGACATAATGGTTACACGTGGCTCCTTGTTTCAGCGATCTGTTGCAATCTAAAAAATGCATCAAA
Source organism: Cacoxenus indagator (assembly GCA_035041755.1). Lineage (NCBI taxonomy): Eukaryota > Metazoa > Arthropoda > Insecta > Diptera > Drosophilidae > Cacoxenus > Cacoxenus indagator. The sequence continues at coordinate 261,163 of JAWNKX010000398.1, forward strand.
GAACCGTGATAGTTTAGGCACAGCAAAACCGTAATCATGCCTCAGCCACCGTATTAACTGGACTTGGGCCCCTGTTCTGTTCCCAAAATTCAAAAGAACCTTGAAAGGGCAGAGGTTTGCAACAATAGATGAAATAAAGACCGCATCGCTAGAAGACCTAAAAGCCACACCATAAAGCGCATTCAGAAGTGCTTCGAGGATTGGAAAAAACGTTGGCACAAATTTATTATATCTGAGAGGGAATACTTTGATACCTATCTTCTATATATATAAAACTAACTCGGGTTAGTTACACCACTTATAACTCAAGAGGGGCTTGACCGATTTTAATTATCTTTGATTTCTTGGATTCGTCTCTACGCACAGCAGAATAACTATTAAAAAGCCCCGCGAAAGTCGGGAAATTCCATCCAATTTTTTTGTATGTGAAATTCGAAAGTATTTCAAAGAAAAATAATATAAAAAAAGTTGAAATCAAATGGAAAGTTTAGTGCTCAATATTCGTCGTTCACTAAACACGTTCTTTTTTTAATGCAACGAAATGGGTATGGCGATAAGAAGACTGATGATCAATGTGGTTCGTGCGACGATACTTAAAGGAAGGAAAAATCAAAGCTAACAAAGTTCTCATTCTCATGGCTTCAATAAAGCAAATTCCTTGCCAACACATAATTGAAATCCTTGATTTTTGTACTTTTAATGAGTATTTATTTTCTTTGCTAATACCGGAAAGGGCAGAACAACGTCTGGCGGGCTACGCTAGTTGAATAAATATTTGTCGAGAGAAATAAAAGACCTCGTATATCCCTATTATTAGCAGGACGTTCCAGTTTAAAGACAAACATATTGCTCTCCACACCATTCGTGTCCCTCTCCCGAGTTCTGGGTTTTGGGGACCTGGAGGGTGACTCCTGACCGGTGAAGACCCCTTAAAAACATATAAATATTATGGGGACTTAGCGCAATTAATTTCAATGCTTAAGAAGTGGTTTACTGGTACCATTGTGGTCGTACTAACACAAATGCTGCCGGATGTTACAGTCGTCTAAAAGAGGTTGGACGATCGGAGAATGAAAATGTGCGAGGTCGCTGAAGCCGTGGGAATCTCAACTGAGATTTTTAAAACAAAAATATATTGATTGAAGCCGCTGACACATAAACGCAATTTCGTCACTCGAAGGGACTGTTTGTTCACTTGATGTTCAACTGCAATCCGGAAAAATATTTGCCCCATCTTTTAAACATGGTGAATCTATTATAATAAACCATAGACCAAAAAATAGTGAAGTCACTAAAGAACGACAAGGCGGCTCTGTGGGCCATTGTAATGGCGTTGGACAAAATGTGTCGAGCTATGCTTATTGGAAAAAAAATCTATAAAATCAATGAATCATTTAACAGCTCTTATACATAACACTAGAAGGAACCCCGCGCTTCCCTGCCTTCGCGTGCGACCCGCTCTTCGGATGTTTCAGCAGCTCTGAGCTCTGCGATTTTCTCTTTGATCTTCGAGTGTTTGAATTTTGGGTGGCATTTCTCCCAATTTTTTTAATTTTTATTTTCATTCGAATATTTGAAAATTTCCACTTTGTACAGTTTTAGCAGCACTGTCGGCAAACTCAATTCTCAGAGGCGACTTTGTTTTTGTGTTTTATTTGTATCCATACAGTTTGAGAAGAAACTGAAAATTGAGTTGGTCTTAATATTTACATAATTCGACGATTTTTAGGCACCAAACTTCACAGTAACCACCTAAAGACTATTATAGAGATTCCCTGAAAATTTCATCAAAATCGGTACAGCGGTTTCGGCGTCCATAACGGACAAATAAACACAAAAACATGCTTCCAATTTTATATATATAGATAGATAACATTATTATTACATTATGAAGATCGACCTCGCTAGCCTAAGGGTTATTGCGTTACACTACCAGCCAGAGTTCGTGGGTTCGACTCCCACTACGTGCGTGGTCCTTGCACTATCACCAACCTTTCCTTTCCATTGGGGTGAATATTAAAATAATAGAAAGGAGAGGCTTTGTCTACCAAACCACAGATGGCGCCACATTGGCTGTACACGGCAGCAACAGGTCAATCACCTGCTCTGCCCCAAAAACCACCTATCATGGTAAATAGGCTGGCAGTCTTGATTAATGAAACCACCACAATCTCGATTGAAGAGACTTGTGGGAGGCCCTATGCTCCCTGGTGGAGTAATGAAGGAATATAAAGATGAAGATCAAATAAAAGTAACTGATTCATCTCATTTCCATTGACGTTTTTAGGGATCACTGTCGTCATGACATCCTTCTTTTGCGTTTCACTATCATGAAGTAGGAGGGCATGTAGGTTATGGGCTTAGGCAGTAAAGTCAGTAACACACTTGTTTGATTAAAAGAATGTTGAAGTATTGTACGATATAGTACTAGACCGTTGCTTTCTTCGCCTTATTGGACAGCGGGTGAGCGCGAAAACACAAAACACAGGCAACAATGTTTAAAGTGTTTTCTCCTCCCCTACTTATTTTGTAAGCAAAACTCGTTTTCTGAAGACAACCTGGGAGTGTTGACACATATTTTCATCCAAATTGTACAAGAAAAAAATATTATTTTTGGACATAACATGAGCATTCGATAAAGTTTGTCTCGAGGTACACAATGAAATGAGTTATGAGTTTTCATCTGTGGCTATAGCTGCTGATGCCACTGCTATAGTATCAACATATGTATATCTAACTTAACCATCCAGGCAAGTATAAAAAAGCACCAAATATCCACCTGACTACAGGAGTGGAACCTCAGTCTAATTAACTGATTTACTTTGCAGTTGGGAATGACCTTCATTATCTAAACGACGTGCAGTCAATACTGAAGAAAGAGAGAGTGCATTAGTGTCGTTGCGAGATTGCGCACTGTTCACCGTCAACAGTAGTGTTCAGCGTCTTAAACGAACATATGGACCATCCAACAGTTCCAGTAAAGTACTGTGCCTTCGTTGGTTAGCAACGATAATGATTTAAGGGTACTTACAGTAAACCAAGAGATCCAAGTAAACCAAGTACAGTAAACAGTAAACCAAGTGAATTACCTTCAAGGTATACACTGTTTTGATTCACACAAACGACTCTCGGCCTCATAATGTAGGTTGACTAGAGAGTTACTATAAATCACTGGCTCTTTTCTCAGCAATGATTTATACTATTATTAAGTCTTAGCCATATGAGTGTAATGCTGATACTGTACAGAAATGTGCGAAGATTACAACAATAATTAGTATGACTTACCGTGATATCAATGCCACAAATTTAGCGGTGGGTGGATAGCCAACACGCGGTGGTTTATGTATTATTTCACAACCAAAATCAGAAGGCTGTGCCGGCACAGCGAACACTTTTAGTCCGTTCGGTGGTAGGCTGGGTCCGAATTGTGCTGGCATATCATTGTACTCTTCAATGAGCTGTGAATACTTAACATTTTTAGTACATGACCTTTTGCGGTGATGATAGTGAAGGTTAATGATGTGCGCAAGTACGCCTTACCTGATTTGTGAGACGGCGATAGACGAGTATATGAGCATCTACCTTCTTCAGGCAGAGCATTTGAAATAGAAGAAGCAACGCCAATTCCAGAATTTGCCAACGATTTGTTGGTTTAAAGAAGCCCATGATTAAAACAGGGAGATTTCCAAAGCGAAGTGCGTTTTGTGATAAGTTGACTATTTCCGGTGGCTTGTTAAGTGTCTGGCGTCTGGCTTCAACGCCTGAGATCAAAGTTGGCTGACTTAGCTGTAGGTGATTGTTTTTATTATTTATAATTTTTTTGTGTTATGACTATTATTTGTTGCTATTGGTGATTGTTTTAAACGTGGCGCTAGGCGCCGATAACGACAACAGCTTCTTAAAATGAATCGCCGTGAATCTTTAACGACTCAATTCGTCTTGACTTCGGTTGTTGTCTTTGTTGTTTCTGCTGAAATTGTATTCTGGCATGTCTCATCGGAACGTATTTCGATCTGCGAAAGAGAAAGCAGGCATATAAGATTAAACCCGATATACAAATTTTTGAGAAACTTAAGCTTAGTTACGATTACGTTTAACATATAAGTCCCTTCAGCATCCAAGGCACGTGTCTTTAAGTTCTCCCCATTAAGTTTTTGGAATCTGCTCGTTTCAAGTGTTCAGCAACCAGAGATAGTGTCAGGTTTCATGATTGTGTTCCTTGAAATTGAGCGATTTAAGCCACTTTTCAATATCTAATGCAGACAGATGTGATGTACACAGTTACGAGTGGACAACTTCAATTATGCAATACAATTCAATCAATGCAAAAAGATTGATGAACACAATGTGTGTCATCATCTTGAATTGTTTGCTTTCTTTTCTGTTTTATTAGGTTTCATTTTTATCAATTGAAATCATTCGGCAATTATCAATTATCCATTTGTATGGATGGTATGTATAAAAAAATAGCATGGATAGTAAAACGCCTGGAGGAAGAGATAGAAAAGTAGAGCAGAGTCTTTGAACCTCAACCACAAGGTTGAGGTTGACGTTTGCGCGAATAACAACGACAACAAATATATAAAGTGTCAATGACACTCGTGTAAACATCTGAAGAAAATAAAAAAACATCTGCATGTTACAATCACGAGCCAGAAATCGATCTAGCGACGTCAGAATATTAAATAACTGATGTTATGACTTGCTGAAATTTGCGGATGTATTATCCAGTATGTAGTCCTAGACTTCGAAAATAAATAAATATTTGAATTAAAGCGGCTAATTTAGGGTGCCAAATTCCGGAAACCGTTTTGGCAGGGTATACAAAAGGAAATGGAAAAAGCATGCGAGTGCATCTTCAAATTACGTTTTCTTCAATGGCGGTAAAATAAATTTCTCTAAATCTTTCCCGATCATATTGTACAAAAACATAAACGATGCGATTAACATAATTCTTTTTGACAATATAAATGGAATTGGGAAGATAATCCAGTTACTCCAGTTACTCAGTAACTCAGTGACTAGTAATGAAAACGAAAACGAAGATGTAAGAATTCTCCACTCTCAACTATTGTATGATAAGAGATATGTACATCTGAATGAGTGTATTAGATATGTAGAACAGAATTTTGTGGCTGGAGGCATTTTAAGAGATGTGCTGGTGTGAGAACTGAAAACCGAAACAAAATTCTCAAAAAATTAAAATATAATTTTTAATTATTATTTTTTTTTTTATGGGTTCTTTTAAAACCCATGACAATGTTAAAATCATATTAAAAATTAGTTTTAAAGCAAGAAAATACTTGTATATCTCAATATATAAAAGTAACGTATCACGATGTTCAAACGAGATAATCTACCCAACCGATTTCATTAACATTTTGGGAATGTGTATGATTGGGTCCCGAATCCATAATAGGATATTTTTGGACATAATAGGTTACGCTGTTGTTGAGATCTAGACATGCTTTTATTAGGAGCTTGCATGAATTGTGATCAGTGATATCTAATGGTCACAATTCGGAGTATGAGTGTAAATAGCTGGCAAACAGCTGTGTGATTCAATAGTTTTAACATTACTCACAACTAAACTCGCAGGTTTCCATTTACTCGTATTGAATTATTTAATGTATATTGACGCCAATCATGGAACGCTCAAAAATTGTATTATTTGTGATTTTTAAAATAAAAATCGAAAGCAATTTTGAAAAAAAATTGAAAATAATTTTTATTTTTGAATTTTAAAATAAAATTTTAAAATAATTATCTTTAATTTTTATACAAATAAATTTAAAATATAAATGAATGCGCTATTTGGATAGCCCATTGAATAAGCAATAATTTTGATATACATCTTACATATGTACGACGATTCCATCATAATGATTTTTTTAGTTAAAAATCGACCCCATAACTGTTATTTTCGGTCCCTGGTTTATATATTATTTATGGCGCACTTGGGAGTGCAGTATTTCTGCTATGCTTCATTTTTGTGTTTGTGAGTTGTATGCAAAAAGAGTGTGAGCGGATATTTGTAGCCCAAGCGAAGTCGTGGTGGGCCGCTAGTATAAATATATAAAACTAACTACAAAACGTGAAGAAGGCTAGCGAATAAACATAAAAATAAATAAACAATAGCATGTCGGGACGCGAACTCACAATATTTTGTCCTAACAAAATTCGTTACCGCGTCTTGCCGTTTTCATGTTCATACTACACCACTCCCGAGCAACTCCGGGGCACCATGCTAGTAATTGATATTGTGTTGTTTGTTATTTTTTTTTATTTATGGTTTTTTCTCGGTCCGGAATTAAGGAAAGTATGCACACTATCAGCAGCATCCCATTTGAGATACACCTTCTGATGATTGCGCACCTATTTTGGTTGTTGCTTTTAGACTGAAATAATTTTCAAAATGATTTCAACGTATTTTCAATCCTACAATCTACCCGAATGGATTCTAGATTTTACGGCCAATATAAAAATTAATACTCCATTGGTTCTCCTCTTGCAAACATTCAAATACTACGAAAAGTGCACCTCACACAGCCTAGCCACTTCTAACCACCGCTGTCTAAGTGCATTTAAACTAATTTTGATGATGCACAGCCACTGGTTTAAACGAATATCAGCAAAAAACGAATAACACAGCAAAAAAAGTGGGAAAATGCGTGACATATAAGTTAATGGGCAACAAAATATCCGCTAAACACCTGAACAATTAAAAAATAATAATTCAACTTCTAATGCGTATTACATAAATTTAAATTAATTAATACAGTGGGTAGCGGTTAAATGCAGACCCACTAAATGGCTTTTTTCGCATAATTCCCAAAAATTTGTCATAAAAAATTGATCTCTTATATGCAACCCGCTTATATGCATTTTCTGCATAATAGAACTGATTTATTTGAAAATTAAATGTCACACATCTCTGAATGCATAAATGCAGCGCCATCTTCTTTGACTAAATCGATCACTTTGGTATAATTTCAAAAAAAAGTTTTACTTGGAATTCTAATGTAATTCCAACAACTAAAGAAGTGAAATGGTGAGAAAATTTAACGTTTCATTTTGGAAACTTTTAAGGCCACGAAGTTTACTGTCGCAGTATTTGTGGACGTCAAACAAGCTTTTGACAGAGTTTGCCATGAGGGCCTGCTCTTCAAAGCAAAGAAGCTCTCTTCATTCATGATATGCCCATCACCCCAGCAAGCAGTGCAAACGACTTAGACATTTTGATTGCAAGATATGCGGATGACACAGCCATTCTTTCGAGGGACTCCTATGTGGCCAGTGCGACAAACGCCATACAGGAATACTGTTTGATGAATGGAGTAGAAAGTGGAGCATCGCCTTAAATGTTGCTAAGTGCGTGTCACGTTTACGCGTAGGAGATGTATGCCCAGGTTTACTTTTAAATCGAGAGCCTTCACGTCTGACAAGTGTCTGACTTTTAAACCGCATATTACGGTACACGACTTTTGTAATACCTTTTGATTCTGTATTCATGCGGGCGGTTGAAATTCCACCACTGGGTGATACTACTTAATATAAATTCGATAAAGAACCTCAATAAGTGTCTAAACCATTTGTAATATACACCATACAAACGAATTTTTCCAAGCGGATTGCACATTGCGCCCAGATATATAAACCCTTGAAACTTTTACACTCGAATAATTCATCATATAGACCCCTTACAAATCAATGGATCCTAGTGTTGACACTAACTACGAGCGCGACTAACTACTAACACCACACGGCTAGAGTCGCCATATTCTGGATTGAACGACAGATTGTAGAGTTGCTTAACCGACCACCATATTCGCTAACGGAGACACATAAACTACATTAAGAAATTGTACGATTCGATTTCAGACAGTATATTTTAACGAAGCAGACATTATTAAATAATGTAGAGAATACTTGAAACTGAGTTAGGATCAGTAAATCCCTAATTGACAGTCAAATTGCAAAACCAAGGCTTTTGTTGCAATGCAGCAAGAGCGGACTTACACCTCTTAAAAAGCACTCCAATGCCAGTAATCACTTTCGTAGTACATGGGGGGCCCGTGAAGTGATTTGATCTTCCGAAGACTGACTCATCTCTATTAGAGACCCTGGCTATATCTTCATCACTTAATTACCCGTAGTATTGAATCCCAATATCGCAGTTTATATAGGCAGCCTGAAAATAATTCTTCGCATCTAAAAGAAGTAATGTCGTTAAAATTTTTTACTGCGTTTAAAAGGGTATCGCAAATAAGCGGGAAATATGTCTGTTTAAAAGTGCAGTGCGCAACACAATCCCATTTTTCTCTAGGGAGCTACATCTGAAATGATTGTTTTTTAAATTTAAAATATAATATATATAATATATATATATTTATTTATTTACGCCTATACTTTGAAACCCTCTTTTGTAGTACTTTGGAGTATTAAATTGGCTTTAATTTAAAATAGTAAAGCTATGAACCTATTGGTTTGAGAGAAATAGATGTATTGAAAAAAGTTGGGCGGTCCTATTCAAATGAGCGGCAGTGTAGTCACTGAACAATAAAGGGTGGTTTTCAAATTCTATACGCAATAATTTTATTTGCAAATAATTTTCAACGAAAATATAAGCAGAGAAGATATTAATGCCGGCCAATATATGTATGTAAGCACATACGTAAATATCGAATTCCTTCCTATTTTGAGAAATGCAATGCAAGATTTCCTTAAACAATCAAGGCACACAAAAATTACCTTGAACTTTGTGTAGAGTACAAGGTTAAACAAAAAAAATTAAAAAAAGTAAAAACGAAGACCCAAGCACTCTACAGCATGCATGCAACTCACACACATATACAACAGGTGCAAAATGAAATGAAATAATTGTAACGAGAGAATTGCATTGAAGAACACACGTCGTCCTAGTCAAGTTAGAACAATGAATGAATAAGATGGGAGTGGACAGTTTGTGTGGTCAAAAGCGTAGTGTGACCCCGAGTCGTATCAATAAACATTTCATTAAGAGAAGAATCAACCCAACAACAATAACAAAGCAGACAAAAGCATCCGCCTGCTGCTGCAGATGCGGTGAGCGGGGCCGATAAAAAACATACACACACAAACGTAATCTTTCGCACTTTTAGCTATAATTTGTTTTTAGCAATTTACAAACTTTTGCAACTTTTCACTCACGTTAGTCGATCGAAAAGGTTAAAATTGAGTTAGGTCACTTAGTAATATTTTGTTGGTTTTTATCGTGCCTTTATTTGTTTTTCAGCTATTTGTCTTCTTTGCAGCTTGCACACCACCGTTCTGCTCCTCACGCCCGCTAACTTTTTTCGCTTTTTGTCTCCACCACTGGGCGCTGATAGATTGCGACTACCACTGCTTCTTCTTCTCCTTTTCAGCTCAATCGCTTCCTATTTGCGTATTAACTTGTTTGTGACACTTTTTTCGTTTTTCATAGCTATTTTGTAAGTTGACGAGCTTAGCAATAATTGCTAGCAACAAAGAAAAGCTTTCGTTTCATTGTAAATTTGTTTTTCAACGATTTTCACCTATATTTGATTACAAAAACACCCACAATTGTTGACAATCAAGTCCGTCCCGACCACAATTATGTACATACTGTGATTTTACACACTACACACTGCTGTGTTGCAAAGGATTATGAAAACAGTGCTGTACAGAACCAAACTGGATTGGCTTACGGTGAAGAAGAAAGGTAAAAACATTACGAAACGTCGCGCTGTTTTTACCACTTTTAGTAGGTTTTTTATTTTAAGTTAGAATGTCTCTAAATAGCGCATTTAGAAGGTGAGTATGATGGAATGCAATAATTAAATCGTCTTACATTTTCTTTATGCAGATTAACACTACAAACAGCGTACACAACGCGCTGTCTACACTTATCCCCTGTCCTCTTCGCTGAGCCGCTAAAGAAAAAGAAGAAGTTAGATCCCGCTATCATTAAACAGCGGGAAGATCGTCGTAAGAAAAAACTTGAGAAACAAATAAGGCGATTGGAAAAGAATGCACGGCAGCTAAAGCCAGTAGAAGAGCTCGAAGTGCCAATGGAGTTGCTGGATGAGAAGGCGTAAGTTTTGTATATAAGTTAGAATACCTTCAACTATATATTTTAATAAACACTTTCAGCAAAAGAGCACGAAAAGTTGAGCCCCTTAGCTTTGCCGAGCTAACAAAAAGAGCTGGGCTAAGGAACCAATGGGCCCGTTACAAACACGAAGAGAAGGTTTCAGATTTTCAAATCATCGATCGCCTTCTGCAATCGCAAAGCAAAGCGCTTGAGGAGTTGCGTCGTGAATCGGAGAATCTCTACGAAGCGGCAATACAACTCGATATGCAATTAGTGCCTGTCGCTGCAAAAGGTCCAGTAGCGTCACCACCTATAAAGAACTATGACAGTCCCGATGGTGACTACATCTATCAGTCGCAGAAATGGGAATAAATGATTGGATATTCTTGTTTGATTCACGAAATAGTTTGATTATTTTAATTTATCCATTAATTGATTAAAGGCAATGAGTTTAAGGTCGTCACACCTTAAAACTAATTTGATTGCTTTTGAGTTAATTCTCAGAATGTATATTTGATATTTATTACTGTCTTACTCGCGTTGTTATAAAATGACCACAACAACAAACTCTGTTCCTACTGCAATCGAGTCTACTTCCACATATCGCAGAAAAATTCTAAATCATTGTATAAACAATTTATTTTCCTGGCTGTAGCCTGAGATACACAGCTCAGGTCTAGGGGTATCAGATCGCAGAGGCGAAAGAATTACTTGGTATATGTGTAACTGTCACCAAGTCAGTTTGCGTACAGCACTGCGAGTACAGTTATTTTCTCAGTTGGAATGATTTGGCTATGAATATCGATATCAGTGCAATATTCACATTTTTTTATTGGTGTTACTGTTACCACTGTAACACTGAAGAATTTCCAATAGGTTTTGGGTTTATCGCGGCATCATGAACCGCTTTAAAATGTAGCTTAGCTTTATATGTAGCCAAAACACTTTTCTCCGTCAATATTTCCTACTCCGCTAGAAAAACAGCCTCTGAGTTGCTGAGGATGCGTCATGTATGTAAGCTACCCTGACCAAGGTTTTTCCTTCTAACTCTTACGTACATTCGATCATTGTGAGGGGCAGCGGCTTATAGTTGTTTGGATTTTTTGAAAAATTTTCAAACTTTCTCAGTAAGATTTTTTTTTTGAGAAATCACATCTTTCCCAGTCACTTCCCCTAACAGCAGAGAGTACTTGACCTTGAGGCTTCAAAAATAATTTAACATGCCCATTCCTAACTGAGAATAAGTTTATACACGCGCGTGTCTGATCAAATTTGAATTTCAAACGAATCGCAGTCCACGCATTGACCCAGAACCAATGCGAATTCGCGTGGTTTTGTGGCTTGCGCATCCTTAAGATATACAAGAAATTTGTACGCTTGATTGCACACAAACCATCACCGACGACAGTGAGGGTAGTTCGATTGAAAAGTATTCTAAAATTAATAATCAAGATAAATTAATTAATGCGCTTGCATAAATAAGAATCATTAATTCGATGACGAGGATAATTTTTAAGTATAAAAGCAGCTGACCAGTGCCAAGGCTAAGCAGCTAACAATTGGCAGGACTTGCGAGCACGATTCATAGACACACCGTTATCATGGAAAAGTCGAAGAATACACGCTGCCACTTACTTCTCACATTTGTGGTGCTCATGGTTCTCTGGCACCAATGTAGTGCTTTGTAAGTATCTTAGATTCAATCGTTAAAAATTTGTCAAAGACGTTTTGGTTTTGAAAACCCCATTCCCAGAGACTTTAACAATCGTTATGTGAAGTGCGGTTTCGAGGACAATTCCATTACAAAGGTCTGTACATATGGTGGCTTCATCGACAACCCAGATCGGTCGATTTGTCGCGATCGTTATTACTGCTATCGTGGTCCCCGCGAATCGTGCAATAACAATTTGGAGATGCGCTGTCAGCCGGGAATGACGTGCAAATGTGGTGTTTGCCAGAATTGTAACGATAAAGACTGCAATCTTGAACTGTGTCCCATGCTGGGCAACAATATACTCAAGCGTTGGTTCAAAAGCTTTGAAAATAATATTCCCATGGATATGATTCAATAGACACATGCTCACACGAAATGCTTGCAGATCTAACACCTTTGCTGCACTAGGCGAGGCTAGTCGAAAATTGCTCACAATTAGACGTTAATAAATCTATAAAAACTTCTATATACATACATATACGTTTTTTATAACTATGCATACCAAAAATTAGTGGAAATTTATGCAAAAACAAAGCATGACGCGCTTTTATTTAAGATCAAACTTATATCTTATTCGTTCACACACAAGAGTCATTCCTTTATGAGTGAGTATAATTTCATGCCAGAAAATGCAACAATCTTGACTTTTTTGATGAAAAAATACCAATAATTTATATCATAATGCACAGCGTCATGAACATGTTACAATTCGATCAGCTTAATGAAAAATAAAAAAAAACCAAAAAGGAAAATAAAGCAGGTGAAAATGACCAACTTTTTGAAACTTCTTAAAAAGCAACAAATATCTTTGTTACTTGTACTACCATAAGTTACCCCACTTCTACTTAAACTGAGGAACCAGCGTTGGATTTAGCAGCAGCCTGACGCTTTTTCACGCCCCAATTATAAACGCGTGCCATGTTCACCTCTGTGGTTGTGATTTGGTCTCTGTAAATATAAGAAGGGATTAGTGATTTCACTCGTCTGCCAGCATTTGTACGTACTTACCTAAGAAAGTCCTGATCATGCTCAACTGTTTTTAAATTGGCCACCGCTGAGGTTACGTTTTGTTTAAGCAGCTCTTCAGCTTCGTCCAGCGGATACTCAAGCATCACACTGGCCCCAAGCCATAAATACACAGTTTTCGTAGGTGCCACCACCGTCTTGATGAAAACCTGATCGCTAAGCAGAAATTGTGTCTCGCGTTCTTCGGTCTCCTTGCGCAGCACTTCAACCATTTCCAGGGAACGCTGCAGATCGGGAATTTGTGACTTCAGTTTTCGCCGTCTCGCTTCTAGATTGAATGCCATAAAGCGATATTTGCCATGCTGCTCGTCCAGACGCTGCAGCACTTTTTCACAGTTTTCTTCGTTCTCCGGCTGTGCCATGAAGCTGTCGATTTCCTCCTAACAAATGACAACAATCAATAAGCTTTAAAATTACTTTTCCTATTATTTTGAATGCTTTTCAGTCAGTAACGGGATTATGGCGCACTGTATTCGAAAAATCTTTTGAACGGCATTGCCAATTATTGTCCAGAGAATTTGTGTGGTCGTTTCCGCGGTAGTCACTTTTGTAGGTTATAATAAGTGTGAGTGTATGTTTGATGACACTGTTGCAAACTCACTAGGAAAACTGCTTCTGGTATGCCGGCGAAAGATTTTTGATTTTCTGGTAATTCTGGCATTTCTACAGTATCCATTACACCAGTCATTGTGTAAAATTATGTTTTTTATTTGAAATTTAATAAGATCTAAACAGCAGGTCTGTATTCTTCTTCTACTGCTTGGTTGTCGGCTGCTTTTATGGGTAGTGTTGTGAAATATCTATATGGATTGGGCCTGTGTTGAACAGTTGAGAAGAGTAAAGTGCCCACTACATGGTCATTCCCGCATGACCAATCAGTCAATACTAGCAGGTCAATTGTTTAATCGTTATCTTTCGAAGTGTGAAGACGGCAATGTTAGTGACGGTCGACACATTAGTTGCGGTTGCAGGTGTGTGAAATTATATTCATCATTGAAGGTAAGCTGCGAAGCATAAAGGAGACTGAAAAATTAGTAAAGAAGCGAACCGAACGACTTCGTATACCTTCGTGCGCGAGCCTCTAGAAACGCAAAATTTTAGAAAAATTCTTTGCTCGACAGTTCAGAGCATACTCAGGATGGACTGCTGTAAACATCTACCGTGAACGCAATGATAATTCAATCTGACTTTATTCCCAGAAATCTATTTATATGTTCTTAGAGCTAAAAATAAATTTATTTTATACAGAGTTTAGCTATACAATGTGCCTTTCTACTGAATTATTTGTATCCTATTATTACAATTTGAGAAGATCATAAATTTAAATTTGGCAAGGAAAATTGGGAAGAGGAAAAAATCTTATTATTAGTATTAATAAACTTAAACTAACTAGACTAGATTAGAAATGACCCAATCTTAATTACATTAGCCAGACGTTATGGCTTAAAGAATCGATCGGAGACATGTAAGTGCGCAATGTTTAGTTTTGTATAATAAATTTTCTTTGTGCAAGAGCTTTATAGTCGGCAATATGTATAGCGTTTGCTAATTCGTGCAGACGAGCTGTAGAAAAATAAAATGGCAGATGTAGTACCATCTTAAGAATTATATTTTGGGCCGTTTGTGGTGTGTTTGTGTGACACTTGGCACAGTCACCTCAGATTACGGATCCATACAGCATTATTGGAAGAAAAATTGACTTGTAGATTGTCGTTTTGTTTCGGATAGTTAGTGCAGATTTACGATTGGTGGAGGGGTAGAGGATGCAGGTAGTTTTGTTAATTTTGTCTATTGTTTTGGCTACGTGTATATTAAATTTTAGCTTCGTGTCTAAGTGTAAACGCAAAATTTGTCAAATTTAGCGTTACAACTGAATACAATGTTGCCAACTCACACCCAAAAAATTGTTGCATTACATGATCTGTGGGATTTGAAAGTGAGAAATTCCGGGAACTTATTTTACACAATGTATATAAAACAATGTGGCAAAACGCTGTTTAATGTAGATAACTTCAAAAACATTCAATATCATAAAAAAATAACGAAAAATTACGCTCATGCTTATGTATGAGCAAAAAGGACGTATCTTATAGGCTACCACACTGTTCATACCACTGCGATAAGATATTGTCAACATACTGATTGCACTTGCGCGGATAAAATAGACATTGTACAATTAACTTACATGAGGTGGGGAGCGTGGCGTGCACTTTCGTGTACTTGAATATCGATGCGGATCGAAGCAAGCTCTAAATTCGTTTTTAAATCATTACGTGTAAGCTTCGTAAAAAAGTTATGTAGATTGCTTATATGAGCACACTATTGTAATGAAACTGTTAAGCAAAGTGGTAGGAATCAAGTTTTGAAATAATTACGAGTTGTGTTCTATAATATTCAATATGATTCAAGAGAAGATCGAAAACGCATAATTAACCATTCTGTACGCTTCAGAAACACAAGCCAATGCTTATTCCCTCTACGTTTCTCAATCGTCGACAATTTGAATTCCGTTTTACTTTTTTTGGACTTACACCTCACTAAAGAAGTTTTAAAAATATGCCTCAAGGTGGTTCGCCACTTAGCAGGTCTACCCATCGTAGAATTTTAAAATAAGCGAACTCGAGGTTCTTAAACCAAGCAGAGAAGCAGACCGCTTATTCACTTGCATCAGAATCAGAAGATCGACATGCCGAAGGAATAGAAAAAGACCGGTTACATGCAAATTGATTTGAATTGTGTTATGCAACACAATGCGATAATATTTTGGATCAAATTGAAAAAAATAAAAATATCAATATTAAGTGGTGGAAAAATTGCCAACTTTCATCCACCACCTGATCCATTGCTTTCGGTCGACTCTCCTGATTCTAAACACTTTTTGCAGAAGATTCTTAAATATAACTCTGAGTTAAAATGACATATTCATTTCATTGTCGATCAATGAGATTGAATTGAATCAATATAACTCTTTCAGATTCCACAATTATTTCTTCTGTGGCATCAACATGACAATACAATAGCACTCTTTTTTTTCGCCCGCGGATTCAATTCCATTTCTGATAAAAATTTCATCGCATTAGGACATTTTTTGTCCGTTTTTTAACATTTGAATTTTGCTAGCGTAGCCCGTCACATGTATACGTATGCCCTTTCCGGTATTAAATAACAGTTATAGGTATGTGTGTTAAGACGTAGACAGCACAGCAGCGTACTTATCTTAAAAATAACCAGAGACAGCAGCTGGTTAAATAAAACAGCTGCTTTATAAACAGCAAACTAAACAACAAAACATTAAAACGCGAACATTTTTCAAATTAGTTGCAAATTTAGGTTACAAAAATAACGTTGCCAAATGTTTTGCTGCCTGCGCACGTGCTTTAATTGCAATCCATTACGGAAGTCTACGGGCAGTCATAATCGATTGCGCGAACCGGATATCACATTGGATGCGGCGCATATGGGTATATAGTATTGCATTGCACATCCCTCCAAGAAACACTTAAAAAAGTGTATATATTAACATTAAAATTGATAATTAACAGGTCCCGATGTCATATTGCTTTCGAAGCAATTACGCGTAACTGGCACTGGTGGCGTTTTAGCCACCGCACCGCTTGTGCAATCGAAATCCTACTTTGAGGTAAAGATACAGCAATCTGGTAGCTGGTCTATTGGCTTGGCCACACGACTGGCAGATCTTACACGCAAATTTGGTGGCTGTGATAGTGATTCCTGGTGCCTTTGCTCCGACAATGTTACACGACACAACAATGAAGAATTCCGTCCAGGGGTTGCCGCAATGTGCCCACAGCCATCTGCTTCAACAATGCAAATACCATCAGCTATAACAACGACAAAAAATGGCATTTTGAATAATAGCGCGGCGGCTGCTGCAGGCCTCATCGGTATCGAAGATTTACAAGATGATATCTTGCTTACCACTGGTAGAGCTAGTGGCGGTGTTAGTGGTGGTGATGTTGTCGCCGATAGCGCCCACATAGTCGCTAAGAGTTTGATCTCAGTGCCACAACGTGCCTTTCCTGATGAGGGTGATATTGTGGGTGTTGCATTCGATCATGTCGAGTTGAATTTTTACTTCAATGGCAAAAATCTAGAAGTTCCGTTTCGTAATGTTAAAGGTACAGCGCTCTTTCCAGTCATCTATGGTGAGTACAGGGGTTGTAGGGCGCCTTTGTGCATATTGTACTCTTCAGGCAATACGTAGATACGGTTGACAGACGTGTTCGTTGTATTAGTTTTCTTTGTCAGACGTTTGAGCACTAATTTCAGAATTGTCGATATATAAATCGAGCGGTTAATTTCACGTTCTTCTGAACATTTTTTATTTCGTTATACTTTGGATTCAAATTCTTAGCGGGGTTCATCTCAGGAATAAAATAAAAAATATTCTAGCAGTTCTTCCAGTCCGAAGTGCAATGCAGTTTTGGCGTAGCCCTACTTAACATTCTTCTTTTGTTTATGTGTTATTCCGATTTAATTTGCTCTTTTTAGTTGGAAACGGCGCCATCTTGGACATAATATTGGATAACTTCACCTTTGGACCACCACCAGGATTTGAGCGCATACTCTTAGAGCAGTCTTTGCTCTAAGTATTCTTGCACGATAAAAAATAAAATGAACAAATTAGATTTTAAACACATAGGCTTACAAAAGCGTTCCAATCTAGCTAGTCGCATTATTTATTTCATTAGCAAACATTATAACCTTTCATTAATAATGTAATTGTAAAATATTTATGCGACTGTTTTGTCTTTATTGTATAAAATGTTCTTTATACGTGTACATTCCAAGGTCTTAAATTACTTTCGTCGCATTTCTAGCACTATAAATTTGTAAGAATGCTATGGAAGAGCAAGCACCTATATAATCAATGCAACATAATTAAAATTGTATAGATCAGTATGCTTCTAATTGAAAATGTGAACACTATTTATGCAAGTTCGACGTATCCTTTTAGGGACAAATGTTCAAATAAAATGAAATACATAAAATTTGATAGTCTTAACGCAAGCCCACTTTAAATGAAGTGTCTTTAAAACGGTATCATGATGTAGCAGACGAAAAAAATGTATAAATTACAAGAAGTCTAGTAAAATTTATGAGTAATTTTGTACAGAGTTTATATAAGCCTTACGATGCAATGTTATTTGAAATTTAAAGATGATACCGCCTGACTTTTTGTTATGTTCCAAAATCAGGTTACAATTTAATCGATTATCGATCTCTGAAGAAATAAGTTTGTAGTAATCGGAAGTTGATATATGAGTTTTAAGTTATATAATTATAACCGATGCTTTGCTATTTCGAATCAAGGTATTACGCATGAGATGATTCTCTGTCAACTGTTTTAAAAGATATATGTGGTGTTTTCGCCCTTATCTCCAAAGAATAAATTTTTTAAATAAATTCCTTAACAAAATTTTAAGCGTATCGTATCAAACAAGGCGCTGTCACATATCTAATCAAAATATGGAAGAAATTTAGAAAAAAAAATTAAATTCTCAGTTTGGGTCAAGCAGAGTTGCATACAAATTTTATTTACATTTACATGTCGTCAAGAGGGAGGAGTTGCAGTTATAAGGAAGTCAAGGGCGACAAAGACGGCACCAGTGTTACATGTCCGGATCGAGAGTAAGTGCCTCATGTCGCCCACACATTGATTGACAATACATTTTATCTAATCCTCATATAACTTCAGGGTGAAGTCATACAAATACATATTGGGCAGGCTGGGGTACAAATAGCAAATGCTTGCTGGGAGCTATACTGCCTCGAACATGGGATATTGGCGAATGGACGGTTGGTACAACAGCCCCACGATGATTCGTTGTTCACCTTTTTTGAGTTCACCGGTCGGCAGGCGTGCGTGCAGCCGCGCCTAGTAATGGTGGACACGGAGCCAACTGTCATTGGTTTGTGCACAAATCATTCAACCACCAAACAGGAGTGCGTTACTAACTAGCGACATGCGTAATTACCTTTCAGATGAGATACGCACCGGTGCCTACAGAAGTTTATTCCATCCGGATACGCTGATCACTGGTAAAGATGACAGCGGAAGCAATTTTGCACGTGGCTACAATCTCATGGCCAATGAATTAATCGATCGCGCTATGAACTCCATAAGGCATGTTGCGGACCGATGTAAGAGCCTGCGCGGATTTCTCATCTTTCGTGCCATCGGCGGTGGCACGGGATCGGGTTTGGGTACTCGCATCATGGAAAAAATAGTGGAAGATTTCGGCAAGAAACTCACAATCATTGAGTTTCTGGTGTTTCCATCTCCATCGTGAGTTTAGTTCGTTCTACCAGTAAGCCACTTCAGCTTAGACCTTTATTTAAACTTGGATCATCTCTCCTCCTACCTACAGCATTTCACCTGTCATCGTTGAGCCGTACAATGCGCTGCTCTCCGCCCACTTCTCGATGGACTGTGCCGATATCTCGTTCATAGTAGACAATGAAGCGCTTTACGACATTTGCGCGTCAACGCTGAATGTACCGGCACCGACGTATACAAATCTGAATCGAATCATTGGTCAAGTTGTCTCTGGCTTTACAGCCTCACAGCGTTTTGACGGCAGCGTCAATGTCACCTTTCAGGACTTGCAGACGAACCTGGTGCCTTACCCGCGCATCCATTATCCGCTCATCAACTACGCACCGCTCGTGCCCTGTACGCACGCTCAGTACGTGACAATGTCGACGATGCAGCTGACCTCGCAGTGCTTCCAGATGAGCAATCAAATGGTGCGCTGCAATCCTGCGCACGGAAAGTTTATGGCCTGTGTACTTTTATACCGCGGCGACATATCGCCCAACGACATCAATACGGCCATCGAGAATTTGCGTCGCTCTAAGAGTTTTCGCTTCGTCGACTGGTCGCCGACAGGGTTCAAGATCGGCGTCAATTCGATGCCGCCCAGTTTTGTTCCTGGCGGCGATTTGGCGCCGACAAATAGTGCCGTCTGCGCCATATCGAACAACACGAACATTCGCACGGCCTGGTGTCGATTGGTCAACAAGTTCGACAAACTGTACCAGCGACGTGCTTTTGTCTATCACTATGTCGGCGAGGGTCTCGAAGAGGGCAATTTTGGTGAGGCATCGGAGAATATTTGCCAACTGGTTCATGATTATCTTGAGGTCGATGCGAGTGCCGGGGGCACACCTCAGGATTCCGCCGGGGAAGAGGACGATGATTGAGCGGAAGTGGTATAGCCATCTCTTTTGAAATCGTCATTCAAAGATAGTTTTGAGCTGGCAAATTACCTCTGGTGACGTTCATCATGGTTGTCATCGTGCCATTCTATGCGAGCGTTTTATGATCGATCTAAAAGAAACGACGATGCAATCGTTGAGATATTCCTCCTGAATGTAAATTTATTCATTTTGGCTATTTCAAATAAACTTGACACTTGTTTAGAGATTGCTTATTGTTTGCAGGAATATTAGGGATCGATTTGGTTCTTTAACGGAAGTTTTCTACACCAAGGTGTCTATGTGACATAAACAAAGCAAAGTCACGCTTGCGTTTTCTGAGTAGAGTTTGCCCATTTCCAGAAATATCAGATCTTTGTTTGCTTAATTGGCTCTCACGACAACGGCAAAAATGTTGAAAATTTTTGAAATTGAATTGAACCCCTAAGATATTGAATGGCAAATATGCTCAATAACGATTTGGCGGCACTGTATACAGGCTGAGTTCAAAAAGAAAATCTTAGGCGGCCGGAGGACGGTGACAAAGCGATACGTGGAAGTCATTACGTCTAACTACTCTATATCTTCTCTTAGTCTAATTAAGGTAGACCTTTCCGCCGAGCATTATTTTAATTATCTTAGCTCAAATACAAGCTAAACTATAATATATCACCCGCTAAGTCATCGAATGAATACACTCGCTCTATATCTAGTATTTATAATGTTCATTAAAATGTTAGGTGCCTGCATTGAAAGACTTTTAGGCATCTATGTATATCTTATAATAAAACGGCAAACACATTTTGGAGTTACATTTCCAGCTTAAACTACTTATATATATATATATATATATATATTTTGGCGCGACAGGTCTATGGGACCCAAGGCTTAGCTTCTCGCAACCATTCGCTTTGTGTGGGTTTTTTCAATTTTTGGGACGAATGGAAGGGATCTACAATTATACGCCGAGTCCAAACGGCTAATTGAGAAGCTCATTCATGACAGTTTTACTCTCGGATGTTTGTCAGACGTTCGCGAGAGGTGGCGCAGTGGAAAAAAACCTTAAGACGTAATTTGGCCCTCTCGGGATTCGAACCTGAGCCCCTTCGCTTAGTAGCCCAACACACTACCACTAAGCCACTGCGCCTTAAACTACTTAGGCTATTTTAATAAAAAAAGTAATAAAAAAAAAAACAATAAAAAAAAAAAACAATTAAAAGCTACTCTTCGCTAGATAATGAATGAAAATTTATTGTACTAGTTAGACCCGACAAACTTTGTCTTGCCATCTAAGAACGGGTGTGCATTTGTTTATATTGGTAGGTAACAAATTAATTAAACAATTGGGTTACACTTCAGGGCAAAAGGAGATAATTTCTGCCCGGCATGTGTAGGCCAAAGAACATACAAGATATAGAGGTTCTATTCCTCTCTTAAACTTTGTTCGAGATGCGGTACCTTCCGGGTTTCGATGTTATTTCTCTGTTTTCACATTGGTATCAGCTGTTCGACTTATATAGAGTAACATCTTGTCTGCCTTTGTATGTATGCTCTTTGGTGTAGTCATCAATTTCCAAAGACGATGATATTTTGCGCGCTCACTGTATTCATAAATGAGCATACTCACTCTTCGCAAATATCAGCTCACATTCTTTTTGCAAACAACTCTTAAACACAAACACAAAAATGAAGAAGAAGCATAGCAGAAACAACGAAAAAAATGGGGTGTAGCTGGGTTGGTGATATACAGTGCCGAACTAAATTATTGGCACAGCAAGCAATTTTAATTTCAGGCCTGGTTTGGAACACCTAGTGAGATGATATTTGATAAAGTCAAAAATTTCTCAGGTAGAAGGATCAATTCCCAACCAAGCGCACTTAATTTTATTTACATACTTATCTTAATTAATTTATTAAAATTAAAAAACAAAAAAAACTGCTCAATTTCATTGAACAAAATTATTGGCACACTTAGCTAATCATGTGTTTTGCGTCCAATATTTACTAATATGGAAACTTTTTTTACGAAAATCAGTTATCTTAAAAATACGCAAAACCTTAAATCGCATAATTTTGTTTAACTTATAACGTTTTATTATATCCGAGCAAAATGAGCGCGAAACAAAAAGAAACGACTGCATCTCAGCGTAAAATAATTTTATGTCACCATGATCAAGGCAAATCATATGCTGAGATTGGTGAGATGATGGACAGAAGCCGTTACACAATTAGGAGCATTGTGCAGCGCTTTAAGGGGGCTTCATCATTGAAAAGCGCAAAACACACAGGACGACCTAAAGCTTTGACTGACGGTGAATGCAATAAAATCGTCAGGAAAATAAAAAAGGATACGAAATTGACATCAACACAGATTGCTGCTGAGGTGGAAGAAGAATTCGGGAAGGATATTCATCCAATAACGATCCGGAGAGTACTGCATGAGGCCGATTTTAATTGTCGAGTTGCTAGACGTAAACCGCTTATAGCAAAAGTGAACCAAAGGAGGCGTTTGGCATATGCTAAATAATATTTAAAAAAACCCACAGACTTTTGGGACACTGTGCTCTTTTCTGACGAAAGCAAATTTAATATATTTCGCTCTGACGGCCGTCAAATGGTGTGGAGAAAACCAAACACTTAACTACAAAAAGAAAACCTCGCACTAAGAGTTAAACATGGTGGTGGAGGAGTAAAGGTGTGGGGTTGCATGTCCGCTGCGGGTGTTGGCGAGCTGGAATTTATTGACGGCATCATGGACAAAAAGTTGTACATGGATATTCTCAAGAGAAATGTTAAAAAAAGCGCCGGAAAAATAAATTTACTTTTCAACACGACATTGATCCTAAACACACGTCTTACGATGTCCGTATGTGGTGCGTTAGTCATGTCAAACACACTTTGCCTCATCCGCCACAATCGTCAGACCTAAATCCAATCGAACATTTGTGGGAAGAATTGGATAGACGCATTAAAAAAGAGCGATATCCACAAAAGTCGAATTGAAAGCGTCACTTACCGAAGAGTGGAGCCTGATTAAGCCAGAAGTGACCAAAAAATTAGTTTCTTCAATGCCAAAGCGGCTGGAAGCCATCATTCAACAAAAAGGCTTAGCAACAAAATACTAATTTGCCGTTTTTTTTAATGAAGTGTACCAATAATTTTGTTCAATGAAATTGAGCAGTTTTCTTATTATTTTAATTTTAATAAAGTAATTAAAATAAGTATTTAATAGAAATGATGTGCGCTTGGTTGGGAGTTGATCCTTCTACCTGAGAAATTTTTTTCTTTATCAAATATCATCTCACTAGGTGTTCCAAACCAGGCCTGAAATTAAAATTGCTTGCTGTGCCAATAATTTAGTTCGGCACTGTATATGTTAGCACGTAACACAGAAAACAAAAACAACGAGGGCAGCGATGCAGAAAATAATAACAACAACAGCAATTTTCACATTAAAATTTATTGAAAAACGAAATTAAAACGGCGGCGCGTCCCCCTCCACAACGAATTCTTTGATTCTTTAGCTATAGAGTGGTGTAATTAAATGTTGGATGTGAATGATAGATATGTAGCTACAACACCAAACTGTATCGCACCACTCACTCACTTTTTTAAACATGCACACCCATATAACTGAAAAAATAAGACATAGTTATGTCAGAACGTACGAAACTTTTTGTTCTTGGTCTTGCAGTGGTTTTGCAAAACTTTAATCCTAAGACAAAACATATTTTATTTAAAAAAAATCAAATATATATATAGCCCATGACACTCAGTGACACCGAACCATTCTACTAGTGGAAGAATTTTAAAAATCGGATAACTAGTTTTGAAGATTAGATCTAACATCCAAACAAACATTACATCATATTAAGTATAGATTAAAAAACTCGTATCTTCATACTAGAGCATAATATTATTTCCAACTAATTTTTCTTTATCTTAATTTTTAGAGCCGAGTTTCAATTCAAACAAATAAACATATTATAATGATTATTAACAAATGTGAGTGTCGATTTGGTAATGGTCTTTTTCTAGGGATTCATCTTCTGGAATTATATTATTTTCGATGAGTCTATCGGTTTTCACAGTAATTGGGTCTTCGTCCCAAAACCGAACCAAAGAATTATTCTCTGCCCAAGGATTGACAATTCATTGGAATACTAAAAAAGCGAATTTACCCCCTGCTGAGGGCCGTTAACCGCTAAAAAGAGTATGCATGTACGTTAGGCCGATAACTTCTGGGAATACCCCTATATTGGTAATTTTGTTGGTAACGTGATTATCATGCGTCTGTGTTCCATCTTAATTTGCATTGCATCAACGTCAGTATGAATAGTGATCATTCCCTAAACATAATTGAAACAATAATGTCATATCGTTACGTAGTAAACTTCCTTTCGGTAGGGTTGCTTGCGAATTCGTTCCT
Source organism: Cacoxenus indagator (assembly GCA_035041755.1). Taxonomy (NCBI): domain Eukaryota; kingdom Metazoa; phylum Arthropoda; class Insecta; order Diptera; family Drosophilidae; genus Cacoxenus; species Cacoxenus indagator. The sequence continues at coordinate 285,646 of JAWNKX010000398.1, forward strand.
ACTTCTTTACTAATACATTAGCAGATTGTTTCATAATTTCTATAATACGTTCCATCTTCTTGTCCATTCTTCTAATAGGTGAAGATATTTTTGAACACCGTCCATAGTTTCATATTCGCAGGAACTAGAATAAGGGATGCATATATTGTTGACGTAAGTGGCTAGAAGCATATTGCGTGATGAGCGATACTGTGATTTTTCAATATCAGTGATTTATGGGATTGTGATTTCAGAATATCAGTGATTTTAAACTGTGATTCGTGATTTTTTTATATGTATGTACATATTACCTTTTCTGAAAAAAAAATCTTTAAAAATAGAAACAATTACCTATTTTTGACATATAACATTTGTTAAAAATTTATTAAAAAAAAAAAAAAGAAGGGTCTTCACGAAACGATGTAAATATATAAAAGTTATAGAGCCACATTTCGTGAACGACCAATTTTGTTTTTTGACGTCGGAAACTGTTCATATCAGCTGTTGTCCTATACACAAATGTAAACAAATAATTTAAAAATGCCGAAATAAAACGAAAAGAGGAAATTAATTAAAATAACTACAGAAAATGCCATAAATAATTTATTATTGTTGCAAATTTTTGGTGAGAACGATGGTAAGATGTGTAATACATAAATCTATCAGAACTACCGTATGATTGAGCAGACTTCCTATTCACAATAAATACAAAAATTCACAATAATGTTTTCAACACTCAGAGTTATTAGTTTAACACAATTGTGTGATTAGTATATGACATTGTTAACATTTTTTTTGTATGGAGCTACGGTCATTTTGTAAACGACGTTATATAAATATAACATTTATAACATATATAACAAATAACAAGTATGCGACGTTTCGTGAAGACCCCAATTGTTTTATCGTCATGTAGACTGGTGTTTTTTATTTTGGTTCATAGTTTTGATTTGAAAATAAAACCATTTTAGCCTTTTCGTCATCTAGACGCATACGATTTTCAGTTAAAAACTGCCCCGCTACTGAATATATCCTTTCGCAAGGCACGGATGATGACAAGCAGCATATTACTTCATGCACTACTGGCGAAAGGTACGGAAACTTATAGGAGTTTGCCTGCCATCACTTAATTGGGTCTTCATTGCGGGGAAGCACTTGTTTAGCCATGTACCTTTGAAGCTCAATTATTGCTCGAGTGTGATTGGTTCCTTTTGGCTTTTGCGCAATTTTTGAATCCAGATTACTCCATAAAGGGAGCTCCCCAGATTGTGGCTGATTATTGGTTGGTTCGTTTGAGGATGCATGTTTTTGCCAACTTCAGCAGTTATTCTGATTTTAACAATTTTGTAAGTAGTCTCACTTCTAAAAGCAAAGTTTTGAACCTTGGATCCAAAAAACGTGGATTTCGCCTGCAACATATTCTTTTTAGAGCATCCCAATCGGGTAACCAACCATTGTAAAATATTAATAGTTGCTAATTTGATTGGCGTTAGCAAATTATCGCTAGATAAGGGCTTGTATAGTGAAATTACTCCATTTGAAATTGGAATGGCGAGCGATTTCGTCCAATAAAGCTCTCCGGTTACTTGTTTAGTCGCGAATGGCTTCATAATCTTAGAAATCTGCTTTACAACGTGTTTCTACACTTTGAATGAGTTTTAGTGGCTCAGCTTCAGCATTTCGTTGCTAATTTAAAAATTGTTCATTTGATGTTGCTCTTCTTTGGAAAGGAGCAATCACTTGTTTGACTTTGTCGATTGTCGCTCCAATGTCCCCATTGTCCAAGCCGTGTTTGATCAACAAGTTTAGAGGATGTGCAAAACAACCATAGTGCTTCTACCTTAAGTCATTGATTATTGCATTTTTATGTTGCTTGGATTATCAGAGACAGCTAAAACTATATTTTCTCTGACCTCCCATTCGTTAACAATCCCCAACAGTTCGGCAGATAAGTTAGATGAAGTATGCGAGCCTGTAGTTTTGCAACAGTCCAGCAAACTGGAAGTGCTTGACGATGAAATGCGATGTAACAGTTATGAAATTGGTAGTGCTGCGCAAAATTTTACGCCACCACGCATGCGGTGTTCATATAATGCTGGAACAATTGTTTTGGACACTTGTGAGTGCCGACTTGGCAACTGATAGGAAGGATCAACACGCATCAACAAATCTTTTAAAGCCAACATCCTCTACAAAGCTGAACGGCTGTAAATTCTTAAGGAACAACAATGGCAATTCTTCATCGATTTCTTCTTTTTTGTTTTGCTCTCAATACCACTTTTATTCATAGAGGTATTAATTTTGGTTTGCGCAACACCGATACAGTCGATGCTGATACGGATTGGAGTGCAAGACTTTTGGTCTGTTGGCTACATTCTGACTGCGTTCCTGTGCCCTCTATAATTTGAAAATGCTTAAAACAACAACAACAAAATGACTCAAAACTAAATATACCTCCTTCTCTGGTAACTCAATGGTTGGATGCTTATTAAGCATATGCTTTTTTAAGGTTGAGGTTAATCTTTTGTAAGAAATGTGCTGTCCAATACCGTAAAAACTGCCATATCTCACTCCTTTTTTATTTTCAGCCATTTCATTAAGATATTAATATGGTCATGTGTTGTTATAGCGGGAAAATAACTCATTTACATTGAAACCACATTTCACAACAAAATTACAGATCCGATTAAGTTTGTGATGGCGACTTGGTTGTGATATTTGAAAAATCACAATTCTCAGTTTAGAGTGAAACTGTGATTTGGTACCTGTGACTTTTGATAACTGGTCGCAGTTGCGATTTGCTACTTTTGAGTAACAATGAAAAATAACAGGTTGTGAAATATCGCTCATCCCCGGGACCCCTATCCACGGGATAGGTGTGTCAGCCGCAAATGTACCGCAAAGAAACGGAACATATATGCTTCCCTGTGGGAGGCTAATTTTGCAATTTTAAAATGTATTGTTGAGTAGATGCAAAATTTATCTCAAATCACGTGACGATTTGACCTGAATTGTAACAAAAACTTTTTGTAGATCCATCAATAAATATAAGAGTTTCAAGGAATATGAGTACACGCGGTAATATTAATTATTTAATCAGGTTTAATAGGAATTGAAATACGGAGATAACATTACCTCTAAGATTTGTTCAAACTATTCTCAATACAAGAAAGTCATATTAGAGTATGGTAAGAGCAGGTCTCTTATTACGATTCATGTACATAAAACATTTTCGTAATTTTATTAATTGTAATTAATTTTTAAATCTTCGACTTGGTCTTCACATCCATCTGTCTAAAAGCAAACGCGTCCAGCTTTGTTGACATAGATGAATGAAATTTTATAGGTCGCTTTTTTTCTTACCAATCTGTATATTTATTGAAACAGTCCATATTCGACCATTAGGATGGGTACCCCCATTAAAACCTATATTTCATATTAAAGTTAATGTTAGTTTTATTATTATTTTATTGCTTTTTACCATATCGAGCAAACATCCTTACATACAAGTCTTTAAAGTGTCAATATTCTGGATTTATGTATAAATATATGGCTCAACGTAAATTTCTAATAAGTGAAATTACAAGAAAATTTGTTTGTTGAGTAGTAGATTTTGCTTAATGCATTCTTCTGTTATTCCATCATCAAATTGAATTAAAAGGTATTAATGTATTGTATATTGAAAACCGATTACATTAGGTTGACGAAAAAATACACGGCCCGTTTCTGTTTAATTGACTTTGAAGTGTCATAATTTTAAAACGGTTCCTTGTATCTGGCAACTCATCTTTTTGTTTCAAAGCTGAGCAATCAGTTGATATCACCTGACTGGCCTATCACTGAGAAGGTCGTTGAAATAATAAGCAGTCATGATATTGCTAGGGCACTTACCATCGACAACAAATCCGATTTAAGCCATTTGCAATGATATACTTTTAAAAACAATGGCCCTATTTGGCTGCCTCATGAATTCAGTGAAAAAATTAAATTAACCGAATTTCTACCATATCTATATGCGAGTCGCTGGTAAATCCTCGACGGTGGATTGTTTGGCTAACGCACTTCGGTGGTCTTGGCACGAAGACTCAGGGATTTCTTTCAGCTCATTAACACTTGTGGTGAAGGAAGACGAAATAACCAGAAAGTAAAGCTGAATAAGCATAAGGAGAAGAAAGATAAGATTGTGGTTGTATTAAAAGTAAAAATACAACTGCAAAGAAGACAGAGAACCACACGCAGCGCTTCTCACGATGAGAGGCGAATGCGAAAAAGAAACCTTCGACATAAAATAATAATATTGAAACAAAAGCGTATAAAATTTAAGATTAGCAACAATAACAAAAGAATTGCCCGAGTGCGGTGAAACGTGTTGTCTCGACGGAATAAGTTGAAATTGAAAGATAAAAAATATAAGACAAAGCTGCTTGGGTAGACTATCGCGTACCGAGACAGAGGATAATCGCGAACATTAAGCGTGAGTAAATCATGTTTATTGGGGACTAGTGGTTGGTTTGGAGGGGAGTGTGTGATATAAGGAGGAGAGGTCGGAGACCTTGCCCTGGGTGCGTTTTGATCGCGATAAGAGCACGAACCAAAACTGATGATGACCAAAAGGGAAAGGGATGAAGTGAAGGGATTCAGATGAGTGCGCTACAAGAGGAATTAACGACTTTATTTGTGGTATTTAACTCGGTTAAAAGAAAGAATAATTACAATTCAAAGTCTGGAAGTGCTATCGGAAGTCTGTATTCAGGCAGAAATATGTTCATCTCATTTTAATCAAAGACTTAATCCACACTTTACAGACTCTAAATACCTGACAGCCGGCATATCATTCTTCTGTGTCAAGCGATAGAGAAGTGTTACTACCATATACTACCATTTTGTGCAGCCTCCTAATTACAAAGAAGTCCAGACCCTAAATACCGGTTGATGGGTCGTATTTGGTTCCTAATACTAAAACATAAAGAGTTTGGGCCGAGATTTCTTGATGTTCAACTACTTCTTCTCTCAGCGAATGCTCTATTACTAGCTAGACTCATACTTTGGAGGCGTGTATTCGTTTGTATCAGCATTTCCCAATACAAATATCACGTCATCATTCTGTAGAGAAAAGAAGGTCATAAGGTATTCATCATTGCCGCAGCATTTTAAAAATCTTAGGATGTGCTGAGGGCGTCTTTTGGGAGTCGCACAATCTGCAATGTTTGTTTTGTTATTGCCTTGTGATGGCCCGCCGATGATGTGGTTGAGAGCGAATATTGGTTCATGGGGAAATTGCACGTTACATAAGTGAGCGGTTAAGACTTCCAAAAATTGCTAATCGAGCCAACCACTTGAACTCGTCAATCTTTGACAGTTGTCTCAAGTGACGACGCGAGAAACATCAAAACAACAAAATGCACTGATGTATCTGTTGAAAGGTTAAATAACTTTCGGTGATTTGTGGCAACGGATCTTAAATATATACTGAAATTGTAGCCATAAAGAAGATTTCGATAATGATGACGCATGAGCGACCTGGCGTCTGCCTAAAACCACGCGCCGTCTGAACAGGCTTGATGAAGTTATTTTTCACGCAATTACTGCAATTATGTCATTATTGAATTTATCTCTTGGTTAATGTTTGTTTTTCGGCCAACGGAAAGGATTCGAATCATTTTAAAAATTTAAAGTGTTGAAACTCCTCGAAAAAATAAAATATTATATTTAAATTGTAATAGTAATGCCCATTGAACAAATTTGTTGGGCTACATGTGTCAACAAATTCCATCATCAACATTACTCAACATCTGACTGAAAAAATGTTGACGAGCGGTCAGCGCCCGTTAACAGCGACGACAGATAATTTAGATTCGATTTCTTAAGATAATGCAATGAAGTACTCTATACTTTTGTATTCCTTATAATTAATTACAAATTTGTAAAAAAATTATAGTCGCCTATTGATCGTATGGATGGGTCCTTCAAAATAAGTTTCCTCACCAAACGTTGCCGAGTGTTATTCAATAAATTAAACACGACAGCATGAGATGAAATTAAAGACTTTCTATTTCACTAATTCACTAGCTGCTAACTATAGGCAAATCCTAAAAATTTATATATTTTTTTTTATTGTAAAAAGGCATTTATTGAGAAAAATTGGTACAATATGTATTGTTCAAAATATTTTCCATCTCTTTCCAACTTTTTGGCAATATGGCAATACCGCGTCGAGAAAAACGATGCTGGTTTGGCAGCGATCCAATCATTGATCCAACCATCGATCCAACCATCGCTCCATTTTCGTACTTCCTAAAACCGTGTGTCAACCAAGCCATGCTGCCTGGATATAAACAATTGGTAATAAGAGGGCGCTAGGTCTGGTGAGTACCCTGGGTGCGGCAGAACTTCGCATTCGAGTGTATCCTTAACAACTCTTGCAACGTGTGACCGAGCGTTATCATTGCAAGAGAATGGGCGCCTTCAGCAGAAGTCGTCACTGACTGTTTTTCTCTGACTTGCTTACCGGCATAGAAGTCAGAAGGGACTGGCCAAAAAAAAGGAAAAAGTAATAAATATATATTATTATATTACACTTTCGAAGCGACTAATAACAAATGCAAATTATTTTCTTAAAAATTGCTTCTTTATTACTTTGTTTAAAAACGGAGAACATCTGATTGAAATCTGATGACTTGGTTAGCAAATAATTTTTGTGATAAATTTTTAGTCATCGCAATCACTAAATTTTCAAAGAAATTGTGAATTAGGCATTCATAATGAGCAAAAAGCAGCAAAAAAGGTCAGCAATCACCTCTGCTGAACGCGCCCGATGACTTTGTGTCTGTTGCTCGCTATTGCTGGCCTTTTTAGCAACAATGCGTCATTTAATTGGTTCAATTGACGTTGGTATACATCTGCAATAACCGATCGGTGTTGATGTGGATGGCTCTCATGGGTTAACCCATAACTTTTTACGCTTGTGATTGTTATAGTCGATCCATTTTCCATCGCGGGTTACAATATGCCAGAGAAGGCCTTTTAATTTTGCCTAGAAAGCAATGACATTTGAAATCGACTTTAACTCAATTCATATTACTACCATATTCATATTATATACCATATTTTCCTTCTTTTAGTATCTTTACCATCGCTAAGCTGTCTTCAAGTTGTGACTTTGAGCCGATCCAATAAGTCTAGCAATTCATTATCTTTACAAAAAAGGCACTCGAAAAATAGATTTTCGACATACGCTACTATAATTTGCTGCCACAGTTATACAAATTGAATATTGCTTTATTTGTTTGTTCGTAATTAAAACGTTGGTTTGACGTACTTATATTGAGTTTTCCAATTTATTGTTGCCATCCAAGTGTTCATCTTGAAAATGGAGAAGGACTACCGGTAGACTCTGCAAGAAATGATTTGCTTAACCAGCTCAGACAACACTTACAGCAATTTTAAGTTGTGGGAAGAAGACATTATCATATGTAGAAGTTCCCAGATACTGTAGAAGCATTAAAGCTAAGTCGTCGTCCTGTTAAAAAATCATAAACTTATCACTTGAGGTGAGCCATATACGAAATTGTGTGGGACTAACGTGTGTAGAAATAAAGGCATTTCTTGTTTGCGCAAAATTGAAATTTATGGATATATTTGGAATCTTTCTATATTTAAAAATAGACATTCGATAACTTCTGGACAATTACTTTGCGAATGATTTCTTTAACATACGACATTCAACTAACATCGCAAAACGCACACCAACCGCCGTACATCACTCACCGTTCTAATCAATAAACACACATACTAAATTTCAATAGGACCGCAAGCGACATTATCCAATTAATATAGCCAACCTCCAGAAGGCAACTTCAAACACCGCAAGACTGAACCACCGAAAAGGCCGAACTTGCGCCACCGGCACACTCAGACAGAAGAAAGCGCAACAATTGAATAGATAATAACTCACGCCCCACCTACCACCACCTAACGAACGACCAACGGACATCGAACAGCGGGGAAGTCACAACAAAGCGCTGCAAGCATCCAAAGCACGCCAGTGTGCCCGTCGAGCAGCAGGCAGACTGGTAAGGCACCAGACAACCATTCAACCATCCAACAGGGTAACCGGGCAAACCCGAAACTTGTTGCTGCTCTCTCTGTCGTATTCAAATTGCTAATATGATTGGTGTTTACAGATTAGAAAACAAATATTTCACAAATATTACCACTAATAATTTTGCCAAGCAAACATTGAAGCGACCGCGACGCGTCAGATTGCAGGACGTGCAGCCTGTGCGGCTGGACGAGCCAGCAAAATCACTGTAAGTGCGCGATAACCTTTTGACTCGACTCTGGTTCGGCTTCTTAGTCTGTTGTTGGCCCTAGGTGGAGTAAGGCGGGCAGACGGGCGGGCGCTGGTGTCGCTTACAAGTTGTTTTAGATGAAAACCACTAAAGAGCGCTTACAGCACAAAAAATTTCATCATTTCGCGCTGTTGTTTGGTGCAAAACTGACAAATTGAGTGAATAAAAGAGCAACAAGCGGTCGCCTCTTCGTCGGTCGGTCGCTTGGACATAAACTTAGACATTATATATTCTAAAAAAAAAAAAAAAAAACAGTAATATAAAAAAAGGAAATCCGACGCTTGGTTAAACATTTTGAATGAAACGCCAGTCCGGGAACTGCGATGACTCCAACATCCAAAGATATGCTTGTGAATTTCTGGCATGGTTAGCGTTGGGCGATTGTGCGCGCGTTGCGCAGGCGCAAAAACATTAATCGAGAAACACTTGCTCATTGCCATGTCACCCGCATAACCCTCACCCTGGTTTACGTACACGACAGAGTTTAAATTCATAGTCGTCTTCTGCTGAACAGGTTGACTACGACGGCTTGTTGGTTTGGACAACATTGCAGTTGTTTTGAAGGTGTTACCGCTGCTCACAATAAAATATTTCGCAAGAAGTACAAAATGCACTGCACACTTGGAAACCAAGTCGAAAATTGCAATTCCGAAGTGTTTGCCCTCGGCGAAAATGTGGAGCTCGCAATCACGGAGCCGACTGTTGAGGCCACATGTGAAATCAAACATTGACGATGAAGCTAGTTGTGATGAGGTTCAGTTGGACGTTATATTTTTGATGCACTGAAAGATATTTCTAGTTGGCTCATTATCTCAGTTATGAAACATTTTTAATTAATAAATCATCAGTAAATATTTGTGCTGGTCACAATTATTTATCTGTCTTCTATCCACTAAACCAACCAATTTCAGACTTGTGATACTGTGCCTTGTCTTGATGAAATATCACTTTCTTTGCATTTGGGGCCGTTTCTTCGAAATTTTATTTTTCAGACAATCCAATTGGGTCACGCAGCGATCTTGCCTTTTTGAAGGTAGTCGATAAACAACATACCGTACACATCCCAAAACACACAAGGACGCCATATCCTTGTTAGCATGCGCTTTTGGCCGCTTTGGGCGAGGCTCACCGGCTGTTAGTCTTCAAGTTGATTGCCGACCCAACGTCCGATCGTTCTACCAAGCCTGGACTCGTGAAAAATATGATGATTGCCCGCTCTCTCTCATACTCACCGTACTCCCATCAACTTCCTTCAACTGCTTAATCTGCAATAAAATAATCTTTCTAGTTTACTTCTCTTTCCATGAGTAAATAAATAAAAACACCTAAAATTCCTAAAATTTTTCAAAGCGTGGCTAATGGTGATGAAATGAAAAAAACAGGGGATGGGGATGGAAATCATAATTTTCTTTGGCACACTAACAAGAAAATCTTACGAAGCTCCTTATTTTCTGAATATAAACCATAAATGGGCAAGATTTTTGTATTTTCTTTCAAATAGGAAATGCTCTATAATATGTTTGAAATTGGCATTAGTTACTTGTTTAATTAACTTGGTGAGTAGAGCGATTCTTTCCTTAAGCCTGCCTTAAACAGATATGAATGATAGGACATATGCTTCTGGTCAAAATCGATTACTGATTTCTGATACTAAGAAAATCATGATTCGAAAAGTAGACTCTAGATTTTAAAGATAGCGAAACTTACATCGCGATCTTTGGTTTTAAATTTTTATATCTGATATCTGATTCTATATAGGATTAATTAGATTTGTAGATCCGTTAAAATTTGTGTACTTCTTGACTGTTAATCTCTAATACATTGATTTTATATTGCTCTACTTCATGACTTCTCCATTGTATTGTAAGCTTGATTATGACTTATTCAAGATTCTATATTTCACACTTCATAGAAATCAAGGTTTTAAGGTTGGATCGAGAATGAAGCGTTCTCTTACTTAGCCAAGAAAATATATATAATACCAAAGAGAATACATGGATCAATGTTACTCTATATACTCTTTGATATAATACCACATGAACTTTCCACAGTGTAGTTTCTTGCTATTCAAAGGCCAAAGATTGTTTGAGCGTTCGTACTATTTTGCAGTTTATTAATGTACAACTCATTGCCTAGCAAATTGCGGGTGTTTTTGAATAAGCCCGGAACCAGACCTATACACACATGTGCTTAAAGAAGAAAACAATAAACTAGCCACGGGCATAACCGATTTACAAAATGTTTCAGGCGAATTCTCACGCATATAAAAATGGTTGAATAACATAATTTTAAACAAGTCAAAATATGAAAAAAAAGAGGAAACAAATAAACACAGCCAATGGGTTGGAACAGCCTCCACTCAGCTTGAGACACACAACATGGTCGAGTTCAAAGTTTGGGCATTCATTGTCTGCACACCATTTACGGCTTTCGCCGTTTGAGCCAGAGTAAGTCATTTGGCGCATGCGTGTCGTGACATTTTGACACTACAGTCTTTTTGGCCACTTCGACCTCACTACGAGCTTGCGCAATCCGCGACCAATGACAGCGACAACTGATGACTGCATCATTAGCGTTGCCAAAAGCGCTCCGAGCTTAGCTCTGTCCGTTAATGGCCTGCGGCTCCGGCCAGCGTTCACTTTAGCAAAGCGCTGCCGCTGATTAATTGTGACTTTGTTTCTTAAGTTACCAGTGCGCGAGAGATATGGCAAAAAGCGTTGAATCTGGCCACAAACAATTCATTCACATCCGTAATTACCATACTAAGTGGCGACTTGAATTGCAGGCTTGGCGTGCAAAATTCTTCTCGATATGGAATTGCAGTTAAACTGACAAGTTCAAGTTTGAAATCGTGCTTGGATTTATTACACTTCAAAATATATTCTGTAAATTGAGATAATACTATTAACTATTGTATGGCTTGAATTAAGAATATCAATTGTGGAATACTTAATTACCCTCGTTAGTTGAATCTTGCGTAGACTTGAAGTTAAATGGTGAAAATAAATCAAATCAAACAAAGACACTGATGACTGAGGACACGAAGTTTTTTTTTTGTTTTGATAGTAAAGTTCACCCACAGGATCTTCCTACGAGGGTCCTTTCATAAGTTTCTTCTGTCAAATTGAGTAAATTTTCTTTATATAAATAAGTAATTGTAAATATGTAAATAGGTATTATTCTTTATAAGTTCTTTGTAAGTCATAGGTTTACATTATTTTTTCTTTTTCATGTACATATATACAATTAGGTTAGGCTACCACTGAAGGTAGTAGAAAACTACTTAATAATTATTTTAAATAAATAAATGTATTATTAAAAAAAATAAATAAATGTATAAAAAAAAAGATAGTCAAGCATTATTGGACATTTATGTTTAAAGAGGAGCGTGAATAAGTGCTTTGACTCCCTAAAGGTTTTTTGCAATCCGATGTAACTTGGTGTTATATATTTATCCTAAATCTGGTAATTGAGAGAAAAAACGCTGCGGCAGATGTAGTGAGTGTATGGTGCTTTGGCTCCAGAGCTTGTATTTGTTTGTAAACCTAAGACTTTGTAATTCGACGTCATCAGTTCTGAGCTACAGTTGGCCATGAAATTCCTGTGCAGTGAATATCACATAAGTAATAAGTTGAAAATGTAGAAAGATATTTGCATTTATGAAATGCATTTTTTTTAAATTTTAAACAACATTAACAATTCAGGTATCTCCATTCAAATTGATATGTACATATAGCAAAATATTAGGAACATAAATTTATTAAATTCCAAATACATATACATATATAAATAGGTATTCCAATTTCCTTCTTGTTTATATTTTTAAAGCTATAAGTTTTAAAGTAAGTTTACAAATTTCAAAATAGCACAACTCGGTTCACTTCATAAATAGGAATTGGAAAATTCCAAGATTTCAACATTTCGAATTTGATATCTACAACCATTTTAAAAAGAGGATTACAAGAAATTAACCTTATTGCAAGAATTCGGTAATTATGTTTTTTTTGTTTCAAAGTAAAATCATGTTTTACTCTCTTCAACATTAGTATGGCAGTAAACTTCAATAGCTGCAATATATGAGAGAATTTCTTTAGATGTTGGAATTAGGTTACATGTTGTACAATTACGCCAAAGTGATTGATTAAGTCCAAGAAGATGGCGCTGCATTTATGCAATCAGAATTGTATGAAATTTAATTTTCAAATGTTGGTAAATCATTGCTATTATGCAGAAACTGTATATAAGCGGGTTGCATATAAGAGATCATTTTCCTTGGAAAATCTATATAAATACGAAAATGCACGACATGTTGGGCATTTATACGGAAAATGCAATTAAGCGGGGCTGCACTTAATCGGTATCCACTATAATGTAGGGTGGACCCATTTATTTAAAAAAAAAGACATGAATAAAACACTTTTCTGGACCTATGAATGAGAGATAATTTCATATGGTTTAAGCCAAACCTTACAATAATATAAAATTATCAATTAAAAACTCAAAATCCCAATTAATTCGTTGTTGCAAAATTATAATTATCTAGAATCGCCCACTTGATAAGAAAAAATTGATTATAGTTAAATAAAATTTGGCTCTTACGTCATCAATGTATTACTAGAAAGTAAGGACAAAAGAAAATAATGTTTCACACATATCTATTATATTCTGAGCTCGAGTTACGCACGTATCTGCTGCGCTCGCTGTCTTTTACTCACACTCTCAGTCTTCTTTACTCACACTCTCCACCACGCTTACTCATACCATTCTCATTCTGCATCACTTTATTCCCCCTTACTCACACTCTCTCTTGCATTTTCCAGCTCGTTGAACTGAAACAGAGCTGTTATGTTGTCAGCGCATGTATTTTGTTGTTGCAATTTCACAAATTTTTTCCTCTTTTTCTTTAAAGGTTTTTTTAACGTGTTTAGACACAATTTTTTGAAAATTAAAGTATTCCGATCCTATCTTACCCATTATCGTTTGATTTAAAAGAATGTGTTGACGTATTTATATATACTATAGATACATATTCATACATATTTTTCTCTAAAACAGTTAAAAATGAGAAATCGTAAATGTGAGAGAAATGGAAAATGTGTTTGAAGGCATTTCTTTGATTTTGTTACTGTCATTGGCCGATCATACTTAGGCAAGCATGGTTCTTATTCACCTAGATCACGAGATCGCCAACAGCTCATGCCTAATTTACTATTGCAGAATGTGCTATACTAAACAAGGGCCTAGAATTCATAACTTATTAGTAAGGATTAACAAATAAGCCAAAGTAAGAGTTGGTTCCTTGAGTTGTGTGATGAGGCCGATCTGCTTGCTGATGTAGGCACCGCACTTGGCCCAGATGCAATTCCAAATAATGTACTTAAGTTGGCCGTTTGCAATCACAGCAGGATGCACCTATTCAGTAAAGTGTTTTTAGCATGGTAGAAAAGATGAAGACTTGTCTTGCTCCCTAAGCTAGGTAGACGACTAGAATTTCTATCGTCATACCGGCCTATCTGTCTACTGGATATTGCGAGTCAAAATTTTCGAACGAATCATTTTTAATAGGATTGAGGCAAGATTGGAGCAATCATGTGGCTTGTCGCTACTATAGTTTGGCGAACTTTACAGTAGACTTAATATTAGTGCTAACGACGTCTGCGAAGAGGACAATAGAAGACATTACATGGAGAGGTGGTATTAAAGAATATTGTCCAGTTGTCTCTCTGCATGTGATAAACGACTTTAATATGATCAGCTGGCACGAGATTAGAGGCGCACTTAGTAATTTTGGAGTAGCGGTGTATCTTCGTAAAAAACAGCAGATTTATTTGCTGTATGATGAAGAGGAGCGAAGCCTATGTCTGGAGAGCGGAGAGGTTTCGTTCGCGCTATCACCGGACAAGTCCCTAGCCTAGAAGCCCGCAAAACTGCATCGTTGAAGCTTTGTGCCTGTTGATCTTCGATTAGACTGCTATCAGCAATGTCGATAAAAATTTAAAAACGACATCGGCCTCGTATCATGAATTATTATCTATATATAAACTATCACGGACCCGGCGCGTTGCTGTCGCTCTTCGGATGTTGAAGCAGCTCTGCGTTCTCGTTTTCTTCCCCAGATTTTCTCGTTGATCTTCCAGTGTTTGACAATTCGTATTCGTCACTTTTTTGAAATTTATTTCATTCCAATATTTGAATATTTCGACTTTGTACAGTTGGAGCATCACTGCCGGCACTCAATTATCAGACGCTGCTTTGTTTTTGTGTTTTATTTGTGTCTATACCGTTTCAGAAGCACATACAAATTGACTTTTTTTTAATATTTAGCGATTTAAAAGATTTTTTCTCATCAAACTTCATAGTAACCATCTCAAGGCTATTACAGAAATTCCCTGCAAATTACATTAGAATTCAAATCAAATTTCACAGCGCTGTCCATAACGGACAAATAAACATACAAACAAACAAACATACTTCCAATTATATATATAGATATAAATAATAATCTATATAAATATATAAAAGGATGTTTGTTTGTTTGATCCCTGGAATCCGACACCGTTTGAACGAGCACCATGAAAATTTGTACATTTGGTAATTGTCATCATGGAGCAAGTTTGTGGCTAAGTTTGGTGCAGTCGAATTCGGTGGATATGAAGACCAACTCAATTTTCAGATGCTTCTCAAACTGTTCGTATAAAAATAAAACACAGAAACAAAGTAGCCTCTGAGAATTGAGTTTGCCAGCAGTGCTGCTTAAACTGTACAATATCGAAATGTTCAAATATTCGAATGAAAATAAAAATCAAAAAAATTAAGAGTAAAAAATACAGAGCGCAAAAGGCAGCAACGCGCCGAGGCCTTGCTAGTAATATAGATAGATAGGCCAAGACATTCTCTTTAGTGCCACTTACGTCTAAACTATAAAACCGATTTCAATGAAAAACGATGAATTCGACAGGTTTTCATTTGCAGATTTTCATTAAAATTACTTAGATGTTGTGGGCGTTAAAACGGTTAAAAGTGGTCACACACACAACTGTAATAATATCTTATACACACGCTTCGCATGAACATCCTTTTTGTTAAATTACCTTAACGCATTTGGCTACTAAGTTTAGAATGACATGCTACAATTCAATATTATTGCGGCACCTCGCACTTCTGAATGAATTGCCTTCAGTAAATGTTAATGTCAATAAAAATGCTTCTCTCTTTCGTAATTTTCATTTTTGCTCAAGAGTAGAAGCAGAAAATGCAAACTACACAAGCGTGCTATGCTGTGCGCTATGCGTACGTGCTTTGGTCTGTGATCTTTGCCGCACGAAGCAAAAGCAAAATAACAGCTCTTGTAGCTGCTGCGGCGGGGATACTGTTAAAAAACTTGGAATATGCACCAGCCAATAGTTGCAGAAACGGTTCACAGAAATATTGTAGTCTACTGCAATTTCAAATCATTAGCTTTGACGGGTCTCACCATGCTGGTGACTGAGAAGCACTTGGACGCGACGAACAAATTTAGTCACCGTCAACTTACCCAGAGGCATATAATATAAACGAATCAGATAGCATTATCCTAGCCACTAATGATTATTGTTCGAGACTCAACAGGATCTCATAAATTAGGTCGGGCTCTACTGGTTTCTTGAACCGAGGTGAAACTCATTACACATGAATTTGCTCAGAAACTTTAACTCGCCAAAGCCAGATAGCAATTGGAAGTCCTGACTGTTGGTACAGCTTCCAAAACCCTGAAGAGAAGATTAAAGGCACTAGTAAGTAATTCACGCTATTTGAAATTTGATGGAAGTATTTTTTTTCCTCTGAGCTGAAGTCTTCTCCTACTACATGGAATTGGTTTTTGTAAAATATGTGAATTGTATGAGTATACTGCAAGAAAAAAGTCCGCTTTCATTCAATTGGGCTTTTCTGGTTTCGACTGCTGCCATCATTAATTTTCTCAATTGGTTGCATAGAGCCATTTCTTTTGAATCCCGTTTTCTTCAAATCGTCCTTCATTGCAATACACATTCTGTTTCGAGATTGTCCTGGAAACAATCACATGCCAAGAGGCAGCAACGCGTCGGGTACCCTCTGGGATTTTATATTATACTTACTTGTATACTTATCGTATAGCATATTTTAGGAAACAGCTCTATATAAGTAGTAACCAGTTTCTATATGTAACTATCGTGAAGAAAACCTAACTTTTTTAATTACAGCGCCTTCTCTAAACTAAACTATTCTTGTTTTCCTGATATTGGCATTTTCAATAAAATACTCAAGATATTAATTTATTATGCATACAAATGTCAACGGAGTTATTTTTTCCAGTGTATTTTATTCGCCGTACTGCGTTGAGTTTTATTTGAATTTATTAATGATTATCATCTCGAAAAAATTTGTTCAAAATATTTCCATTCCAAAATTTTTGTTCAAGCGAATGAAAATTTTTTTCTTTGTAGTTGTCTTTCTCACAACATATTGTTGTTGTTGTTGTTGTTGGCACGCTTGACATTCGCGTTAGTTTTAGACTAATTGCGATTAAAAAGCTATGCCGGCGGCGCGGACTTTTTGAAGTGCAATGAAGGCATTTTGATGTTGCACCAAGTTGTTTTCAGTTGCCAGCTTATATATATATGGTTATTTGTTCTTTTTTTATTTAATTTTATTTTTGCTTATGTGTGGCAAATGATGTCATATTGGACAGACACTTGACTCGGCATTAAGCTAATATCGAAGTTGAACACTTTTCTACAATGACTCTTCTCAAAGCGCACAAATTGGTTACAACTTTTATCAGAAAACACTACCAGTGGAGACGTGCGATTTGCTTGGATTTGCTTGTGTATAGTTTTGCATACATTTTTGGTGGTCAGACACAGAGACAGACAGAGTCAGTTAGCCAAACGATCGTTATCCGTTTTGTCATTTGTTGTTAAAACATTTTATGGCCAATTTTGGCAGTGCAAAACGATCAGCATCTTTGAGTGATTTGCATAGCAAGATTTTTAGGCGCTCAGATTTTTTTCTCTCCTTGGTTTTTTTCCTTTTGCGAAATTATGTCGTTATTTGTGCCATG
This sequence comes from Cacoxenus indagator, assembly GCA_035041755.1. Taxonomy (NCBI): domain Eukaryota; kingdom Metazoa; phylum Arthropoda; class Insecta; order Diptera; family Drosophilidae; genus Cacoxenus; species Cacoxenus indagator. The sequence continues at coordinate 303,055 of JAWNKX010000398.1, forward strand.
TTTGGTTAACTCCAAACTGTGATTTGCATGCAGCACGAAAAATGCCAAAGCAAGTGGGAAAGTGGGGCAGAAGGCATCAGGTTAGCTGCTGCAACCACCGTCGCTGCGACTGAGGTTCAGACCATCAGACTGACAAGTGTCTGCCAACAGACATGCTAATGGGTTTTCGGGTCTTTGCTTTGGTTTTTAAGATAGAAATGTGTTCTTTAATGGTTTTCTAACAAGACGACTCTTTGCTATTCACTTGTGAGTTGATTAAAATAGCGATATAACTTTTCTGGCTGCTTGTATCAATAGTTGGTACAAGCGTTCATTTCGAAGTGGCATACGAAAGACTATTGAGATTATCTCAAAAAAAATTTGCTCTTGTAAATTCACTATTTTACTCAAAAATATCACTCGTGATCCATTATAAGTATTTTATGCAATGTCATAACTCGAGACTTGCATCAAACTGTTCGTATTGTGTACTATTTCATGAAATGTATGCAATTTCCTCTAGCGCAGGATTACTAAACTGACTGTCTTGTTTAGTTGCGTTCACTCAACGGTCTATTTATTAATTACAACAGCAAACTAAAAGTTTCAAAACAAATTGAAAGTAGTGGTTCGCAGTGAATGAATAAACCATATCTAGTATGTATTAATCCAGTCATGCAATATGGGAAGCCACCAGACTTTTGACGTCGTGGATCAGTCAACAGACTATTAAGAAACTCGATAGGGATCCCATACTTATTGTCAACAATTCATTTGGTGACGTTACTCTCTTCTGTGTTCTTTTCTCCATAGTCTTCATTTGCTACTATCGTCAGACATTATGAAGTGACTGTTTCTGTGATTTATGATTTTTACTTTGATTGTTGGGATATCCCAGTCACGATAGATAACAGAGTTGCGGCCATACCACTGTGCACCCACGATGCTGCGGAATAGATTGGAATGAAACCTTTGAAGAAATTGAAATTTGGTGTGAAATGGATGCAAAGATATATACCGTAAGTCCATAAGGATTTCAAGCTTCCATATAAAGGAATACTTTAATCTTAAAATATGTTTAAATATTCCATGGTATAGTACTAGTACATTGACTGCATTTTGCCTTGGAAGAACACAAATTTCGAATAATGACCTCTCTCTTGAATGGTTAGTGGCATAAACAGTCGAATCTTATATTAGTTACCCGCCCAGGAGATTGAATATAAACATTGAGTGTAGAATGCATGGAACAGTACGGGCTCAAGTTTCTTATTTATTTATTTTTTCTGTGTTCTTCAATTAGAATAATGGAATGAAAGGTTTCACAAAGTAGTAGATCCATATTAGTATCACTTTGCCTTTCTACCATTTGGGCTATGCAAAGTCGAACATGGAATGTAAATGTGTCTCAGTGAATATTTCAAAATAAGCAGCCCAAAGCTTGCATTGCTAATCTTCCAGCCCACAAACAAGCACCGAACTTGATAAGTGGATAACATTAAAATGTTGCATCATCAAAAAAGTTGTGCGATTGAACTCTTGTTGTTGTTGTTGTTGCTTTTCGAGTGATCTCCGATTTTGTGTAGCTGTTGCTGCTCTTGTGGCTGTTGTTGCTGTTGTTGCTGTTGTTGCTGTTGTTGCTGTCGTTGATGTTGTTTGAGTTGCTGCCGCTGCTGTGTTATCTTGATTGATCGCCATCGCAACGAGTTAAAAATGAGCTACATAAATATTTCTTAAGCTCGACGATGTCGCGGCGTGTCAGTCTGATTCGGAGGCCCGAATGCAGTTGCAGCTTCAACTTATCTCAATTTATGCGAAGTGGCCGATATCTGCGATACAAGCAACGATTGTCGATCGCCCAGGCTTCCTGTTATGGGTAATAAGTAGCACGAGACGTCGCCGTTCAGTCGCTTGATCAGTCAGAGGCCGCAACGGTCTTTGGGTGCGTTTGCGTTGATGTTGATTAGTTTGCGAATGTGAAAATTTAATTCTGATAATTTCAGTTAAGCGCGGTGCGCATGTTTCTTTTGTATTGAAAAAAACTCCTTTTAGTTAACTGATTGACTGGTATTAATAACAGTTGTGGCGTTTTAGTGCAGATGGAGTATGGCTGAAACGGTCACCTTCTGTGGGGTTTCGTTATTGCCAGGAATTCGTTGTTGAGGCCTATCTTGATATAAGGCAGGCGTTTGATAGAGTGTGGCATGACGGCCACAGTTGTTTTTCTTAATGCGGAGCTATTCGGCTGACCGGACCTTCTGCGTTGTCCGGGATGAGGTAGAATCAGCAGTAAACACAATTAAAGCTGAGGTACCACAAGTGTGCGTGCTGGGACCTACGCTCTACAGGCTTTTCAACAGCGACATGCCTACAGGTTCTTCCATTGCTGTTGATGACCTGAAATGATGATCATGATCACCACCTTTGCTGACGATACGGACGTCCTGGCCAGGAACAAACTGTGTACAATAAAACTGATATACTTCAGCTGCATCTTCGTGATTTGGGCACAACGTAAGAATATTGGAAAATGTGTCTGAATGACCCATTCACTGCGCAGAGATAACTGTGCGGGAGTCTATCTCCAGGGTCAGCTGCTAGACCACAGTCGGGGCATAAATATTTGGGTCTCTGCCTAAATACTCACTTTCAAAACCCATATAAAAAAATAAAAAAAAACCCATATATAAAATATACAAGGCGATAATTGCACCTGCATGGCGCTATGGAAATCAAGTCTAGGGCATTGCGTATTCGTTCTTTTCTTTTACATTTAATTTAAATTATTCTCCAATAATATCTCTATCGAAGACGTTGGGGTCTTTCACATTACACTCCTTATACAATAACCACAAAAAAACGATCAATAAAGTTTAATAAGAATCGCGAAAGAATTTTCAAACAATTACAAACATGAGACCAAAGTACGCTCAACACGCTGCTAACTGTTGTGCACCTCCTAAAGTATATTATGAAAATAGTTTCACGTCATGTTGAGCAACCAGAAACATTTTTCTTTTAGCAAATTCAAATGATATTTCGATGAGGTGTAAAAACTTACATCGTACGCCATTATGGTGAGCAACTGGTACGGGTATAACCGCACTGGTATGCTTCAATTACTATAATCCAACGGGCGTCATAAACAGACTTTTAAAAGAGAAGAAAATTGGAGAAAAAATCAGAAATAATGCAATTTCAAAGTGTTACAGTTACCATTAAGCTGATAGTAGGCCGGTTGACTTAGCAAGTCCAAAGGCGATGAGTGCCATCGGAGCTGCGGAGTGGTGCGCGTTCGTGTGTGCACAATTATCATTTGACTTAGTGTTGACTACATAGACTATGGGGAAGCGGCAGCGATGATGATGATGAATGATGGATTATAACACTTGGTCATCGATCTTAAAGACAGACGTAGTAGCGTGACCAGCAGGCAGCAACTAGCCTGGCAGGTGACTGGCTCTTAGGCTAAACCGGCAAAATTCATGAAATCGATTTTGCAAAAATGTGTTGCAATAAACTTTTAAGTGCTGAAAGCTTAGAAATTACTTCCGGTTTCATAAACGTGGCCTTGAACAGTGTTGAAGAATATGAAACTCATAACAACTCCAGTAAAAATAGGCTTCAAAATCTCAAACCGAACTATTGAAAATGGCAATTAATTTTGGTCTGGCTTGCCGTCATCAACTGGCCAAACAACGCAACCAATAAGAAAATCAATTTGTCCGCCCTGAAGGCGTCGCTGAACAAACAACTTTTTATTTGTAGACCAAACCGTCGTTCGGACCGTTCCAACCGTCGCGACGGTCAGCAGTCGGGCGTTCCAAAGGCTCTCATTGAAGTGCATTACTGGCCTTGCTATTGTCTGTCATCAGTACTCAAGGTGAAAGAACTGGGTTGGCGCAATATTTTTTCCAATAATAGGCCGCTGTCGTGGCCACTAAACAAATAGGCTAGCACTTGAAGTACGCTAAGCGAGCGTCATCTCATGATCATGATCATCTCGGCTTGATGCGGTTCTGGGTTTGTCTGCCACGCTTCGCTTAAGTCACGTTTTTGCCATTTAAATTGTAACTTTACGAGCGAAGGAAGTTCGTTGAGGGTAACTTTGTTCTCTACTATTACGTCCTATATTCTTTATTTTTGTAAATTTTTTGTGTTTGCTCAGTTTGATCGCATTCAGATAATGGCTGAACTTGACCGCCACACTTTAGGCCTGTTAAAAATACAAGGCGGCCGGAGACGTTAATGTTGCTGAAAGTGTTACTTAAATTATGCCAAGGGCTTGTGGGTCGTTGCTACTGTATTTTTAAGCATTCGATCTAGTGATTTGAAGTGTTCTGGTGATTAAATTCAAATTATTGTTAAGTACATATTTTCTTAAGTTAGGTCAAGACTCCCACTAATAAACAATAGACTTCAAACACAGAAATATTTTGTTTCTAAGAGGAACATTTAGTTTATCAGCCTCATGATGGTTTATTTGGCTTATATCACATTAAGAGCCATATTAGCATGCTTTTCACTTCAAATCCTATTCTAGATAATGAAAGCTCACTTCTTTAGTCGTCAACAGCGCCTTTAGTTTAGATATGTGTTATTTAAAAGTTGGATAAGGTGAAGGTTTGCGCCTTTCTTTTGCTTTAACAGAACTAAAATCTTGAATTATGTGATGATCCACAATTATCATAATCTAAAAATTAATTTCTCTTCTAAACTCCCATTTGCTAATTTATAGGGTTTTAAAGGTATTGATAGATATATTTTCTTGTTGTTACATAAATCGAATAGTATTTGTCCGATAGCGTGGGTGATTAGGTTACCAAGGCATTGACAGAGTACTGGGTTTTGGAGAATGAAGTGCAGGTGTTCAAGGGTTTTTTTGATTCCGTTATTTACACATTTATACACATGTGTCTAGTTTCTAAGAGTGGGTGGCAACCGGTCTGGCCAATACAATTCTTCTTAAAATTATGCTCGGGGTCTCCATTCGCACTCACGACCTACTCTCATTTATTGCTTCGGCTTGGCTTGCGATCTTTTCTAGCCTGTGAATGTCAAGCTATTCAAAAGCCGAATTTCTCTCTGTATGCGAGTGATGGATACTCGAACTTGCTCACCCTTCGTTTCGACTCGGCTCGATTGACACTCAAGTTTTGTGAGTAGCTCACAAGGTTGTTTTTCTGATTCATTGCAGATTTTAGATTCCTTTGCTCTTCACTAAACAATAAAATTGCATATCTTTGGTTATCAATATTGAGAGCTCAGTGTCCCCATAAACTTCATTGAGTTCTGTTTAATTTTATTTTTATTTGAAGTAAGCAAGAATCTCGTTATGGACAGTTTGCTTGTGGACATACAAAACTCAATTTGTTATAAGAATTTAGTTTGTTTAGTTTCCAACAAAGCCACATCGTACTTTATACTAAAACGTCGTGAAAAATTAAAGTTCTTTAAATGAAAAACAGAGGCACTAAATTTCATGGGTATATGAAGTCATATCGTCGAGCTGGTCGTGACTATATACATTTGGAGGATTGAAATATTAATGATGCGGTGGATTGAGAATGAATTCTGGTTTCACCAGATTGTTGATTTAGTTGATTAATAAATAATATTAAACAAAATGATGCGAATTTATTTCTTCCTGAGATTCGGTTACATTGGTGCGGACGTTGAGTTGTACTGGTTACTTGCAAATCTCACTTCACAAGCAATCGTGAATCGCTTCACACAATGCCAAGTATTATTTCTGCAATGTTAATTTCAATGTATAACAAACTTGTATTTTTAAATAGGCCTGAACCCCCACATTGAATTTAATTGAATTTTAGATTTTGTGTCGTTAATGGTTGTGCAACATAAGTCATATCTAAATTAAAACTTAATGAAATCGAATGCGTCCCATTAAAGACGCCGCCAAATAGGCGTCAGCAAAATTAGCAAACCTGCAACTCAAACAGCAGACTTGTTGCGCGATTAATCAATGATAAATCCGAAATAGATAAATGACGCTGGACACAACAACGCAATGGCGAAATGTCATACTGTCCGGCATCGAGATGCCGCACCGGCAATCGTGGTCTGGTGGTCTCGTCTGGTTTTGTCTGAATTGCATTGGACAACATTTGTTGATCACCTGCACTAGCAGGAACACCGACAGTTCGACAGATATACAGGTAGGCTGAGATATAGTCGGCCAGACGGCCAGACGGCCAGACTCGTAGTCTAGGCTACTGTATATGGCGACATGTCACGGAAAAGCGAACACATGAAACAAGAAAAAATTGACAAAAATGAGAAATGAAAGAATTGATTAACGCGCACGCGCAAATGGTGCACAGACCATGCCGCATGTTTTTCGCTGACATAGCCACCTTTAGCAGGCGTGGCTGTCCCATGCACCAAACTTGCGGGTGTCCGCTACAGCCGTTGCGAAAGTAAGTCAGATTGTTCTAAATGATCGCCAGATGAAAGCGCATTCGAGCGGCCTTCCTAAAGTCTTCAATATGCTTTGGAAGATAAATGTTCCACTGATGATGCTGACATGTTGCACGCAACTGAGACGATGTGTGCAACAATTTAGCATTGTCAGCACACTGGTCGGATATGAGCGGAAACTATTCGTTGTTGCTGATGAAAGGAATTTCAGAGCGTTACTCTTATAGAAAGTCAGTCAGTAGATTCGCTGGTAAGGTTCTTAAGCCATATTTCTGTTATTGTGTAATACAATAGAGGAGCTAGAATAAAAGTATGTGAATAATTAGTAACTTAAAATATTGAATTTTATTTTAATGAATCAGGAGAATAAATTCAGATTCTTCCTGATTTCGCGGCTATAATCTCAGCTACAACCCCCTTCAGTTAGAGTTTTGCCATCCCAAACAAGTGCCTTGCAAATAGGGTTGAGGGACTAAATACTGAATTTTTGAATGAAAACACGGCTAAAGGTTACATAATATTATTGTAGTCCTGAAGTGAACTTATTAAATATCTTCAGATACATAACCTAAAGTGCGTAAAGACAATATTTGGAATTAATAATAGGTAACCTACTTACGTGTACAGCACTTGGAATCTAATCGAACTCAATAACTAGCCATTTTATAGTTGTTCGGGATCAGTTGTTCTTCTTCGATGTAACGCCTGTGCGATTTCTCGGTGATCGGGATAATTAATCAAACGACTGCAATAAGAGCGAAAAAATTGCATAAGAAAAGCAAAAAGGACAACAATCATGCGAAAAATAATGCAAGCAGCCCCTGTTTCACAAGGCCATTCGATATCTACCGCTCAAGATCAGCTGATAAAAACTATTCACAAGCAGGTCATTAATGTAGGCGATATATACTCGTTATACTGGTTAAAATTGAAAAACTTCTGGATCTGAGAAAGCAAAGGTAGAACTGCAGTTTGAACTTGCGGTAATCGGATAGATCACCTCGCAGATATGCGATCATATGACGGTTTTGTAATAGCTAAAGCGCTGGCGACAGCCAGTTATAACAGAAGTTACTCAGTAGCTGATAGACCCGGACACTTTCTCTTGCTATCGGGACCTCGCTAATTGATCTTTCCTCCCATCCTGGTGTATCAGTTACATTTATATAAACAGCGGTAGGGTGAAGTAAGATTTTTCCTGCTCTATGTTGTTCTTACTGTTAAAAATAAAGTGTGCTTCGCTTTAAGTTGAATCAGCAAGTGGTTTTATAGTTGCAACAGGTAGTTAACACAAGAAAGCAAAAAGATTAAAAAACAGAACGAGTATAAAGGGATCCAATCTAAAATATCTCGCTTTTCTTCCCAGCTAAAGGTTGATGAACTTACCTACACAGCATCCACAGTGTTGGAAGGAGGTGCGGTACAATGAGGTAGCGGGAAAATCGGGTCTTCTAAAGATCCAGAGGAACAGAAAGATTCGCCGATAAGAGATGCAGATACTTGACAGCAAACTTAAGCTTAAGAAGGCGATATAGCTGCAAGGAATCTGCTTTCGAAAATATATTACGAGGCTGATAGTCAACTTTGGGAAGGTGCCTAGGCTGGTCATGAGAAAAGTTAGAAACCAAGTATATATTAGTATAATACTCTTCAGCAGTTTCGCGTAAACTATATAATAATACAGAGACATGATTTTTATCGTGCCATTTTATCATACTTAACGTCAATATATTTTAATGGAAATTATATAGTTGGAAAGGTATGGTTCTAAAGCTGCACATAGGATAAGTTTAAGCCAATATATTGATATTGATGTAGGAAAAAACAGGTGAGTTAATAGAACGTTATTATCAAGTATTGAAAAACTGCTTGCTCTGCTGCGAACCGCATTATCATTATCAATTGCGATTTCTGATTGAGCCTGCGTCTTTAATCGGGTTCTTGGGAAAGCGGAAATAGAGATAATGGCACATTCTGTATCGTATGCGTTCACCAGAGAAAGCTAATGTGCCTTGCAAGAGGTATTAGTTACTGATACGCCCTACGTTATCTATGCTTACGAACCACATGCGGCAAGTCAATTCTGATAGTGCATGCTCAGGAACATATACATTTAAAGAAATGGTATGCAACTGTTTTGTATTGTGGCATTGTAGTTGAATTTCAACGGTTGGGTGAACACTAGTATATAGTAACTGAAACCGAAGCAGAATTGATTAGTAGCAGGCACTATAAATAATGACTCTTTTGAGCAAATCAGGATCGGTGACGTCCTTTTTTATATTGCACCAAATCGCCAAAATTCAAAAACAAACTAAAAATGCAAAATGGCTGCTAATGTCAACATATATTAGGGACATGTGTGCCAACATAACAAACAAAAAAACCGAAAGTCGATAACACGTGACCGAGAAAAATAAAAAGGCTTCTTACTATTTGACCACACCTCGTAAGTGAAAAGCACAAGTTTTCTTTTGTTGTTGTTGTATGAGTGAGTTGAGTGAGTGAGTCAGTGCGAATGAGAAAGAGAGAGATAGAAAACATGTGCGAAAAGAAACTGAAAAACGTGTGGGAAAACCCTTTGACACTTGAAGAAAAAAGTGTTTTGATCCCTTTCTCATTGTGTCCGCAAAAATTGTTTTTTTGCAAACCTGAAAGTGAATTTTTCTAAATTTTTTTTAGAGAATTAAAATAACATTTGAATTGTGATGTTTAACAATTTTTTATTTTATTTTAATATTTTTTTATTTTATATATTTTTTATTTTATTTAATATATAAATAGCGTGTGTCTAAATTCTCAATCATGTGGACTAAAATGGTGTCGAAATTGAAGCATTCCAAAGTTTTTTTGTTGGTGAAATTATAAAACTCTCCATTCCCTTCTCTACATATAAATTTCAACGGCTACCAATGGTAGTGCACAACTAAAGCAACAACTTTTATGGTCACGGCCGAATGTGATTTCCAATATGTGTAACCGATTCAAAAGTTGCAGACGAATACAAAAAGTAAACCTTACGGCGAAACATTTGCATGTTGCATCGATGTACAGTTAATTGTGACCGCTAGATTGCCAATTGTGGGTGGCTGGTAAGCAAATAAGCGTTGAGTCGGCTATGGCGGCGGGGCAACGGGGTACTGGAAGTGGCAAGTGCATGGAGTGTGTGCATGAACTGGTTTTCTGCTAGGGATTTTCGTAACAACGGCATCAGCAGCAGCTGTAGCTGTAGCTGTCTGTGCAAGTAGCCCCAACTGGCAATGTCTTCGAGCCCGCCAGACTGTTGGTGGCTATCAACGCACAACGAAATCCAGCTAGAGATACACACAATGCGGTAGTTGCTTTTAAAAGAGGCAATTTATTTTTTTGGGGCCTTTGATTTTTTTTCGCTCGGACGTTCGTTTTCTGCGAGCCTTAAAACGTCGACCGCTCGAGTTCGTAAAATCGGCAAAGAAAAGAAAAGCAAAGTAAAGTTTTCTTTACAACTTTATTATGCGTTTTTCACAGAAAAATATGCTGACAGCTAGAGGCTGAGTTAGTGCAGTTTCGGGAATGTCTTTTAGCCACGCAAGTAGCTTTTCTTTTTTTTTTTTACAAATTTGTTGCTGAGTTTTTTTCTATGGATGTATTATAAAGCCACCAATATATTAAAAGTCCCTTTCAAAGAGGAAAAATGAGTAAGTTGGAATAATATCAGAACGCGCGGAAATCATTTATCAAATCACATTTCATATTAGTAATTAATGATCTTACCAAATCAATAATTCGAGGCACACGCTAAACTGCTTTGATTATTTACCTAGTGAAACCACAAAAAAAGAAAATTTTTCATGTTAATTAATAATGCTTGCCACATGTTTTTTTTTGTTTTGATTCGTTATAGTGCAGTTTGACTTATTATTATTATTTATTATTATTTTGTGTGTGTGTGTGTTTTTTTGTTTTGTTTTTTGTATTATTTTTTACTTTGAACTTTGGTGGGCGTTTGGATTTCATGTATAATGTTCGGAAGTTGTTTGCCTTTTGACACGTGGTTTGTTGTCCAACATTTCAAGCGTGGGCCGAGTCCATTGTGTGATCGCGTAGGCCTACAATTATTGCATGAATATGTTAATTAAGGTTGGTTGCATGAGACGTAAAGGAGAGCGCGACGCTAATGTTATAAATTAATTAATTAGCCCTCATGTTGTGTTTGCGGTTACATGCAGATTAATACACTCGAATTTTAGATGCTCTAGTAAACTCGAACTTAAAGAAGTGTAAACAATAGTATTGTAACAATTTCGGTCAGTCGACGTTAAGGTGAAAATGACACTTGAAATCATCCTCGAAGTTTTTCGAATTTAACCAAGAGTGGATCAGAATAATATGTAGCCAAGCATCAACTGGTTGAGAGAAATGTAGACTCATCTCCTTAGCCGTAGTCAAAGTACTCGAAACTTCTTGTAAGGAGCCTACTTCCATAGAGATGGGGATGAAAGACTTCATTAAAGAATATAAATGTCATACTTGATGAACAGAGTCTAGTTAATATTTGGAGGATTTGTCGTTCTGTGCTTCAACGGGAAAAGCTACATACGCGGGTCGCTGAATGGAAAAACCAAACAGTGTACCCTTTAGGGTGTTGAGGGCATATGCTGTTGCCTATTAGGCTGATGTTCATTTGCAGCCATCATAAGTGTCTGATGCTGAACCTAACGATATCTTCCTTATTCGCTGAAATGTGCAGGTTGCGATGACAGACAAAAATCCAAATGTACCACAGCGCAATGAGAAAGCTGAGTGGCAGTTTTGACTGGAGCCGTTGTAAAGTATCCAGCTTTTAAATGGTTTCGGAATAGACTTATACGAGTACAGTAATGGTATATTGCATAAATTCAAATATGATATTTTAGCTCAAATCAATAAATCAGGAAATTAGCAATTTGCTCGCGAAAACACAACCATAAACGTATAAATTTCACCTGTGCGCCTCTGGTTGAATGAGATTACTTCGCGTTTCAAAAAATTTTAGGCTACAATGAAAACATTCGAACGATTGGTAGTGATAGTTCGCTTCGATTGCCCCATCGTGGCTACAAAAGCCAACTCATGTTCAAGTAATTGCAGAGCATTGGTGATCGGTGGTGATCAATTAATTTTGCTAAAGTGCGTCATTAATTTGCATGTGCTTTTTGTGTGCTCATTGTGCAGTGGTTAGTATCTTTGCAGCGCAGAGTTGCTGTACGTCTTGCCACATCGATCGAATTTAAATGGTTACAAATTGGCCTGCCCAATTGCATGTTCAGTCTGCCTGCCAGTATGTCTATGCTGTCAAGTAATAAAAGAAAAAAATTGAGTAGCGACTTTTCAATTGCAATATTTGACCTCGGTTTGATTTAATGGCAGCATTTTCTTCATAACGGTAAACGGCATTTCAGATGAAAATACACTAATTTGCAATTATTTGCAAAGCGGAAATAATAAATTAATAAATCACAATCCAATTTAATAAAACTTTATTTGTTGTGATATGATAATTTTTATGTAAATTTGTTAAGTCAAGCCTCAAAAACAAACTAAAATCGCCTCTTTTGGTTCCGCTCGTTCACGATGTGCCACTTGACGCTGATGATGATGATTCAAGCAATTTTACTTCCAGCTGGAATTGGAAACAGTTTCTTAACAAAGTTTCGGCCTACCATTGAACTAACCACTTCGTTCAAACGGAAGTGATTCACACTGCATTTTCATTTATTGGGTTGTGACACACATGATTTCCATTTGACTATAAATATATAAATTATTTCATCGGATAGAATCTTAGTCTGTGGTTTGTTTGATTGAGTTGAGCTTAGCTGACAGTTGTATAAATAATTTGTTACTATTTATATACTTTTCTATGATTAAGCTGCGTTAACTAAGTAATAGCTCATTAAATCGGATTACCACCCACTCTTGTGACTGATACTATCACAAATAGAAACTTAGAATTATTGTTATGAGTATGCGCCAATGGTGGCACTTATTATTTTATACGATATTGGTTTATTAATAATAATAATAATAATTTAATTATTATTAATTAAAAATTTAAACAAATGATTTGCTTTTCAAAATCATTTTTGCTTTTAATTAATGAGGAATAGTGTAGCTCAATGCAATCAATCATTTATTAAGAGCTTTATACCTTTATCTTAGTAGGTTTCTCTAGAAAACTATTTCCTAATACTGCGCCTACCAGGTGCATGCCCTAAACAGCCGGTTGCGGTATTTTATGTTGCACTTACCACTACTCCAAAATATGTAGATTCATTCACTGATTCCAGTAAGACATCATCGACTTTAAACTTAACCTCGTTGACCATAACGTCAAGAGCCCGTCGCAAGCCTGAATAAGCCTATATGAGCCCATCTGTTCGACTAACGATAGCACCTGTTTGAAGCGATAATCTTAGAAGATTTTTTATTATAGAGCGGTACACACCAATCGGAGACGCTGAAATTGTTCACTTGTACTTCTCATAACTTCTCAATTGTGAAAAATCCAGGCGCGTCGGGCGTGGAGAAAAAATAAAAAAAGGACAGCCAAGCGCGAGTTGTCCTCGTCTGGAGATGGTTCCGTACGTTGAATATGTTATCATATCTTTTTAAACATCACTGTCTTTAAAAGCCGCTTGGAAGGTCTTTCCCTAGCATGCGTTGTCAGAATTGACCTAACGCATGTGGTTCGTAAACATAGGTAACGTACTTCAATCATATCCACTCATTCTGTTCTCTTTAGGCATGCAACTGATAGAATGCTCACTCAATAAGGCACTCAAATGCTTTTTCATTCAATTTTTTTGAGTGATGTCAATGATTATTCTGTGTGACGACTAAAAATGTAGTATGCTTTACCAAGTTATGTTTAGACCATAGACTTCTTGTAGGTTTCCCTAAAATCTATAAGTAAAAAACTATTTATGTATGGGACAGGTCGACAGACGAGTGATCCCATAGTGGTTGGTGTACACTTAAACCGACGGAACCCTAAAAAGTGAGACCTCAAAGAACACAATAAAGCGAACGAATTATTTTTGACGTTTACTACTGTTGGTAGTTCCAGGCGTCCGAGACGATCTGATGAACATATCGTGGCAACACTATTGAAAGATCGTCGCAGGAATGTTATCGGCTATTGATAACAGAGTTTTTCATGTCAATTTATCATGAAAATGGAGCACTTATGGGGTCAACGAGGTGGGGCCCTACCTCACGCAGCTTGCGCCACAATCGATTTATTGAAGCCATTGTTGGCCGACCTGATGTAAAATAGAGATTTTGACAGTCAAACTTTTTCCTCTGTGGCTGCTTTAAGTCGGACTTTACATCGACAAGCCAAGGAGCCTAGACGAACTGAAGGCCAACCTCCACCATATCGTCCGTATTGGCAAATACCATGGATAATACTGAAAAATGAGCACATTCCGCCCTAGGAGCTCAGAGTGATCATATCTATCACACATACTAAGTAAAAAATTCTTTTTTTAAATAAATGGATCCATCGAATATAATATCCAAATGATAAAAGAAGAGATTCAACAACAAATTTTTCAACACGAAATAAAAAGAAAACAGCTAGTGGAATTTTATTTGGCGCGCGTAGTTGCAGAGAAAAAATTCATTCATGAAATTCGTGTTCGGGAACCAGTTTCTGTGTTGTCGATTTCTGAATGATATTTTTTGCGATGGAATTTTGTATGCGCCTGTCTCTTTCCCGCTTCTCAATAGACTTACAAAATATGCAAATGTTTTTTTCATACTTGCGCGTGGGCCCATTTCGTTTTTTTATGAATGAATGAACACATGACCATTACAAACTGAAGGTGACACTATGCGCCGGATACGCTTAATTAAACGTTAATCTACTTCACAGCGCATTTAACCGAAATATGAAATTTCAATCATTTGCCAATTATTTTTCGAGCAAACAAATTTCGGAATTCCTTAAAGGAAAACCGTCGCATTCATCATCGCTTTTGGTCCGACATTGTTTATGTATGCGAAGAGTTGGTGTTTTTCCGGCTTGCATACGGCTAAAGCATTCGACGGCAACAATGTTGGCACCTATTCAAGCTCGGTTTTGGTCTTTGAAATGCGAGCAAAGAACTGGAAACGGAAAGCAAGGAAGGCAGAGGTAAGGAGGTGTAGCAAGCGGGCCAGCGACAAAAGGTAGCACACCATAAATTAAACGCACAATTTAAAGTACCACAAGTCATGCCAAGAGTGCGCGTTCTGCAGTGCATTCCGCTGCTGCTGTTACTTGAAGAAGAAGATGGAAATGACCAAGTTAGGGAGTGAGGTACAACACGGTAAAAATGGATGGGTCTTTGTAGCTCAGTTTTAGCTTTTTTTACATAGCTTTAGAGCTGTATAGTGAACTTTCTCAGGAAGAAGATAGTCGCTTAAGATCCGAATGAGTTCAAGGAAATAATCTGCAGCTGCTTTATAGTGTATCAAAAATGCGATCGACTATTGAGATTAAACAAAAATATATTCCGGTTCTTTTTTTTTCAGTCTATATATATATAGAAATTAATATTTGTTGCTTTATTAGCCATAGTGCAATGCGCGGGTCGTACAAGCAAATGTATTTGAAAGATGATTTTATTTAATTTTCAGTGTCGATCGAATTAAGCGTTAATTTTATTTTTAAAATTATATTCATTGTTCATTGCTCCAACCAAAAATATGCCTCAAAAGCGTTCGTCACTTAGTAGATCTACCATCGTAACACATAGAAATAAGCGAACTCAAGCTTCTTAAACAGATAGAATCTCTTTTTCATTTGTTTTACAATCAGAAAATCGCCATGCCCAAAGAATAGATTGAGGACGGTTATGTGCTAATCGATCTCTTCGAACAGTAGACCCAAGTGTGTGTTGATTTGAATTTTGCTGTATTTCAATACGATTATAGTTCGAATAAAAGAATATCGGCATTTCGGTTCACTTAAGTTCAAAAAAGAAACAGCAGGAATGTGCTGCGCGAGTGGGAAAATTAAATTGCCGACATTTCATCCAACACCTGATCCATTGTTGTTAGTGCTTTCGGGTGACTCACCTGATTCCAAACACTTTTTGCAGACGATTCAACGACGTATTTTTAATTTAATTGTCTATTAATGAGAGTGAATTGAAATAAAGGTAACTGTTTCAAATTTTAAACTATAATTATACAGTTATTTCTTCTCTGGCGGCAACGCGTCGGCTAGTGGCTAGTAAATTATAAAAGGCTCCTCTTTTTTATTACCTATATTTTTATACCAATTTTTATTTCTATTTTTTTAAACAAATTGTTAAGTGTTTTCCGAGAAATGTCATATGTATCTCTTAAATAAAATCAGCTGGCGACTCTACTCATGCAGAGAAAATCCAGAACTGTTGCACTTTTCCCTGGTGTAAATAATTTTGACGCGAAAAAAACATTTTTCAAACTGATAAGATCAACTAGTTTTGCCTTAGTTTCTGGGTAACAAACCGTTATCTTTTCCAATTCCTCTTTCATTTGATTTAAAACCCCCCAGCAATGTGACAATAATAAATTTTTTTCCCAATTAATGCCCGACAACAAACAAAAAAAAAAAAACTCGACTAATTAAAGGATATGCTCGTATAAAAAACTGGTAGGTACGTCGCTTTAAAGAAAGTGTAATCAGAAGTAAGTGGCATTGATTGTTTTTCATCCGTCGGGGTCTCTAAAGTAAAACACTTGTATTCAGAAATTAATTTCTCGATTTGGGAATTTGGCTTTTGAAGTCAAGTATTGTACAAATTAAAGACGCCGCTTATTTGTTGGTGTACGGCAGCAAGTGAGCGAAACTTGAGGCGGCCTTACTGAGGCGGCATTGTATAACGAAAGCCTTTTATATCTTTGGGCATATGATTGAGTCACGCAATTTTTGTCAGTGTAACTTTCTTTTGAGCATATTTGCCTGATTGCATGTCTACCGGGTCTGCTGCTCACCAGAAGCGAAAAAACAAAGTCGAATCTCACTGATTTTCCCCCCAAATTGAAAGCAGGTGGCCGACGGCCACAGCAAAATGAACCAACCGTTGCAACTGTGGGCCATAACTTTGCGAATCCTCAGTTCGCGCAGAACAGACGTCGTTCTGTCCGTGAGTCCATGAGTCCATGTTGACCGCATGTAATAACCAAAATCGTAAAACTGTTTTTATTGCTTTGCGGCAGTCGGCAGTAGAAATCCATGTACGCGCGCTAATTTCGTTTGTTTGTTGTGTTTTCGGTTCCGCGGCGAGCAGCGCAGTTCGGATCGAGCCCAATTTGGTGGGATTATGTGTGCGCATCTGTCGGATTTGTGAACTCATTTTGGTCAATGAGCGTGTGTTTGGCGAATTTCGCTGTTTTCGCTTGCTTTTGGTGACTGAGAACGCAACAGCAACTTTGCTCTTTGGCTACTGTGTGTGAACAGCTTACTCGTACGAGAATTGGCAAGAAATTTATTAACAATCTGCAAAAGATGCCACGCGCAAAATGTACGATACAAAATCACGCGACATTCAATGTGAGCTGCAGTTCTCAGTTGCTCTTTGCATTTGCATTTTGTTGTTGGTGTTGTTTTGTGCAACACGCGCTTTTTATAGTCGTGCGAGGATGACCGTGTCCGACTGCGGTAGTGAAGTGCAGCGAAATCTCCTTATGCTTTTTTTTCGTATTTCCTATATGCTTGTAATATATTTTATTAACAATAAAATGTTAAGTGCCACGATGTCAGTAGTAGTTACATGCCACATGTGGCAGCACGGCAGAGTGCAAGCGGCTTCTGTGCTTGGCTACGTCGTTGACTGCCAACGTCAATTGTTCAATTGGATGCCGTTCTGGCGCTCCCCTCGCTTCGCCTTTGCCCCATTGTATTCGGGTAAGATAAACTGCATTCGTACACATAATCGCGCCATGAATCAAAATCACACTACTTTTCTATATATAGATATCAGCAGGATTGCAAGAAATATGCTTGCTCATAATGCAAAGTTTGTGGACGAGGTGAACAACGCTGGTTGAGGAAAGTTGTAAAAGAAGAAGATTTTAACCGTTTTTTGGTGATTCAATAGCATTAAAGTGGTCATAAGATTCATGTTATTCTAATTTTAGGTAATAGGTATTGTATTAAAAGCTATAAGGCCTGGTATTTTACAAAGCCCTATCGGAATCGGAAGTAAAGTAAATCATTGTGAAGCATGAGTAGTTTTCAGATTATTTGTATTTTGCTGCACCCGTACGCAAATTTTGGGCCACAACAACGCGTGAGCCTTAGTACTCAACGTTTAAGCCATTATCGAAAAATTTTATTTTACTTTATTACGAAAATATGTTAACTTAATACTCGTTTATCGTTCATCTAATAGAAGCAATTTGGCGTCTCTTCTGTTTCGAAATTCCATGTTGAAAATTTAAGTAAAATTTTTTCAGTTCGCGCCCACCATAGCTGATTTTCTTAGTAAGAACTGGCGATGCAGTTGGAAAATATTCATGTGCAAAATTTATTATTTTTAAATGATTAATTTATTTAGCTCATGAGTTCTCGTCACCGACATGCTTCGTGTTTTGTGGATGTTTTATAGAGATACTAGAAGGGCCCCGGCGCGTTGCTGCCTTCTGCGCTCTGTCTACTGCTGCGATTTTCTCGTTGATCTTCCAGTGTTTGACTTTTTGGGTGGCATTTCGTACTCTTCGTCTTTTTGATTATTTTTTATTCGAATATTGGAACATTTCGCCTTTGTACAGTTTGAGCAGCACTGCCGGCAAACTCAATTCTTAGAGGCTACTTTGTTTTTGTGTTTTATTTGTATCCGTACAGTTTGAGAGGCATCTGAAAATTGAGTTGCTCTTAATATTTAGCGAATTCGACTGCACCAAACTTAGCCACAAACATGCTCCATGATGATATCTACCAAACGTACCAATTTTCATGGTGCTCGGTCAAACGGTGTCGGATTCCGTAGGGATTAGACAGACAGACAGACAAACATATTTTTTTATATATATAGATATAAATGAACATAAATACAAACTTTACTACTCTTTTTTTGTGGTAATTTGACCTTTCCTCTTGCATAACCTAATCCTGGTGTTTAGTGTCTACTGGACTCCCAGGAGTCCAAATCAAAAAACGTAAATCAGGAACGTTTTTTTTATGCCCATTGTTCATGAAAAGGGTATGCGCACCATCTCACACAAGTAGTGCCACAATCGAATGAATTGAATTAAAAAAAAAGGGCGAGTTGACCTCGTGGGAAAAGGGGTCCTTACGTTGAATATGTTCCCTTGTTTATTTTTATTTTTAATTTGATCTAAATCTGTTTGTGGTAACTAAAGAAGTATGTATGGTGCCGGGTATATTATAGGGTAATTGCTGAATGCATTGTGTATTGCTGGATTCTGTTTTGATGTATATTCTTAAATATTCTTGTAGCTTTAATATTTTGCAGAGATATTACTGTCTTTGAAAATGACTCTGTAGGCCTTCTCAAATATTCCCTAGCATGTCAAAATTGGCTTAACGCATGTGGCTCGTAAATGCAGGTAACGTACGTCGAAACGTCTTGCATAAGTGACATTTGCTGTATGTTGTTGTTGTTGTATTCTGTTTCGCTGCACCCATTATGTTTTTGACTCTAAAAAGTTTCATTCAAAAATATAGTACGTATGAGAGTGTGAAACGTTAATTTTTGGTTGGCGCATGTTATGTGCCGGTCTATACTGCTGCAGAAGCAGACCAGGGTTATGCGTTCCGAAATTAGCATCCAGGAATGCAAAGTGTTCCGCAGGTCCCTAGATATTATGAGGGCTACTTCGCGTTGTGCTCCGTTGTACTTCCCGCTATGCAGTACCATGTTGCCGTACGCTGTTATGCACTGTCCCAGGTGCTTGTCTGGATAGTTCCCACCATAATAATAGCGGGGGAGGGGGGGGCAATTAGACTGCCGCTACTAGTCCACAAGATAGAGAGTGTCGTCGGAACACCATTTTTTCGCGCGCATATTGAGGATTGAACCTCATATTTATTGAAAAATGTTTCGTTTGTGCCCGCCGTGGGGATCGACCCTCGACTTCTGGGACGGTAACCGTAGTACTTCGTGCGTGAGCCTTCGTGCGTGAGCCGATGATATTGTTTGATTGTATGCGAACGTTAAACCTGTAAAATTTCCAAAGATGTTTCACATACAAAAAAAAGAAAAAAGGAAAAACTGTCATCACACTCTGTCATCACTCCTTTCTAAACAAGACCAACTCACAAAAATCCAATTGATTTTGAATCCAGTAAGGTTCAGATGTTCATTAACTCAGCCTAAAGCACGCGCTTCAATCAGCAATTACGAAGTTGTGCGAGCCAACCGAAAATTTGTTCATTGTTGTAGAACGCCCCAAGCCGTTGTTACTGAACCGCGTTTTTCGACCCAGCTTCGATGCAGTTGAGCGATAAAATGTTGTGTTTTACAACAATGTTTCTAGTACAGAAACCGCAGAGGCGAAAAGCGGGGGGATCCAAAAAAAAAAAACCAAATGAAACGCACGCGAAGTGTTGATGTCGGCACGTTTGTGCTTTACGAGGGGCACTCGTAATAATAAATTAATAAATAAATTTATTCATTCTGTGGTTTAATTTTCAGGCCGTTACATATTGAAGCGATGTTGGCGTATGTGGGTGGGGAACGCCAAAGGACAGTTGAACCAATGAAAGGGGCATTCTACATGTCGTAAGTGAAGCTTACTTTAATCTGTGTTAATTTGTAATATTACATTAAAGAAAAAAGTGATTACTCCGTAATAATTTTACATCTTAATTAACCCATGACGAAAATATTATATAAGAAATTGGAGACCTTTGCAAATCCTATGAACTGATTAAGTCGAGACATAAATTGGATATATTTTGGTATAAGTAATGCGTTAGACGTGAATATCTGAACTTCATCTAATGAATGAGAATTTGATGTATTATAGTATTGTATTTAACTTAGGTTTAGCACTGAACAGGTACATACAAATATTACAGATTTGTGGCGAATAACTAACTTTATTGCCCTAATTCTCATTTGAGTCACCACTCCTATATACCTATTCTTTGTTTTTTCTCAAGCCCATTTCGTCCCAACGCCTTAATCTAATCTACTATACATCTCCGCTTTTTCTAAGTCTAAAACTTCATAACCATTGGAATGTATTCGACATTTAAATATTTCTGACTTATCAATTACAAAATACTCATTCGGGTAGCTTGCACAACATGTCTTATTTCCTTAGAGTCAGGGGTTCTAAAAATTTGATTTGTTTTTATTATTCATTCACTGGGTTCATATCAAATATGACAAGTTACAATCGTGTAACTACATGTTCCGAATTTATGTCAAAGAAATGGCTATCTGGCCCAGAGTACAGTGGATTATCAACGACAGATTATCATTAATTCCGATTCTATACAACACTCTCTTGCTCGCGTAAAATTGGCTTAAAGAGAGGCATGCCAAAATCACTTGTCTTAGTTTTTTTTATGAGAAATCCCTGAAGTTCGACACTGATGGAATAATATTCCTAGCAGAGAAATGTCAAAAGTTGGTCGACCAAACTGAAAAATACAACTTCACGTATAATATACACGTGTCTATCGTGTTTCTATTTTTATTCATCTTAATTGTGCTGTGTACAATTTTGTTTGTAATGACGCGAAGAAGGAATATCTCAAAAGGACAACTTTACTCTTTGAGGCACAACAACGTCTGCCTAGTGGATCCGCTAGTACTTTAATAAAATTTGGGGGGAACCATATTGGTTAAAAAGGGAAATGAAAGAAACACTTGTTTGCTTTATAAGTAAAGGATCATTTAGGCAATTTAGTTTAAGCAGATTTGATTACCAATTGTAATTGCCAATGTTTCGCACGATGTAGCGGCCATTTTCTTGCGGATATTAGTATTGAGTTCTTGCAAACCTTTGACTTCAAGTAGTCTTTGAAGAAAAAGTACTTAGGCGATTTTGAATATAAGGCGATCGGGGAACAATAGTTTCAATAAATCGATCGTGGAACGAGACCCGTCTTGTTGAAAGAACCGATTCATACCATTTTCATGCACAATCGACTCTATACGCTCTTGGTTTATGGTTGTTGTGGTTCTACTGTCGACTTCGAAACAGAACATTCCGATGATCGCATCTATCATTTTTGTGTGATGAAGAGGTAGCTCTTTAATAATTTGAGGGTTTTCGTTGGCGTAATTTGGTTATTTTGTATGAAATATGAGGAAAAAATCTTATAAAAAAGTAATTACGAAACACGAAGAGTTGAGCGAATGAAAAAATGAATAACTAATAGCATGACAGTGATGCGAACTCATAAGATTTTGCCCTAAGAAATCGCTCAACACGACTAAAGAAATTTTCACTTGCCATTTACAACTTCAACATAAATCCTGAGAAACGACTTATGAACCTGCTAGTTGTACATATTTCCCTATTACAAAAAGTTAGCGTGAGGTTTTCTGATCTCAATTTTCTAACTCACTCAAACTTAGTCTTCCCGTGAACTTTATCACTACGAT
The DNA here is from genome assembly GCA_035041755.1 of Cacoxenus indagator. Lineage (NCBI taxonomy): Eukaryota > Metazoa > Arthropoda > Insecta > Diptera > Drosophilidae > Cacoxenus > Cacoxenus indagator. The sequence continues at coordinate 325,053 of JAWNKX010000398.1, forward strand.
GACCATTTTAATAGATACATTTCCTGACATCAAATTGTAAAAACGACTTGCTCAAATGACTGGAAGAGTTCAATATGAAAAATTAATGATTTCAATATTACTGATTACTGATTGGTGGTCTTAACAATCAAATTAACAAACCACTGAAAAGATACAAAATGGCAGGAGTATTATACTTTCGCATAGTCCAGTCTTACATTTGTTGCGGTTTGTTTTAATAATGATAAACATAATAATCACAAACACGTATTTAATAATCATAAAAGTCCAAAGGATCTGGTTTTAAAATGTATATTATTAAATACAACATTCAATGCAGATACATTTCGATTAAAGGCACACTTGGTGATAGTGGTGGGACTATATTAAAACATAAATTACAAATGAATGACAAGGGTGATGTACATGTAACTTGAATTACAGATAGTTAATATGAGATTAATATAGACGTATACTTATAGTACTTATAATTAGGAAGCACTACAACTACGAAAACAATACTCGATAAATCAGTACAGGATGATTATGTAAACATTACATATCGACCTTAATAACTATTGTATTACAAAGTTAGGTGTAGCATAAAACTTATTCTTAGCTTAAGACGACTGTTGCAAAATTGGGCGGCTGGGATGAGAAACTAATCCCAATGGAACCGACTTCAAACTAACTAATTTTTGGTTTACTGCCTTTGGTGCACTGAACGAACAATTTTGTGTGATTTACAGACTTAACAAATTGGGATTTGGAAAAAACGCTAACTAACACGAAGAACAAATATTTACAATTCGAAAATGAACAAATTAATAATGATAACACAGCGATTCCACGTCGGACTCCTCTTCATCACTCGACGAGGGTGGAGTCTCTAGGTTCGCAACCGCCACATCCAGATAATCCTCATTGGTGAGCAGCAATTTATCGAGGTTTTCGACAATTTCGGTGAATGTTGGCCGGGCACTGGCATCAAAATGCCAACACTGACGCATCAACATGTAGATGTTCAGCGAGCACTTAGACGGCTTCTCCATTCGCTGCCCGGACATTAGATAGCTGTAAAGCTCCTCGGCAGACATGATCGTGGGATACGGCTGCGCACCGAAGGTCATAATCTCCCAGAGTAGTATGCCGTAGGACCAGACATCACTCTGCGAATCGTAGAATTTCTCCTGCAGAGATTCTGGTGCCATCCACTTGATCGGCAAACGGCCGTTTGTGTTCTTGCGGTAGTAATCCGTGCTTTGAATGTCGCGCGCCAAACCAAAATCGGCGATCTTCATGATGTAATCATCGGAAACGAGCACGTTGCGCGCTGCCAGGTCGCGATGAATGCAACGACGTGAAGCCAGATATTCCATACCACGGGCGATCTGAAAAGCGAAGGACATCAAACGTTTCTCGTTCAAATAATATTCCGGCTGGTCATTGTAGTCCTTTGCCGCTGGTCGATTCTTATTCAAGAAGTCCTTAAGATTGCCATGTGGCGCATATTCAACAATGACATAGAGTGGCCCGTTCTGACTGCAACAGCCAAGTAAGTTGATAATGTTGATATGTTTGCCAATGATCTTCATGACCTCCATTTCGCGCACCAAACTAGCGATGTCGTCATCTGTGTGACCCTCTTTCACCATTTTAACGGCGACTATGGAATTATTGACTTCTGCCATGACGACACGCCCGAAAGCACCTTCGCCCAATGTGGCGCCCAGAACGAGATGATTGCGTGGCAACTCCCAATTCGAATCAAGTGGAAATTCGTACTCGTTAAACGGAGCCGGTTCCGAATTAGAGCTCTGCAGCACAGTGGTGCGTTGCTTCTCGATTTTCACGACGGGCATGATCATCGTGTCTATGGAGCCGCTGGAATCACCGCCAGCACCACCACTTGCAGGCTTGTAGATGATCACCTTCTTCGTCCACTGATGCACGGTTTCGATGCGTTGCTTCAGCAGTTTCTCGTGCTTTAGCTTGCGCAGCACATATACGATCAAAATCGCCGAGAGCAATATGAGCAACAATATGACCGTCACCACAATGCCCCACATGGCATGACTGCGCATGATCTTCGTCACATTCGGTTCAGGTGGGGGCAGTGTGCCGTTAATGACGCGCAAATAGGCACTACTCGATGACTGACCCAGGCCGTTGGTCTCGATACATGTGTACCAACCCTCATCGGCGAGTGTGACATTGGTGAACTCGTAACGATCGACGTCCTCCTTAAGGAATGTGCGATTTGCTGAGCAGCCGACGGTGCTGTTGCACGCTGTGAATGTCCAGGCCTTTTTGCTTGTCAAATCTGAAAGATATTCGCAGTCCATGTGCCCACCGCCATTAATGGGCAGTGTGAGATTGGCGGGCGCTTTTAGCACAATCGGTTTGTGATTAACACGGTCGGTAATGATCAATTTCATTGAGTGCTCAATGCAACCGAGTGGGTTGCAAACTCGACACGTGTAAATGTCCGTATCATCCGGCACCAGATCCTCCATGAAAACCGACCACCGTGCACGTTGTACGCGACCCATTTGACGGTAGATCTTTGTGCCGTTGCGTAGCCAAGTGATTGTCGGCTCCGGCGTGCCCACTGCCGGGCAGGCGAGTGTTATAGAGTTGCCAGACGGTTTCGAATAGATGTTGTGCAGCTTGCTCGGGTTCTTAAAACGTGGCGGCACTTGGACCGGCTCTGGCGTATCCTGTCGATGTGTATCAGCTGCTGTTTCCGGCGTGTTGTCCGCATCGATTATAGCATCGAGCTCTTGGCCGCCGCCAGTAATGTTTGTGTGTGCACGTTTGCGTAGCTCAATGTTGTACTCCCCATCGGCATCGGTGTAGTCGTGCGTTTCCTGCGATGCATCGGCAGGTGGACGACGCGCTGCCACTTGGCCATTGCTGAGGTGTAACATCAGTAGCAACAGTAATAAACTCTGTGCCATACAACTCCCTGAAAACATGTTGCAGAAGCGGACCTTCGCTAGGGTCAAACTAATTCTCATTGATCTTCGCTGGTTTCTTCGCTTGTTGCTTCGCTGGTTTCTTCGCCTACACTCCGGGCTTGTTGTCGTTGTTGCACGTCGCCCGTGTCGTTGACTACTGTCACACCGCTGATGCTGCTGGTTATCACAACACTCGTTTCCAGTCGCCTTCCAGCAGCAGCGATTGCTAATGTCGCTAGTGTTTGGCTGCGTTTCTGCTGCTTTGACTGCTCGTTCATCCATTTTTAGCATATTTATTTTTGTAACTGTGCCTCTTTCACTTCTGCTGCTGCTGCTGCTGCTGCGTGACTGCGTACGCCAAATGTATCTAAACTAAGTGTTTTTCCTGCAAGGGTGCACCATTCGCCACTTGGTTTGTCACATGTGCTGCTCGGCCTCTTTTGCTTTTTTCAAACTCTTGGTTTTTTAATTCACCGGAAATCCACTTTAGTGTCTCTTCGACATCTGCAATTCAAAACGTTTCATGCCTTTTTTCACTCAATGTCACTGTGTCTATTATTGATTGTGTCGCATTTGATTGCTAGCAACATTTGTGTTTACGCTCCTTACTCATCCTCGTTCCAATTCCTTCATTTGCGGCCGCTCCTCCTATCTTTGATCTTCTTATTATTGGCGTGTTGATCACCTTTCCGGAAATACTCAAAACTTTTAATTACTTTCTCAGTCTCGTTGTTTGTTGTTGATATGAAGTTCAGTTTGATTTAGTTGACGCTCGATAGATTTATGGTATTCCGGTTGCCGCTTCCGATGTGACACTCAAACCGAGCAGCGTAGTACCGCAGACACTGGGCCGATTTTGATGTTTTGAGGCGCTTGTCAGCTGGTGAATCTGCTTGCCACACTTTGCTTAATATAGATTCTCGTCTATTATTTCACTGATATATGACTTGGCGTGGGCTGTGTTGTTATTGTAATCCAGTTGTTTTTGGCTTTCTCATTTATCATTCATTCAGAAATTCGTTTGTTCTGCAGATGTATCGAAGTACAGTATCTGAAAATGAGAGAAGCAAAAATTTCATTAATAAATTGGTTGATTCTCTGAGTTTTGGTGAATTATGTAGGCGGTGTAAGCCTCTGAATGCTCTCAGATAATTATCTTGGCAACAACTTAAAATGATTTCACATAAATTGAGTTATATGATATTCATGGTGTGTGGGAGTTCCTGCAAGAAGTAGTTGAAGTAGTTTTAGAGATATTTAAATAGGTCATCAGTTACCTAATAGCTTAAGTAAAACTAAAACTTATTTAGTTGTATTATTACTAGTCGGCAAAGGAGCAAAAATGTTTTTTTTTTTTTTAAATTTAGTGCACCTAAATCTATAGATTAAGCGAAGTTAGGCACTATGAGGGTGTGTAGGATCGTTTAGAAGCAGATATTAAAGACTCTATTAAGTATTAAAGTATATATAAAGTATTAAAGTATACATTGACTTAGCAGGTACGCAATGACCACACACTGATCTCACATGGGACAAGCCCAAGTGGAATCAAAATTCACCCAGTTACATAGTAGACTAGGACTCAGCTTGTCTTAATTGCTAATTTCTTTGGTGAACATGCGATACCAAAGCTAATATCTACGAACTAAATATTTGGCTACAGATAAGAAAATCCTCAGCCTCTAACAAATAAGCACGCAAGACGAACTAAAGCTAAGATTCAACTTAGAGTTCATTACGTACCAGAACAATAAAGATTTAAAGAAACAATAAAGATAAAGATTCACAAGTAAACATGTGTGACGAAGTTTGAGTTCATTGAAGAGAATATAATTTACTATGTGTAAATAGGTTAGATTTTAAATTTTCAGAAGATTTAGAGATGGATATTAGGTTATAGTGCAAATTGTTTGAATGTCATAAGACGCGAAATGGATCATGCAGCAGATAAGTAGTGCTACAGAAACCAATAGACATTGAAATAAAACCTCTAGTAACCCGAAAGGAACCGTTAAAGTTTATGCTATCAAGAAAAAAAGGAGAATATATAATACCAACAATTAAATTATGTAGAAAATTCACACGGGGAGTAGATCTACGACTGGCCAACGTAGGTAGTTGGATAAGCTTTAGGCGGCATTGATAGGATGAAAGATGGACATTTGTATCCCAGTGCATGCTACGCTGTGCAAACAGTAAGAATTGTTTTTGTACTAATTCAATGATATCACTTAAATTCTAAACTGGGTCCCATACGCAAGATGCATATTCCAAAACTATATAACAAGTTAGAAAAAGGTGTTAATTTCCCTCTGCTGACCATAATTTTTAACCAATTTAGTTAGATTTTTTTTTAAATGTAGATAATTAGGGTACGAACCGCATAGACAAAAAAAAATGAAAATCATGTGTGCAGTTCACGCATGGTAGATTTGAAATTTCTTAAAAAACAACAGCGCGTGCCCTTTGTTTTCATTTCACAACTTCGGCTCAACGCTCGAATGCTACACGAAGAACTATAATGCGATAACGCGATGACACTATGACGCATCATAATGATGAATATCACATACAAAAAGAAAACCACGAAGAGCGCAATACTTTTGTGCGTGCTCAAGAGAGAGTAACGTTTGTATATTTTTAAGCAACTCACAATACACACACAAAATTTGTAGGGCTGCGCTGTTTCCTCCTCTCTTTCTCTTACATATTTTTCTTTCATCTCTGTCGTAGAATGCGGCGTCCCGGCGCAAAAATATTGCAAATTTTTACTACCATCCGCCCTCAGAAGTTTCACTTCAGAAAAAAAAAAAAAACAATCAAAAACATTAAAAAAAAGGAAACAATCACGCTAATATATGAGCAAATACTTAATTTTATTTCTGTTTATAAAGTAGTACTCGCTTTAAACGCCATTGATTGTCATTTAAGTAAATTATTGACTTTGTCAATTAGTAAAATATAATTATTTATTTCGAGAATTTTGCCAAGATGATTTAGTATTAACGTACGATCTATTAATGCTAGGAGGCAAGCTGCTGCCGGAGAAGAAGAAAGTGAAGTACAGCGCACCCAGCGAACACAAGATGCTCGAGAACGAAGGATGTTTGATTATTTTCAAAAGAAAAACATTTTTTTTTGAGTAACATTTATCTGACAGCCACATCATAGATATAAAAAAAAATCTATCAATATTCCTTGTATTCTCGACACTCCATTTGCCCACTTATTGCAATTTTCAAAAAATTTTATCTTCATTATTAAACAAAACTATCGTCAAAAAATCGGGTCTCTAACCAATGTGCGTTGTTACGGCAAGTCAGTGATTCAGTAATACATTCAATATCAGTGATCAATTAGCCGCATATCTCAAGGCGGAATGAAAGTTTAGAAAAGGACAACCTTGTTATTTTATAAGAACGCGAAGTTACGAAAATGGGTTCCCGAGTTACCACGGTTGATCTTACTCGCTATTTTATTCACATATCATACTTTTGTGAATTTTCATGCTGATCATGGTCATACTATCATTACAAATTACGGAATTACGACTATAACAAACTTGCTTACAATAAACCTTAACGTTCATGCTCAACAGAATAGTATTGTTCTTCCTCTTCTGCGTTCTTTGTTTTTTTTCTCGGTGATCTAACTTTTCACTAAATTAATTTAGCTTTAAGTTTTAAATAGTTTTTTTTCGACCCCTGGCTGTGAGATGTGACACAAACAACAGTATAGTTTTCTATGATTTTTTTCTCAATTACATTTAAGATATTTTAATTTATATTAATAAATAAAGGACCGCTTTGCAAAAAGCAAAAGCTTAAACTATTGTCATTTTTTTCAGTTGTAGCTTCACACGATTAGTGGTATGGTGTGCTCGTATTAAGCAATGTTTTGAAAACAGTTAACATTTTTAAAAACTCTTCCTTAACTGGTAAGAAATGGCCAATTGCGGCGGAGTCTCTTTTTAACAACCAGAATTCATTTAACGGTTAGCGGTGAATTGATGACTGCTAATGGTAGCTTTCTGATTGGCAACTATTATATCGTATATCGAAAATTATACAGTGAAACTTCCCTATAATAAACTTTTATACAACGAAGCTCTCCTATTACAAATTGATTTCAACTACATAGAATTTTCTAGTACACATCACTTCAAATAGAGATCACTTCTGTACATTTCTGTACAACGAATTTTCCATTTAACGAGGTGATTTTATAATATGAGGAAGACCTGGGAACACAGACCCCGCATAACTGGGCCACTATGGTTTGCGTCTAACATTCAGCCGATATCACCTGAGGTTGTAATCTCATTTAAACGGTTTGGCGTCGGACCCCCCGATCATCCTCGATGTGATGAAACGGCGACTGAAAAGGCCTTATATGTTAACTCTTTCGGCGCAGTTGCATTCAAATTGTTTCCGGTTTTGTTCACTGGATCAAAAGTTATAGTTAGTTATATATTAGTTTAGTATATATACCACGGAAAACGATAAATAAACAAGAGTTCAAAGTTTATTGAAAATTAGCAAAAGATAAATAGAATTTAAAAATAAATTTAAAAAAATAATCAAATTCTCCTTCTTTTAATTCTTGTCTGATTTTTCGCATTTCCTGTTGTGAAGAAATCAACGTTCCTGCGAATCCATTGCCAAAAATTGCACAGATTTTCAAATTGTGCGGATTCCGGTAGATCAAAGTTTACACCAAAAATGCGCAAACGAGTGTGGAAGGCTGAAATCAATTTTAGTGAAAAGTGTTTATGAATTTAAATCCATTAAAGGCAACTTGCGAATATCAAACAGAACTAAATAAATAAGTGGAAATGTACACCCCAATGGTACACGCACGGCAGGCGAATACACGCTGAAAATGTGAAGCGCTGTTGAATGGGCGAAGAAGATCCCAGTGGTTGGGGTGCAAGTGAAAGCGGTCGTCATCTCCTGTAACAAGAGCACCGTAAATACGAGAATATGATAATCATCATCAACGTCATCGCCAACGCCAACATTATCACTAACTACATGATCGTGATCTCAGAAATTACCGCCCATTGATTAGGTTAATGATGTTAGCAGCTTATACTGTTTCCATTCCCCTCTTTCTTTAGCAAGTGCTCGCATGCCAGCTCGGTTGCTAGCTCATTTCCGGCGGCCGGAAAAGCGTTTCCACGCTGCCAAGCGGAAGAAATTTGTTTGATTTCACTTCGCCACGAGTTTGGTTTGGAAAAGTCTTCAAATCGATATCACCGAATGTCGTCATATCTTATAAATAGAATTTGGCCTTTCTTCGTGTTTCCTTTGTCTATTTTATCTGAATTTGTTTATCGGTGAGCGTAAGTTTTTTGCACTGTGCTTTCGATGCTTTCATTCACGTATTTTGTTTATTATTAGATTTTCTTTTACTTTTTGTTTCTCAATGTGCCGTTCCTGGCCTGCCTTCATTCAAATCAAATGATTTACTTTGGCCAAGGTAACATAACCAGACTGACGCTCTAGAGTGAAATAGTACATATAGAGAAAATGACCACGAGAAGTACTCTGTTTGACATTTGAATGAAAATTGCGAATTTTGTGCCAAAAAGACTCTTTACTCTCTTCTTTACCACGAATTCGTTTGAGTGTATATATTCAGACTTTTGCTTTATTAAAAGCATTTTTGTGCTTAATTAAAATGTCGCGTATGTTTCCGGTAACTTGTTGAGTTCTCTTGTGCTTCACTGTGATTTGCAAATTACAAAACTTGAAGCACACTTCGCTGTGTCAGTGAGATTCCTGCTCTGAGTTATGAGCTTAACCGAAGTAAGTCCGACAAGGTCAAACTGTTGACCGCGCACTTGGAGTGAATGGAGATGGAGCGTCTTCAAAATTCATATTGTTGGAATATGCAGGGAAAGGAAAGGGACATATGTGGAGGAAGTCTTGTAAGCTCTTTGATTATTTCAATGTGGTTGAGAATAAAAGCATGTGGAGAAGGTCTGGAATTTGTTCCCCAAATGTGTAATTCTATAGTTGATTCCAGAATACAATCACTTGGTCCCGAACTACGATTTAGTTACCGATAAAGTGACTTGCGTTGAATTTGGTAAAAGCAGTACAATTTAGGAGTAGTCAGACACGGCAACGATGTATTAGTATCTGCATTTGAAGAGCATTACATTTGCGTACCAGTAGCTTTATACAACTGCTAGTGTTTGACTAACTATTCATATTTTTGTTCTTTATTATTTTGATAAAAATTTTTTTATTTTGATTTTTTATAATTGGTCCATGATCAATCCGTAACGTTCAAAACTGATTATAATGGACCTTCGGGCAATAAACGTAAACTCTATAGGGCTTTATTGTTTCATTCACTCACAATCACAACAAACTCACAAAGTGTTAATTCATTAATGCTTAGAATATTTTTGCATTAGCGACGTAGACCCATTTTGATTTTTTCGCGTTTCATAAGTTTCCGAATTTATTAATTTATTTACTTAACATTATTTCCAGTGAAACCTGTTCAATGCAAAGCAGGTGACGCCGCGTTGCACCGAGATAAGATTAAGGGCTTTTTGCATCACATTTTTTTCCTCTATAACCTTTGTCCGAGTCCACTTTAACACGGCGACATTTCTTATAAATTATAAGGTTGTTATTACAAATAGAGGATTTTTCAAACTACAAAAACAAATATCTTGGACAATCAGACAATCATTTCTCTCAAATGGGGATTCCCGCTTTACTTTGTACATATGTATATAGGTGTGCCCATATAGCCAATATATACGTATTTTGCGTGTCTTATGCTCAAACTAGGGGTGATGGTTTGGTAGTTTTGAGACTCAATTCAAATTGTTTATAGAAAAACTGTCGATGATTACCACACATTCACTTTTCAACGCTTACCTTGCGAAAACGACACTATCCTCATAGCTCTACTTAAGGTTTCAAACTGTTTACTTTATGGCTCAGAGTAGACACATACATTTGTTTATAATGTACACTTTACCCGAAGTTCGTTTGGCTGACTTTGTTATGCGATTTCTGAATGTGTTTCTCTGACGTTTTGGCGAATGCAAAATTCTATATATTCACGTATCACCGAGTTTGATTCGATTTCGGCACAATATTTTCGAACGTCGTTCTTGAATGAAATGCGTTGCGTTTGTACTTGATTTCCACAGCGCACATCGAGAACTGTTTCAATTTGAAAATTGTACGCGCCCTCCTAATACCACAGCGCTCGCTCAAAATGGAACCGAGAATGATCGTGGTCGTTGTTTTTATGATGAACGTACTACCGATGATGATGATGATGATGATGATGTACAAACCGATCTCTCCGGATCTTACCCTACCAATTTGGAATGCGCAACTTTGTAACGCGGCGGCGTTGACTCTCTTTGCCGCATCTCATTTTTGTTCTCATTGGACGGTTCGCTCATTCTCTTCATTTAAATTTTTATGTTATTTATGTACCCCTGGCGTTGCGTTTGCACACTCGACCAGTCGACGCTCCCGCATCTTTTCATTTTCAATATAGTCAAGTCAACTGACTGCACGTTGGATAGCCTTAATTTTTCACATATGTTTCTGTAGTTTTTGCGCCTTTCTCTCAAATGGGGTTTTTTCATCATCGTTGTTGTTGCTTTGTATTCATTTTTGCTCATCGGATCGTTGGCCCGAACACTTTGCTCTGCCCTGCCCTGCATCGAATATCGAAACAGAGACGCGCACTGTTCGAAGCGCTTTCCAGGGCAGCGAGCGTCGCACTCAGCGCGAATTTAACACAAGCAGCCTACACAGCGGCCGTTGCACAGGCAGTCAGACCCACATAACCAACACGAATTAGAAGGAGACGGGCGCGGAGTGTGTTTTGGGAAAGAAATTAAAGAAATTAAGAGTCTACGTTACGTTACCGTTCAGCTCGAATCAAATTGAATCGGATCTGCACAGTCTATATGCATTCACATACACATGTTGACGACGATGATGATGATGCCGGCTCAGTCGTCGAAGGGGATTGAGCGAACTGACAGATGGACAGATGGACAGACATGTCGCCATACAGAGAGACAGACAGACAGACAATTCAAACCAACTTAGTGGCACAAGACACAAGGGCAAATATTGTTTTATGCCATTTGACGTGTATTTGTTGGTGTTTTCGAATTGGTTTTTTTCCTGCTCAGTTTTGTTCTCATTGGCTTTCCCTCCAATAACAACAACAACGACATCATCATCAGCAACAACATTATCGTGTTTTGTGGGCTCATTACCATCGCCGCCGCGGCTGTGTTGTATTTCAGACGCTGCCTCGTGTTGCGCTCACCTAAGGCAGTTCCAGTAGCCTGACGCAGTTGACTTGGGTTTTTGAGCAACACATGTTGCACAGAAGGTGTGTGTATTTGGCTTAAAGATAATTCCAATTCATCCGTGCTGCATCAATAACACACTGGAAATTTTTCACTTCTGGTCTGTTTAGGGTTAAATTCCAAAAAAAAAATATAAAAAAAAATTTAAAAAAAACATGAAAATCTTCTTCAATGGAATTGTTTCATTGAGCCAGAAGAGACTTCAAGGGAAACTTTGGAAAGAAAATGTTATCCACTTTAAACGAGAGTGTGCCTTAATGGGTATTAAACCGATAATTTAATTCGATTGCATAATATTATTGAAAATCAATTGACTAAATTCGCAGGGCTTTTACAACGTAACAGTTCAAAGGATTTACTAGAAAAAAACATACTTGGGACGACGATTTTGCCATGCTCACAACATCCTGTATTGTTGTTTTGTTGGTGATTGTTTAGGTAAAAGCAAAACCGCAATCATGTACAAGCCGCCGCATTCCCCGGATTCGTCCACTGTGACTTTTTCCTGTTACCAAAATTAAAAAGAACCTTGAAACGTTTGCCACAATTGACCGCAATGAAGATCGCATCGCTAGAAGACCCAAAGGTCATATCAAAAATCACATATTAGAAGTGCTTCGGTGATTGGGAGTTGACTCTAAAAGAACACAGATACAATCACATGATATGTGCTTCTGAATGGGAAAATCATTTAATATAAGTCATTTTAAAATGTTGTATTCATTTTTTCCTATATCTGCGCAAGCCTTCTGAAACAGTATTAAACAGCTGTTAAAACCGCTTTTAACATCAATAGCGTTATGAAGTCACTTGACACGCATTGAATATGTGAGTTAAGGTAAAATGGCTTAAGAGTGTCGGCATGTGACACGATTGCGTGTCACTCGTGAGAACCGATCACAGTATATCCGGCAATCTGCCCTGCTATCACTCCGTTTCTAGATGGGGCATAGTTTGGACTTTACTGTTTACCCCACAAATATACCTCCTCTTCACTAGATGGTACTACAGTAATTTCTGGTTACGGTTAAGGACTGAGTTAAGATTGGAAATTCGCAGAAGTACCCTCCGTGTGGAGGTATTGCATATCAATATGGGAAACAGCTGCCAACTCCCAACGCAAGAGAGTGCAAACAATGCAAAATAAAACATTGCGCTTAATCAGGGGTTGTCATTGGTTTGTCACGAACTCAACTCTGTATGTTCAAAATGTTTAAACTCTATAAACTTGTCGATTATTCGATATTGATACAAGCGCACTGTAGGGCATTGTGAGAACTGATTGGTCCTTCATAATAATAACAGAAAATTTTCACAAATAAGACAAAATGGCCTAGAAAATGAAAGTGTATTTTTTTTGTATTTTGTGATTTTATTTAAGCCAGAGATGGATTTGCCTTAAGCCCCAAGTAGGCCCGAGCGTAGGGCGAGTAATCGTTACAAAGAATACACTGATGATAACACGACACAACAAACTCTTAAGTATAGTGGGCTGCGTTCAGAATGGGAATGAACCAATTGTCCTCTGATATGTATTTCGACGTATTTATATGGAATAACAGTGAGATGCACTCTATAAACCAACAAATGTTAGCAATAAGCCAGAGATCTGTGTTTTATTTTATAACGACATAACTATATTTATTAATCTATATCGATACAAGTTGACAAGAAAGTAAATTCCAAGACTGCAAATCCGCCTCTGATTCCAGCGTAACATTATTATTATTATTATTATTATTATTATTATTATTATTATTATTATTATTATTATTATTATTATTATTATTATTATTACTATTATTACTATTATTATTATTTTTATTATTATTATTATTATTATTATTATTATTATTATTATTATTATTATTATTATTATTATTATTATTACTATTATTACTATTATTATTATTTTTATTATTATTATTATTATTATTATTATTATTATTATTATTATTATTATTATTATTATTATTATTATTATTATTATTATTACTACTATTATTACTATTATTATTATTTTATTATTATTATTATTATTTTTATTATTATTATTACTATTATTATTACATTAATTAGAATCAAATAAAATCAGTGTCTCTTTAATTTCAGATCTAGAAAGTTCATAACGCACACTAGTTCGGGCATCTGAGATCACTATTATCAAAATTAATACATTTTCCAATGAATTTGCACCATAGTAAAATAATTTTAAGCAAAGCAAGATTTCCACACCTGCTTTCAGATCTCTTTTCCAGAGCAAAAGTATCGATGACTCGAGTCAGATGATCAATCGGACGTTTACTCTGTAATGGATCATCAATTCTTAATATTCTGCGAATTAGAGCATTACTAAGTGTTTACATTGCAGAGCTTCAGGGTTAGCCGTGTTTACTCAATAATCTCAATAGTGAATGTATAACAAAGTAAGACTCTCACTGAATTGAAATCCACCCTATTCAACAGCCTACCGAAAGCGAAAGAAAGCGGTCTAGCACAAATCATATGAGTCAAAATGTCTGCTGAAACGCAATTGAGCGCAAACCAAGAGTCTCTTCTACAGAGTGCTTGCTGCGACATCTGGTGCGCCTCTGAACATGTGGAATGAGCTCAACTGAACCCAACATGACCGATCCGATCTAGCTCACTTTTTGTTTATTTATCAACGGGTCAAAGAGACGAAAGCGAAGCACAAGTAATGTTTTTGTTGATACACACGCAAATAAAATGGAATTGAATGGTTTGGCTTGGGTTGGTTTGGCAGTAGCAGCAACTTAATTTGGTAAAAAAATTGGTTTTCTGCTTCCATTTGTGACTTTTATTTTTTGTTTTCAATTTGATTTGTTGGTGGCAGCAGATCAGAACGATTGAATTAAGCAACGCATGGAATTGAATGCTTTTCATATCTAGTTTGTTGTCATGCAATGTTCAAGAGATCGGGTTGTTTATTCATAAGAGTCGTTTGTTAATATAAAATTAAAACCAAATAGAATGTAATAATTTTGACTAAGAGCAGATATACTGAGCTAACTTAACCAAGTATAGCGCCTTATTGCTCAAACCGTGTAAAGAAGTCTAGAGGCATTATTCTAAATAATTGAACGAATTTAAGCGAAAACAGCACAAGCAAGTACATAAGACCAACATGGAGCCTTTTACAGGGTCCGGAGGCGCATTTCTCAGTACAGAAGCAAGAATTTTTATTCAACAAATATAAACATTTACGCAACTACAGTATACGGAAAAAGGCTGTCTGGAAGTTATGCTGAATGTCTTCACAGAAACTTACATTATTTTCGAAAAATATCCATGTGTGTTGCAAGCATTTAGATAGATTATTTCGTAAAATTTATAACTATATATTCCAAATGATGGTATTTTATTTATTCCAAACGAGTGGTCATGAAATAATTTTATTATGTCTTGTAATATTTTTTATTTAATTTTGTTTATTTCATTAATTTATTTATTTTTGCGTTTCAAAGTATTAAACATTTATTGTCACAACAATTAACGTACATGTCTCATCACGGCACACACGAGTATTTTTTTTGCAACATAGCGAACACACAAAAGGCCAGAAAATTTGAGATATTTTCGAATGAAACGCAGCGTTAAAATATTTATGAAGAATCCTCTGTTTCGTCACAAATAGCAAGACTTGCAGAAGGCTGAACTGATTTGAAAATACTGAAACTTATTTCGCAGTCGGAGGCGTCCGTGAGCACAACGCGCCGAGTGAATCTCTCTCAATTAGGTCTGAAGATTGAAATAAAGTCAACAGCGACGGTGCTGCCGACGCGCCCTACACAAGTCCGAAAATAAATTCAGTGGCTGGAAAATCTCTTGTTTTGCGACAAACAAAATTGAATAATGCGCGATCGAGAGTGGGGGAAAATTGCGCTTATTTCTGTGTTATGGCACCGGAAGTGAAGAGCGGGAAGTGTGCATTAAATTATTGAATGAATACATGAGGGGAAATCGTTTGAGTGTAATTCTCATGCGTCAGTCTTTCAAACATTGGAAAGTATGACTACATTGTAAAAAAAGAAAAGGATAATAATAACAAATGTGAGGACATTCGCTTTTTCTAAGATTCCTTAGCAATGATAAACAGGAATGCAAACTAATGCTTAATAGTCGATCAATAAACTCAAAGGTTTGAGTTATGGCGAATTTTCAATGGTATTATTATTATTATTATTATAATTGTATAAAATATTATAATAATATAATAATTATTATATACACGAGTAATATTGTTAAAAATATTGAAAGGCAAGGCCTGATAGTCACAAAAGGAATACTTCTTGTTTTATTATTGGGCGGTTTACAGATTGATTAATAGAAACCTGAAATGAAATTGTGTTAAGCTGTGGAATACCTGCTGTTAGAATTTAACTGAACACAGAGCAAAAATCCCCTGAATATTTCAACATTGTTCAGTTTGGCTACAATTCCGTGGTTTGCGGTGGGGCCGCAAAATTTAAATACAAGAAAACTGAATTAGAAAGATAATAGCTGTCTATCCGAGTTTATGGTAAAATCATAAGTTCTTTCAGAATTTGTAATTCATTTGCGACTGAATTCATAGCCGCAATAGTCCTATGCAGCACTAAATCATAGGTCAATGTGTTTTTATGAAAGTTTGTATTCAATTGAAATACATATATATATATATATATATATTTATATTTAACAGAACCAAAAAAATTTTTTTAGTGCACATCAAACGAGTGGAAATTTCTTTTGCTCTCACTCGAAATTTCACTCAATTTTGTGATTTCAAAAAACTATTGCATAGTTTTATGTGCAGTGAGAAAATGAAAATGCGCTACTTGCGCAGGTACTAGTTAAATGACGCGTTTGCGGGTACTATGGAAAATCTCACCTGGTTGCTGCATGTGGGCGTGTAACTTAGAAAATACCTTTATTATATGCTGAACATTTCGGTGTTACGAGTAAAGTCTGTTTTAAATTTTGCATCCTCATAGGTCATCGATATTACGGGTTTTTCATATGAAAAGTTTGTTGCTGAATGCTTTAGAGCGAAAAAAAACCAGTCCAGCGCCAAGGTGCAGGCTGAGCAACTAAGGCTGAACTAAGCTAAGCAGAAAATGCTATCGCAATCGTGGAAATCGGCCAACCGCACTCCATCATTATTGGCAGCGCCAACGTTTAAATGCCCCACTGCTGTCTAACCCGCTGCACCACGCGACTTCTGCTTTTTCGTCCTCACTTTTACGTACCACAACTCCCAAGGCGAGCGAGCATTCTTTAGGTCTTCGCTCGCCGTTGGCAACGTCCACTTGCATATTTCACAGATAATTGGCAATAAAAATTCATGTTAATGTGCAATTAATCATATTAGCAATTAACTCTTGGCTCAGCACACCGCACGAGTTCTCGTTTGTATGCTTTGGGTTACAATTAAAATTCGGGCTCGAGATGCAAACGCATTTTCGCGATTTTCAGATTAGGCGCTCGCATTCAATTGCAATTTTCACGGCAGCTTGAAATGGCAGAGAAAGAAGGCTTCATAAATTCACTAAATACTTTAACTTGTTGTCGTCGACAAGGCGATGTCACTTTTCAATTAAGTCAATATCGGAATAATAACAATAATCGAAATTTTGAAACATTCAACAAATTGAATTTTCTTTGTTTCTTGTTGTTGTAATCGTCGTGTTTTTAATTATTATCATTTTGGTTTTTCTAAATTATTAATTGTTTTCATTTTTGTGTGAGGACCATTAAGTTTGTGTTCTCCCTCGTCACTTGTTTTGTTCACTAATCGTTCTATTGTCGAAGCATTTTATTATGTTATGATGGGCCTTATTCACAGACAATACGGCCAGAGTGTGTTCATTTTTTGTATTACTGTGGTTGGCTGTGCATGTGACGACCCTCATTAGCTTCCTAAAATGTCGCTATTGTTCTGGCAATGCGACTGAGTCTGAGGAGCTGCTTAGTTAGCAATACAGTAGTCGTCATTAACACGCGCTAAGATAGCTTAAATACGATTTCGAATAGAGTTTATATAAATGTAATGAGTGAGCTTCAAACGATTGTGATGCCCTTTCTTTATGTCCAAAATTTATATGACACTTTATTGATGTTTTGAAAAACAAGTAAGACTTACTTTTGCATAATATAAATATTAATGCCTTCCAAAATTCAAAGTGCGTCTCGGATTACCTCACATTAAGCTGTTAACGGCAGCTTCAAATAAGAATGAGGCTGATCCTGGAATTTCTTTGCATCAAAAACTTACCCAGTGTAATGTGTGCTATGGCCCAAAATGAATTCAGCCACCATATTCATTGTTCAACTTCTTAAGAAACTATATAGGTATTTTAATACATAGAACAAGCCACATACAAGTTGTGCTGTTATCACTTTCTTTAAATCATGGTAAGACACCGAAATCAAAGTTCATGCACAACAGCCATTTAATCCAGGGTTTGTATTGTAATCGTTAGATAACCGCAATTATTTTGATAAAGCCATAGATATATACTTGGTGCTGGTGCAAACAATTCATATCTAAAATATTCGTTGATTACAATGTTTACTGTACCACTTGATGTTTGATGGTAGAGCACTGACAGGGGGACAGGACATGACATAGGGAATGTAAATGAGTTTCAAAAAGTCGGATAGTATCAACATAACCAAAATAATATATTATTTAATTCACTTAAATTTGCTAATTGGTAACATCTTTTCTCACAAGTTACTTTATCCAACCAAGAAAAAGTCCAATCTCATACGGTTATTTATTCAAGAAATTATAAGGAACCATTTTTTTGGTTTAAACCAAAAACATCAAAGAAGACGTGCACATAAGCATTGGAGCACCTCTACTAATTACTAATTCTGATAAGTATAAGATACAAACCTTTTCAAAGAACTGAGTTGCATTAAGCCGTCGACAGAGAGGAGGTATATCATCTTACCAAAAGGCCAACTTTTTTAAGCGATCGCCTACCAAGCGAACCACAGCCGTCTACTAAAACGCATCTAAGATTTTGCCCTTAAGCTGCGACTACAAAAGCCAGACAAGGTACGGTCACAACACATGATAATCTTCAGCTGATGGTGGCTCATTAAAGCCGCTTTGTGTGCCTCGAGTGGAACAGTAGCCGAGCTTAGATACGCGCAACACGTTCAGCGCCAAACGGCAAGAGGTGCTAACAAACGGATTAGCACGATCGATCGATCGATTGCTGGACGTTTGGAAGTGTGATAAGAACCGCCATCCCAGTGCAAAGCCAAATTGAGGTCGTATGATCGCGTGACCCATATTAAGCATAATTAATACAACTCAACTAAAATTAGAAGGAAGGTGGGCCCGGGCACTGATCACAAATGATATCAAATGATTCCATGTGCAGCTTCAGCAGCTGATTTATTTGTTATACGACTACATACAATACATATGCAAACGGACTAGTGGTACAACAAGAAAAAAAGAAAAAAAATTGGTAAAAATGCGTTAACAACACAATATAAATCAATCAAAACCGTACAAGTTCATTGACAGCTCACACAGCTTGCTGCATGAGGCACAAGACACAGCTGTATGGAACGATGTGATGGAACGCCTGATTCAAGCCAAGTCGAAACGAAACTAAGCCAAACGAAGTTGTAGCATTCCAGATACATGACCGAGAGTGCCAGACGCGCACATGTAGATCTATCGCTAGCCTGTCATATTGTGGACCACATTGTAAGTTATGATTAGCTCACGCTCAGCTCGAAGATTTAAGACCGGAAACACATGCAGGCAAGCAGACAGACAAAAAGACAGACAGACAGACCGACCGACAGATTGACGTACAGAGACTCAGGCTATGAGCTTAAGAAGCTGAGAGTTCGGCTGTGCCTTGGTCGACAAGCTCAACATGCGACTTGTTTTGGCCGGGCTATAATTCAAACTGAATCGATCGGAGCAATGTTTTTTTTGAGTGATCTCCCTCGCTGCCATTGAAGTGTGCGCATGCGCAGGTTTATTTGTACTGCAGATCTTGTGTATAACCATAAGGCTTATTGATTTGTTTTTGGTATCACCGCACCCGCATAGGCCACAATTTTTTAAAACGATTCTCCTAACATAAATTTCCCTTTCTGTCGCATAGATGTTATGCCCAACATGTGAACTTGTGTTCACAACAAAAGTTGTTTAGTAACTAAAAATCGTACAGTAACCTGACATTGGAAATTGGCCATAAAACATCAGATATTCCAAATACCTATGGACTAGTAATAGTGTTGAACGACTTAGATGATGAACTGGTGTCCAAAATATTAAATAAGCTAGTGAGCCCAGCCTGTCCTGCATCGAGCCGTATTTTACCATGGAGAGGAAATGTTTCAAAAACCACAGTTACCAGAGTTTTGGAGTTATATTTCCATATCTGTAGATACAGAATGAAGAAGGTGTACTTTTTGATGGTTTATTTTAGTAGCTTTGAACCTTTATTTCGAGAAATTGGTAGCTACGGTTGGCACGACACTTTCTCCAAAAAAAGATTCCAATTCCGCCACTGCGAACAATTCTACTACTGTTTTTGTCATCGACGACAAACTCGACGTTCGTAAACTTGAGAAATCACTCACGACAATTTATGCTCAATTTAAATAAGTATGGTGTTACGAGATTTTGGATTTTGGACGATATGACGTTTTACAACTAAAAATTTCAATGAAAACATACTGGTAGTTTGAATTGGTTAAGCGGAGAAAATTATTTATATATTTATACTTATATTTGTTGCTTTAGTCTTGAAGGACTAAATTGTTATTAGGTAACCCGCGCCAATCCCAATTTCCAATACAATGGAAAATTCATCGAATTTTTCTACACCTATCTAATTAGGGTGGTTGTGATAGTGATCGTAGGTAGTGGCTGTTCATGCTTCATGGATGTGCAGTTGAGAGTTTGCAAGGAACATCAATGACAAGGCTTAGATCTAGTTAATAAGGAGTTAGCGTCACTGGTTGGAACTTGCTAAAATTGTCCATTTTATAGCCAGTTCGGCTTGGCCCGTAATCCACGTTTCACCATGACAACAATTTTTAGACTTTAAAGGAGCTTCAGGTTTTTATTATGATAGAGAGAGAGAGAGTTTTTAGATTTAGATTACATAATACTAGATAATAGAAAATCGAATGGAAGCTGTGATGTACTATTTACACAACTTCTCTGTGGAAGCAATAAAGAAATGTAAAAATTTCCTTTCAAGTGACCCATGAGTACTAGAGACATATAGTAAGCGCTTAAATGAAACCTTCAAATGCAAGTGCAAAGTGCTTTCGGCTTGCTACTAAAATTAGCTTGTTTAAGCCCTGGCTTTCGAAATCACAGACAAAACCCACGCCCATGGTTTCCAACATTATTTGACGACGACGTTTTTCGACAGTACGCTCGGTAGTCTCCTCATGGCTATCACTCAAAATGAGTGCGCCTGTCTAAGCTAAGGCGCGACAGTACAAGATTTAAAGCGGAACTCCTACATTGACATCCCAAGCGGTCTTAAATCAAATCTGCACCTGGCAGAAAAGTGCTACCGGTGTGGCTTTATGCTGTCCTATTGCCGTCCTTCCCACACAACTAGGCGCGTGCGCACTGTGGCACAACCGAGTTACCCTGTTGCCTAAAGCCGGGACATGTTTTTCTTTTGTTTGGCACGCAAATTTCTTGCACCAGCAACAAAAAACAACCAAAGAACAGCAACAAGCAAAAGGCTGCCGAATTGCACGACCCGCGCGTCTCAGCCGTCACTGTGAATTTTCAACTCCACGCCTCCGTCTAACAGTAAGCGAAAGATGTCGTTCGCGTCGCCGAAATCAACGTTCGCTAGCTTCTAGCCGTCCCGTTCGGCTGTTTACTGGTCTGCACTCCTTTGGCTGAGAGAGCAGAGAGCCAAAAATGGCTTTGGTTTGCTTTTTCAAGCATCTGTCGAATTACATGAAGGCTTTCCTGTTCTTCGCGTTGAACTACGTTTTCGGTTTTATGCTGTATTTATTTATGCTGTACATACAGTTACATTCGCTTTTTCGCATGTTTTTCCAAGGTTGAGAAGGGTTCATACGCATTATGAGTTTACAATAAAGTCAAGGGAATTTCGGAGACCCCATAAACTAGACATAATGTTGAGGAACAATAAATCCATTATTTTTAGTTGGTCATTTTTAGTATGTTATAATTCGTAAAGTATTTGTGAATTTAATTGTACTGAATAATACTTGCGCTTGTTAGAAATATGTGATTCTACTCTAAAAAAGGTTAATTCATTTGTGAGATACATTATGTTAAACATGAATGCCAATACGGAGAAAATTCGGTATATATTAAAATTTTTTTTGATAAAGGCGAAAATGCAAGCAAGGCGGCTGAAAATGTGAATAATGCTGTCGTAGCTAATTATGCGCAATTTTGTTTTCGACGATTTCAATACGGAGATTTCGACGTGGAAGAAGCAAATCGTAGACCTGTCGTTGAACATTTCACAAAAATCGTGGAAATAATTTAAGCAGACCGGCATGTCAGCAGCAGAAGCATCACCCAATAAACCACTTATATAAACCTGGATTTAAAAAGAAGCTCCATCTATGGGTTCCACACGAATTTTCACACAAATCACACTGCATCGAATTTACATCTAAAGGGATGGTGACTGGTGATGAAAAGTCTCCAGTCGTGGTTGAAACGCGGTAAAGCAGCTCAAAGTGTGTGCAAGCGAGGACTAACAGCCCGGAAGCTTCTGCTGTGCATTTGGTGGGACAGGCAGGGAGCTGCTACCTTTTGGCACAACAATTAATTCGAACCTCTATTGTCAACAATTGAAGCGTTTAAAGCTGGCGATTGCAAAGAAGCGTGCATAATTGGTCAATAGAAAAGGTACTGTTTTTCACCAGTGAGTACAGGATCTTAGGTAACTCTCGCCTCCGTCTGGCTTAAAAATTAGAGATCAATTTCGTGAGAAGGAAACATCATATAATCATATATATTTGTACAATAAATTGCGAGTTCTGTTTAATTCATATTATGAACTCTACTTTTGTGTATAAATTGGTTCGTCACTAGCTTAGCCAGCTCAAGGGGGTCACTTCACAGACTTTTATACGAAAACTTCACGGTAGTTCCAATATTTCGACGCGGGGACACCGCGTTCTACGATGGAGATTAAAGAAAAATATGTAAGAGAAACAGAGAAGGAATACAACGCAGACGTACAAATTTGGTGTTTGCATTTGGAAGTTGCTTGAAAATGTAGAAATATTATCTCCCTTGAGCACGCACAAAAGTATTGCGCTTTTCGTTGTGTTCTTTTTGTACATGATGTTCACGTGTGATGACGCGTCATAGTGTCATCGCGTTATCGCGACATAGCATTACCTATCATTCTTCGTGTAGCATTCCAGCTTTGAGTCGAAGTTATGAACTAAAAACAAAGTCGTTAGTAGTGTATGTAATGAATACAACAACAAGAGGAAGGGCATGCGCTGTTGTTTTTAAATAGTTTCACTTCTACCATGCGTTAACTGCTCACAAGATTTTTTTTCTGGCATGTAGATATAGTCAACTCGAGTGTAACATCTTGAATCCATACATTCAAGGTAATTGATATTGGTTATATTACTTTTATAGCCTTCGTACTTTGATGGTGCGCACTACTTTTCCCCACAGCTTTCTATTCTCGGAGTTCTATTTTATGGCCTGAATAGATTGCTAGGGCTGAATGCTACAGGGGAAAGGCACTGCCAAATCTCAGATCGAAATCTGAACCTAAATATAAATTTCTTTATAGCAATTATTTTTTCATATATTAATAGTTAATGTTAAATAACATTGTCAATGATTACACTCACAGAAAACACTCATAGTAAAAATAAATATGTTCATAGTTGATTTAACTATGCAACCATTTGGCTGATTTCATAGTTGTATTAACTATAATACACTTTGAGGAATTATGAAAATATTGGGAAACTTATACAACTATAAAGCATATTTAATTTAACATGTAATACACCTTGCTTTTAATATTCCATATTTAATTTAAGTTGACACATATTCAATTTAATAATTTACATATTAAAGTTAAAAATAAATATGTGCAAAGTTAATTTAAGTTTTGTGAAATCTTAAATTGAAGTGCGCTACACCTTAAATCAAATAGCCTCTCACTTAATTTATTTTATTTTACATATTTATATGTATATAAATCATTCAACTGGTTTATTATAACCATCAAATTGAAAAAAGTGTCCAATAGTTAGCTGAGACGTTCTATTTGACTAGGCAAGCTGTTTATAATATTATTAAGGGAGCAAATAAAGCAAACAGGCCGGCCAAGCAAATTATCTCAGCGGGCTGAACGCCGTTTGGTAGCAAAAATCCCAAAATTTGGACAAGATTCCTTGCTACTGAATTCTAGGAACAGTGTGGTGTTACCGTTTCCCATGAAACCCTACGACAAGCTCTGAAAAGGAACCAATACACTTCGCGAGTTGACCGAAAAAAACACTACTTTCTTCGCTGCATGTGGAAAAACGCTTCACCTTCGCTTCAATGCATGTAGGCATTACTGCCTAGAGTTACTGGGATGACGTCATATTCTGTGACGAAACGAAAATTATGATGTATTATAATGAGGGACCCAAAAAAGTGTGGCGTAAGCCTTTAAAGTCATTAGAAGTGCAGAATGTCATAGCGACGGTAAAATTTGGAAAACTTTCATGCATGGTGTGAGGGTTGGTGAAGAGAATGGAGAATACGATGGATGTTCAACAGTATTTGAATATTTTAAAGTGCCAATTGAGGAAAAGTACAAGCAAATTTGGATTCATTCTGGATAACAAACCAAAATTCAAATTTTACCAAGCCAATCATCACAAAAATAAAGCCCATTTAGTGAGAATGTGGCTGCATTTTAACACCGGAAAAGTGTTTGGTACGCCAGATATCCTGACCCCAACCCAATTGAAAATTATTGAATTAAAAAATGGTCATATTTAAAGAAAAAAGTGGCAGGAAGGCAACCAACAATGCGAGCAGCCCCTAAAAGTGCAATAGTGGGGAAATGGGGGCGAATTACACGGGATTACGTCTTACTTAAACTAGTTTATTTTATGAAATGACATTTAAAAGCCTTGGTAGACACCAAAGGAACACTTACTAAAGATAAAAAGTAGTTTTAGTAGATTTTTTCTCTTTTCTTTCTATATTCCGTTTTGTCAAAACATTTTCTTGGTACTCGAAAATAACAGTTGTTTTAGTCTCCCTTTTCTTTCTCTGCTTCTTTCTTAAAACTGTGCTAATTTTCGATATATATTTGTATAAATTAAGTTAATAAACCGTAATCAGTATACAATTTTTTAAAAACCCTATAAGTACCCTCGACTTAAAGTTGCAAAATAGTACTTTTTTATGATGTCTAAACACTTTCTTGACAACCTGTATGTACATAGATATAATTGCAAATACAAATGCATTCTTAAATTTAAGTGTACAAGAGTATGCATTTACATACATATGTAAGCATATATACACATTGACATTGACAAACTTCGTCTTTCGGTGAGCGAAGACCGTCGCTGTGTGTAAAAGAGTAAAACAATAAAGTGCAGACGTATGTATCTAAAGACTTAAAAACAGATCAGCGAAGTGTAAGTATGATTATAAAAAGTTAAAAAGTGCAAAATAATATATGTAAATATGTGCCAATTATAAATTTAGATGTGCACAAAAAATATATAAATACATAATTCATTTAAGCATTAGATAAATAAGCGTGAACAATTAAAATGCAATTAATGCATTAGTGTGCCGACCAAGTTACCAAATCACCCACGCTAACCACCGAACCCCCTTCGAAAGAAATAGAACATAAACCCCACGTAGGCCTCAAAAACACTGTTGAGTCTCGAATTGGTGACATGATTCTGTTTAAACACACAATCAACGGCTCTATCAACAATTCCTTTTTAGTTCCATTAAAAAGTAACGAGATACCAGTTGTGCTCAAAGAGCAAATTGATTGATATCAAATTGATAATTTATATATATTTTACCTGTTGCAGCAAAACCATTGGTAAAAATAGTTAAATCAAAGTGTAAATAGTTAGATTTACTACGCCTTTTCTCTGAGTGTATGAACAAAACTGACTTCCTCAATAATAGATTACTGTAAGCTTTACCCCTCCTGAGTTTTTTTTGTACTACACTTTGAGTATTTTAAAGCAGATGGTGTGTGCAAATGTCTATGATCAAATATTCGCAGCTGTTGAATATGAAATTATCATACAATGCGTTAACACTAATCGCGTGCTAACAAGATAAATGACTCCCTGTTAAAGATCTTGAATTTGTCTTAGGAGAGCCTAAGGGCGTCGTAGACGACGAATCATATTTTGAATATGGTATTTCATATTTAATCCGACACATAATCCAACGAACAATGGCGCCTGTTGTGAGGTCTCAGTGCGGTTTGGTGATGACCACACACCTGTGCGTCAGTCACGGAAGACAGAATTTTTAATCGTCTTCAGAGAAATACAATAAATTTAAACTAAGATGTGTCAATATATCTCTGATTTATTGACTTGCGTCAACTGTAACTGGACACAGGCGCTAATCCAATATCGAAGCATTCGCCGACAGTACCCACCAAGGAGGTCAGATCGAACCGACTTTGTTGTGCTAATCAGTTGCACAGTTTATGTGACAGTTTAAAGTATGCCACACAAGGTGTCACCGCTGCAGATCGTCGATCAAGCTTCACCCGCTCGCTTGCCGTTGTACCGATCCACTTCAGTTTGAGATTTCCGTTTTTGTTTTGTTTTGATAATTCAATCAACCGCTATGCAACACAAACTTGATTTTCCGATTGTCTGTCGTCGTAATCGTCGTTGGACCACCAGCAGCAGAAGCAGCAGCAACAGCCAGTCCGCTTGCTGTTAATCGCACCGCCGATCTGGAGAGCATTGATCGCCAGTGGAGTGCGTGTGGTCGACCCGATCGATTTTATGTTCAACTTTATTGTTAATTGAAATTTATCTAGTTTAGTGTGTCGCTTTTATTTTGACGCTCCCAAAGAGCGTCGCTATTTCAAACGATTTCATGTCTCACTGCGACTTGCTTGGTATTCAACAGTAAGCTTAGTGCTGATCCTGATTTATCACATTTCTTTAGGTTACTGATTTATATCTTATATTTTATATTTGAAACCCGGTAGCTATCAGGCTCTTCTGCTACAGATGATTAATAAGCTTTGATGATGATTTTTTGACGCAATAAAAAGTTATTCTTATGACAATGTGAGCGCTTAACAGCCGTGGAATGTCAACGACAACATAAGAAGATAAGTGAAAGGGCTGTCGTCAATCTATCGGTCGTCAACATATCTTAAAATGAAGCTGCCTACGATCAGCTTATGTGATGTGCCAATTTGAGAAACTACTACCGGGATGGCCTGTGTTCGTGTTTATGGTTTTGGCTGGTAGCAGTCAAACAGAATGTTCTATTCACTTTGTTTTAGAAGATTACAATCAGATATACTTTTAGTATAAGCTCTGAAACAAAAGAAGAGAACACTGCGGAGCAGTAAACGACTTATTTATACATAAGTAGGTGCGCTTTATGGCTTCTATTCGAGTTCCTTGAGGAAACTGCTGTTAATTTCTGAATCGACTTGATTCAGTTGGTCTTCAACTTTCCCGATTGTATACTGGAAAGGCGACAGCAATGTGCTACCCGTGCCCGACTTCCCTGAGAGTCGGAAGGTGTTGTACAACAAAATGTTTTCTTTTTGAAATTTTTAAATATTAAGGAAAGCTTAATAATACGTTACGTTAATAGGCTATCCCTACCCCAATATTTATTAACTGATTTTCGAATTTTCGCAGCAACTTTGAAGTCCTCCTTCTTTAAATTTATTCTTACAATCAACCCGATTGTCTAATTTAACTAGTGCATATGCGTATTAGCTTTATGTGTTTATTATATCCTCAACATAATCCAAGTGTATATATTTTACCATCTTCTATCAAATTTATGCACACAACAGATCACTTTTTTCAGATTCATGCCATCGCATTAAAAGTGGTTTTATGAATGGTCGGTTGCATGCAATTCCTTTATGGTCTTCATTGGGCACCTGGAAGAGAGAAAAGCCATTTGCAGAACATGTGTATTGACAATTGAATCAATCTTTATGGCATTATATGGTTTTGACTGCGGGGCGCTTTAAAATCGCCTTAGCTCTTGCCAGATGAAAGAATTGACTGAAGAGTTTTCAATGGAGAAAACATAAACAAGAAGTCAATGAAAACCAGAACCGGGAACTCCAGTAAAAGTCTTTGCCTAGTTTTACTGGTTTGTCAATGTTTTGTCCAATTACACGTTTTTGTTCTTGCAAAACGTAATTATTATAATTATTATTATTTCTTTTTTCGCCGAGTTTCATCATTGTAACTGAAAAGTGTGGGGCAAATGGACAATGTATGAGGTCTATTCCTATCAAACTGTGGCTAGTTTCTGTGTGTAGGGTTGGTTGAAGTTGGCTGTAAATATATTTGTAGCATCTATATGTCACCTGTTCGATTGCCGCTTCAATAAGATTTTTTCATGTCAACTATTGTGCCAAAAAAGAGCATTCGCTGTCGATACTCGTAGAATGCTTATCGAAGTACACGGCGAACTTTGTTTTTGAGAAAGAATATACAGGGGCTGGTTCCAACGATACATAAACGGTGGTTTCGATCCTGACAACAGTGCGGGAGGTAGACCTGAAGAAAAGTTCAAAGACGACAAATTTCTAGTATTATTTGATACGGTTTCATGCCAAACTCAGGAATAACTTAGAGACGCAATAGAAGTGTATAAAAGTCTACGAGCCATGGGTAAGATTTAAAAGGATGAAAATTGGTACTATACGAATTTATGAAAACAGATATGGAAAGACGAAGATATACTTGTCAAGTTTTTATTGTATCGAATCGTTACTGGCGATGGAAAATGGATGTGTACATCGAGGCAAACCATCAATATCGCAGTCAAAATCGAAAATCTGGCGAAGGAAGAGTTTGCCCTAAATCTGGATTGCTGGTTCATTAGGCTAAAATATAATTCATTCATTGAAATATAAGTAGATTTGACTGGTGCCTAGAAAATTGACCCTCAATAACAAAAGAACAATCTACAGACGAATAGTGGCCCCTATTTGGCGTTATGTTATACAAATCTCGGGTACCTCTTTTCCAGCAACATTCAGAAGATCCAAGCTATGCTGCATAACTGGCGTTCCCTGGTTTGTCCGCATGAGTATGTTAACTGTTCTGGAGGAGATCCGTCAAAACTGTCACCGATATCACAACAGTCTGTAATCTTATACAAACAGCCTGGTCAAGGCCTTCACCACTGGCGTGACTATTCTATTAAAATCATTATAATGTTTTATACAAGTAATATAATGTACTATTAAGTTCACAAGAAAAAAAAATTTGTTTCGGAGTGGCCGAAGTAAGCTTCTGCTTTGTTTGGCTCAGTAAGAAGAGAATTACGGCGCCATAGAGTACTCATTTAGTTTTCCACCGTGCCATTGAGTAAACTTTCCACTGAAATGCATAATTTTGTTAAAAGACTAAAATTATATGTATATATAACCCCGATTTAAACAAAAAATACATATACCATCGACAGGTATTCGTGTGCAGATGTGAACCATGTACTTGTCGATAGAATTTGTGGGGAATTGTGGGCGTAAAAACAGTTAAAAGTTGTCAGAAACCCATCTACAGGAAAATACTACACACCAACATATTACACAAACACATATTCTTCAACTCTCAAACAATGTTCTCGACCATTCATATTGCCACAATTGCCTTAACGCATGTGGTTTCGTAGCGTAGAATAACATACTACAATACAATATTATGACGATCATTTGCTCATGACTATTACCTTTTCTGCCTTTGTTAAGCCACGAGCCGAACACACGCAACGCTTAGAACACTTTGAAACTATTTTGCAGTCTCGCCTGTTTCATTGCTTCCTACAAATATTCATTGTCAGAATTGGTTTTATCCAAATGACTGGCGTTAGTGCAGGTAACATAGTATAAATCAAGTCTATAAAAATAACGACGGTGGCAAACCTTCTTTACAGAGGGTATGTTACAAAAGTAAAGCATAAATTACAATTATTACTGAATAAATATACTTTAATAGATTTTAATAGACAGTAAGTGATAAAAAATGTTTGCTAGATTTTTGATAGAGTTGCTCATATAGAAAAGCTTTTTACACTATTTTTTACCGTTTTTTAACGTCTCCTCCTGAAATGAAGAACAACGTGATAAGCTGCATTTCTGGAATCTTTTTGGAAAATGATGAAAATTGTTACTATTATGAAACACAGCATTTTTGTAATAGTGTAGCTTTCAATGTGCACAAGACTAACAAAAATGACAAAAGCTTCATAATTCAACTAATATGAAATTTTTAGATACAGTGCACAGAATAGGGTGGTTAGGAGGCTAATTGATAGTTGAATTTCATGGTCGCGTTTGTTAGACAGAAGAAAGATATTGGAAGAAAGAGAAACAGATAGAGAGAGAGAGAGGAAATGTGAGTTGCAAGAGGTATTAATTATTGACTTGACTTGCGTACGTTACGCATTACATGCGTTAATGCAATTCTGATAATGGATGTTCAGGAGCACTTGAATCGCGGACCTATGCCTTTAAATAAGTGGTATTAAACTGTGTTGTGTTATCGCTATAGTCGTTGAATTTCAATCTCTGAGCGAATTTCGATGAGCTGATGGAATTGTTCTCAATATTTAAATCACAAAGTGGGACGAACTCCTTTTCTTTCAAAAAAAATTTATTTCAAAAACTATAGGCTCACTGGTCTTAATATAATCATTCATCCATCTCCGTAAAATTCTCTCTACTATAATATTTCCTTTAATGAATTACCATCCACTGATTCAACAAGGAATATCTAATCTTTGCAACTGATGCTCTCAGATAATAAAATAAAATGCTGTATAGAAGAAGAGAGGCAACAAACTAAGCCACCATCCTTTGTATTTTAGCGCACCTAATCCCATTTTATGACCTACTTAAGCGCCAAGTGTCTGACGCCTCTCTGCCGACGTGTCTGTTGAACAGTGTTGCGCGAGGCATGCAACGCATCCCAATGAGGGAGATCGCACAAGTTCGCCAACAAACAGTTCGTTGGACCATCATAACGACGACACGTACACGGATTAATCACTAAATTAATTGAAACGATATTCCACAAAAGTCGATAACAGCGATAAAACGAGGACAAGACAATCGGTCAGGCAGGGTGGAAAAATGTTGCCGTTGATTGCATTGATATTGATGATGAACGGTTTGATGGTGTTGATCAACATGTTGCTAGAATGACGTGTTTGGCATTTTAAAGATATGTGTATGTGTATGAGCATATAATATTGTATGTGGCAACATCGACAAGCACTCAAAAACTAATACGTTATAATTGTCTAAAATGGCAGTTTGGCAGTCTGTCGATCAATCGATCGCTCGATCGCTCGACGGCTCGCAAGAACGACCGCACGAAACACGATCATTACAAACTTGAACTGTTGGCATGTAACATTTTGGCTAGTAATCAACGGAATGTTCCGCAACACTTGATTACTTCGCGAGTTTATTATCCAGTTTTTTTGAGCTGTGCAACCCTTGAGCACAGCTCAAAACGCTGAACGAATTAGAAACGAACACCGCCAAAGTAATAACTTTTAATTAAATTAAAACTCCTTCTGTTTGGATTTTAATTCGCTTTGCTGCCAGCACGAGCAGCATTGGCTGCCAGTCAACAGCCGACAACTAACAACCGACAACACAGCAACACCGTAACTGCAACTGCAACTGCAACAAATCGTGATATTATCAAGTCGCGTCTACAAGCGGCAACAACTACAAATGAGTCTTCACGCTTGTGCCTCGGTGGCTCTTCTTTTGCTTCTTCATCTTCATCGCTCGGGCTCTATTAAGCGAGTGTACCTCATGACGACAGGTGTAGACAAACAACAACAACAATATTGAAACAACAACAACAAGAACAAGACAGCAGCAAAACGTGTCTACGTTACGCCATTTCGTTTCACGTTTCGGCATATTAACAACGCTCTATGCCCTCTTTCCACTGACGACTGATCCGATCCGATCTTTTGCTGATCTGATCGCTCAGCCGTTGTTGTCGATCGTCACTTGGCATACTTCTGTTGTTGTTGTTGTTGTTATTTTTAATATGCGCTGGTTTCCCATATTTATAGTCGATTTTTTTTGCCTAGCGTTCCTTGCTTTGTCTTGATCGTTTTTGATCGTAATCGCAGTTTATCTGCATTGCCATGGCTTCGGTTTATGAAAATATATTGTGAACGACTTAATTGATCAATTAAAAATTAATACAAACTTTGTGTTGTTGTCATTTTTGGGGCGCTTCAACGTCTATCAGGCAAACGCTTCCTCATTGTTCGTGGTCTTGAGGTTTTATATGTACATATCTAGGGGTGTGCATAATATTCGATCGATTACAAAGAGCGATTTCCTGTAATTGGAAAATCAGTTAAAGTTATCAGTGTATAACTGATAGTATAGATGTTCGATAGTTTTAACACATATGAACTCGAAAAAGTCATATCAATAGACGTAGCGCAAGATACAGATATGGAGATATTGAACGAAGACAATGAAACTGGAGTACAAATTCTATGTGACTGTGATAGCTCAGATTTAATTGCATAAAACAGGCCATGCATATAGTGGCTAGTTCTATATATCCACCCATTAGCAATAATGACCGGAAGTAATCAGAGATTTATTTCACACTTAATCTACTTTTTCACATAATATACTAATTAGTCCTTAGAAAATCCGAGAGATGGCATTCGGAGCATCGATATCATTTTTCAAAGTTTAGTCCATCACTAAACAGCTGTTGAAGTCTCAGTAATTAGACCATATGCTTTTATTTTCAATGTCAATTGAATCTCTGTGTATTGGAAAAAATGGAAAAAAGTGAGTTTCGCGCGGTGATTAAACACTTTAAATTTAAACACTTTAATTTAAAAGATTTAATTTAATTTAAACACTTTAATTTAAAAGACTTAACATCGCAAGAAATCAAATCTGAGCTGGATAGAGTTTATGGCACATCTGCTCCTGCATTTGCAACTGTTTACAATTGGGTAATTGGGTAAGTTTAATCGTGGCCGTACATCCACAAGAGATTAACATACTTCGGGACGTACATTGGAGGTGGCCACGATAGAAAGGATGGAGAAAAACCAAGATATCCTTTTGTTATCGAAGAATAAATTGTGCGTTACAAAAGTCTCGGCAAGGCCAGTGACTTCCTTTTATTACCTGATTCACGTCGAACTAGGAGGACATCAATGAAACAACCGCCAATTTTTAGTCTATATGATAGAAATAGATGGAGAAAAAAGAGGTAATGTGCCTCACATAAATAAGCACATTATTGAAGTGAAACGGCTGCACAAAATAGTAGGAATCAAGTTATAAAACAATTACCATAGTTGTGTTCTACAATACCTATTATTTATTTAATTCATTATTTTGTAAGACAAACGTTGCGATATGTAGCTAATACAAGCAACACGACCTTGCCTGTGCGACTTGAACAACTTAGACGTACAAGAAATTTTTGTTTTGAAAGAATATTATTTATAATTAATAATCTAAACAATTGGGGCAAATAACGTAACTCATTCACCGGCGCTTGAAAATGTCCGACTTTGTGTCTGACCCTTTTTTTTGTTGTATAATGCATTTCATATCTAGATAGAATAGATCGAAAGAAAGAATTTTGTTTGTTATATATTTTGTTCATTTGTATGGAAAATTTATTTATAACGGTAAAAGTACAATATATTATTCTACAAGTTTTAAATATTAAACAAATTGAGTTTTGTTATATATATATTATATTACTATTATTATATATTATATTACCCATTTTTCCTTGGGTAATTTAAATATAAATACAATAATGTAAATAATTAATTAAGCTCAAAATATTTATATCTCAGCTGTACAGAAAGTCTAATCTCTGATTAATTGTTAGTTGTTAGCTTTAAGAAATATTATCAATGTTAATACTTATAAATGGCGAATAAAGCAAATTTTTAAATAATAATATCTATTGAAATATAAAATATGAGGTCATTTTTCATCGTATTTATTTTTGTACGAATGGCTTTTTCAATTGTGGGCCACCCCAATGACTTTATTATTAGCGTTAAAAGCTTCCTCAGCTGTTGTCCTTACAGTTCCTTCCATTTCGTGGTTGACTTTAAGCTCCTCTTCAGTCAATTCTTCTGTGTCAGTGATCTCGGTATCGTCATTCCATTTGCCACCATCATTAATGGTGTACCCAGGCTGTAAACTTAAATGCCGTTAAATACATAAAGCTTGCAAATATTTAATGTGTTTCCTGTGTTAACACACGTTAGGCTCGAAGTTGTGCATAATTAGAACCCTTGTTTCCACTAAGACACTATTTTCTCGAAGAATTTTATATTTCACAACTCTTCGTGAAATATCGTCATTTACCAGGTTAGCAAAGTTCAAAATGTTATTCCATGATTTTGAAACAGTTTCTTTACTCAATTTACTCCAGGCTGCATTTAAAAAAGATACTGCAACCTTAAATGTATTTTTTTATGGACTCATGTAAATCTCATGAATTGTTAAATACAGAAGTCAATAAAAAAATTCTGTAATGCAACTTGGCTACAAGAATTATATTTGGATCCATCGCCTGAATTAGGGGTGTTACATTCGGAGGCATATACAGTGAGACAATCAAAGCATCTTCTGAATGTAAATCCTCTCATCGGGGTTTAATGGAGCATTATCAGTATGAATCAAAACTTTAACAGTTAGTCCTAACTCCATTTAAATCGATTTGTCCTACAATTGAAAACTTGATATTCTGCGAAACATGAGACCAGCCTTCGAAATGTGTTGAAGTCATCCAAGCTGGCTTGGAACTTTTTATTCGACTGGACAGGTATTTTTGAACACATGACGCTTTCCCATGAATTACATTTCGATTTTATGGTTTTTTTTTTTTTTTTTTTTTTTACATTGACATTGTAGGTACTCAATGACCACACACTGATCTCACATGGGGCAGACCCAAGTGGCATCAAAATTCACCCAGTCATATAGACTGGGCTCAGCTGGTGTTAATTGCTAAGTTCTTTGGTGAACATGCTATACCAAAGCTAATGTCTACGTGTTAAATATTTGGCTACAGATAAAAACATCATCAGCCTCTAATAAACATGCAATATTAAACTAAATCTAAGACTTAATTTAGAATTCAATACCTAAAATGATATAGACAATTCAATCAAAAATTTAGATTACAAGTTTAGAAAGTAAGTTATGCATTAATTCAATTAAGCCAATAATGTAGAGGTGGAAATATCAGAGTTTAGAAAATCACGGCGAAGCAAAGTCTCAACGAAAACAATAATGACAGAACTGATAGAAAAACTTCTAAGATAAAATGAAGAAAGTTTACACTTTAGCCTAGCCTTCTAATACTTTGAAAGTGTAGTGGAAGAAGCAGAAGATGAAACTGAAGCAGTGACTGGTAAGGTTACCTGCGAAAGCCTAGTTTTTTTCTTAGGAATAAACTCATGGACCACCATATGTGCAGGCCAGAAATTAGCGCCACAAATGACAGAAAATACTTCAATACCAACTGAAAGCTTGAAAGAAGAGCCTTCTCTAGGGCTAGAAAAATTAAACTTATGAATATTAATATTCGAAGTGTTGCATGCTTTTGATGATATATAGCGTGCAACGTCGTCACAGGTTGTCTCCTTATCCAACCTGGAAATAAAAACATGTTTACGAGGATCCAGCACCTTCAAAATACATGGCACTGGAGTCGAGGCAGTATTGGACTGCGAAGAACTCTTAGGGGGCGACAAAGTACGGGAGGAGTTAGAGACTTTAGTAGAAGATGAAGCAGAAGTTACAGTAGTAGGACAGGGAGTAGAGCAAGATGAACAATTAGTGGAGGGAAAGTTGAAAGCGACAGATGAAGTGGTAGTAGAGGGGATATTGGTAGAAGGAGCTACTGGAATTGGAGCGGGATGGGATGATTGGTTAGATATTGAAGAAAGTACAGAAGAATAAGTGGGTAAAGGTTGGGAAGAAGGGGAACAAGTTGGAGAAGTTGAAGCTGAAGTCACAGTAGTAAGACATGGAATAGAGGAAGTCGAACAAGTAGTGGAGGGAAAGTTAAAGGCGATAGATGAAGAAGTAGTAGATGGCATAGTGGTTGACGGAGCTATCGGAATTTGAGCGGGATGGGACGATGGGGTGGATATGGAAGAAAGTACAGAAGAGTGACTGGGTAAAGGTTGGGAAGAAGAAGAACAAGTTGGAGAAGTTGAAGTTGAAGTCACATAAGTAGGACAAGGAATCGAGGAAGACGAACAAGTAGTGGATGGAAAGTTCAAAGCGACAGATGAAGAAATAGTAGAACAAGTTAGAGGGGATTGTGAAGAAGGGGGTTGAGGAGACGAAAAAGAAATAAGTGGCGCTGTTGTAGGCGGAAGATTATGAGGGGATAATGGCGGCAGTTGTACTGCATTAGCCGTTGGAGTCAAGTCGAAAGAGTACTCCAAAAACATTTTTGACCCAGCATCACACTCTGAGGCTAGCTCAGTGAATAGTTTCTTAAGTTTTTGGTATTTAATTCGCATACGGTGGTACATCAATGAGAAGTCCCCCTGGCGATTGAAGCAGGTGGGGCACGACCACCTGATGCCACCACATGCAGGTTTAGCAGTACCGTAAAGTCGGTCATAGTCGCGCCCAGTCAACCCAGCACAATTAAGGTGGGCGATGTTATCGCACATCCAACAAGAGACACCTCTAAGCTTATCACTATTAAAGTTGTCCTTGTTGGTGCAAGCCCGAATACAGCAATTCATTTTGCGCGAAGTATAGATACAAGATATTAAATAAAATAAAAACAAAATAAGATAAATAAGATAGGAAAAAAATGAATAAATAAAATAAAATAAGTGAAAAAGAAGTAAATAAAAAATAATAATAATATCAATAATAAAATAAATATAAAAAAAAAAATTAAAAAAAATTAAAAATTTAAAAAATAAAATAAAATTAAAAAAATAAAAGATAAAAAATTTTAAGTAAGTAAAAATAAAATTAATAAATAAAATAATAACAATAAAATAAACTTGAGTGAAAATATTTTTTTTTTAAATTTATTTTCAAAATTTGTTTGTTATTATCAACACACTGTGCAAAAAAAGCACAACGACTTAAGTCCGAATTTTGACGCTCTCAGCTAGACAGAGATAGAATTGCAAAGAGAAAAGTAAGGTAATAATAATATTTTCCCAGAGAAAAAAGAGGAAATACAGTTATTTAAAAATAATAACTACTGTATAGAGAGCAAGAAGGAAACAGAAAAAGACTAAAATAGCAAAAACTATTTTAAAGAGAGAGCAAAGCAGGAAAAAAAAGAGATTGAACTCAATACACAGGAAAGGCAAATTTAAGCGTTGTACTTGCCAAAAACATTGATAAGTACAAAATTTATACGGGTGAAATGAGCCATACACCACAAATAAATTCACTTATAAATTCACTTAACACCGGAAAGAAAATAAATATTATTAACGATAAACGACAATAGACAAATTAATTGCCAAATGCTAATCTAAATCAAAATGCGGAGCAGAGTCAAAACACGTCTGTTAAGCACAAGCTACTAACTAGCAGTGGCGTTAGTACAAGTCATAAATGTGATCCGTTGATTTTCAGGTTTTCTTCCTGGTGCTTGCTTCTTCAAAGAAGAAACGTAAGTCTTTTCGGGCAGAAGCCCCCAGAATAAACTTGGAAAAGTTGCCCTAATATATTTGCTTTTTCTTGCCGTGTGCTGTAAGTAAAACCATTGTGTGAAAAACTTGGTATACATTGATTTCTGTTTCTAGTTAACTTAGTTATTTTCCAAAATTGTTTGGAGTGCTTATTTAGGCTTGCTAACTTGCGATTCCAAGTGAATTTTTTGTGAACAAATATTTGAGACTTTATTAGGTGATTCAGATGATTAAGCTGTGCTTTGCAGATAGTTGCCTCGTTCTTAAGCATTGTCTGGTGACAGTATTCCCCTTATATATATATATATTATATAGTTTGGTAATTTTTTATAGAGGCACTAAGTTTTAATTTAAAGACATCGTTGCCGTACCAATTAATAATGGTCAAATATATTTCATGTATTACTGAAGTGGTTTGATTTAAATATATATTTTAATTTTTTATATGAAATGTGTGCATGTTTTGATATGTAAATAAAGATAATTAAATAACCTTTCCAAAAAGTACAACTTGTATGTTCAATTATTACTTAGACATAACCCGAAGCCATTGATCCCTTCAACTATTAACAAAAAAAACTTGTCGTGCGAATTAATAGTGATTAGGGCTCGTAGCAATGTAGTCACCAACTTAGTCTAAGTCTAATGTAGACGTCATTATTTATAATTCGACAAATGTGTTATGCAGTTTACTGCTACAAATTATCAAAATCAAATTACATAATTATCAAAAAAAAAAAAGTCTGAGTACGGGTAGTCTGTATACGGAATGTTCAAAGAGTCTACATTCAGTTTATTAGGAATAGATACCCTATGAGTGATGTTGTGTATTAAATTAAAAACTATAAAAAAAGCGCATTTAAAATGTGTTCCAGTGATAGAATATACAATGTAAAACTATAAGTGTTCGAGTTACCGTGGGTGCACCGTATTCAATTCCTAATTTATACATTTAATACCTATGTATCTTCCATTTATTATATGGATATATTGTAATAAAACTGTAACTTGGTAATCGGAAGTTTAGTCTGACGTATTGTGCTTATTATGATTGGTTTTGGATTGGATTGTGATGGTGTTTTTGGGGGACCTGACTTGCTTTAGTTGGGAGCTTTGCTTCATTGGTTGGGCTGACAGGGCAGACGTATAGAATACGGTAGAATAAGCTGAGCGTTTAGTGAACATAACGCTTTGGTTTTCGGAGACTTTGAGCCACACATGAATGAAGCGCATATCATAAAAATCATTATCAATTGAGTAAAAAAGAGTGGGGTAGGCAAATGAAAGCACGTCGGTTAGCCATAGAAAATTAAATGAAGACCAGCAGCCTGAGTTGGGCACTTAAGAGTGCTAATCAGGTTTACTTTACACAAGGAAGATGACACACAGCAACACAAATGCTGCATTAGATGCGCAGCAAAAGATACGTGTCTGAGATACAACGAATTTATAGGGGTGCATATCTAATGCAGACACAGCAGAAGAGCAGCGACACTGGAACGTAAGCCAAGTGCAGCAGGCAAGAGGGGCAAACGAGGTTGGCGTCTCAGTGCAGTTAAGCTCAAACTCACAGTAATTTCCTGATTAACACTTTCAGCATAACTTAACCGCTGGCGACACGCGTTTGTATCTGCTGCTGCTGTTACCGCTGGCGCTGTTCGGCTGTGCAACGTTCGTTGGTGGCGCGTGCGCAGAAGACATTCATACCCAAACCAGATCCAGTCAATTTACATATGCTCAGAGCACTGCTTGTTAGACTCCGACAAATTCTAAGCTCACAACTTTGAAATTATTACTATTTTTCGCGTCAATTTGACTTCCTCGTTGCTGCTGCTGCTCTGGTTGCTGATTGTCTCTGAACTGTTGGAATTGCGGTAGCCCGGGGCAGTCTGGTAATGTACGGAATAGTTTTTCTTTAGAATAACCGCTGCCCGTTGCCCGCTGACCGCTGCCCGCTGTGAAATGCTCAAAGATGCTTTGTGTTGTGCCCTGATGTGAATTCAAATACGTACTTGGTTTTAGCTACGAACGTACGCATTCTGCTGTCAAAGGCCCTCTCGTGGAACTCTTGCAGTTGGCCCCCTAAATCAAATGGATTTTCCGCATTCTTGGTCTAATTTAATGGCGCGAAAATACTCCTCAGCCGAGCTGATGAAACCCGATTTTGCTGGGCGAAACTGCCCTACCTTCACCTCTTAATGAATTTGTCGCTTTGCATTGAGCTCGTAAATGACTTTGGCGTCAAGGATAAAGTGACTAAATTTATAAATTGGCTTGGGCGTTAAACTAATATAAAGCAAGTAATCATGAACTTAAGCCTCTTGAGTGTCCAATGATGTTCCAGCACATTAGGGAAAATAATCCAATTGGAGCACCATTCGCTTAATCATTTTTAGAGCTGAAAAATTTATGTGGTCAACGGGATCATTGCCATATAATTGATAAAGAATTCTTATAATCTCTTTTATAGTATTCATATGTTGGCTCTCAATCTGTAGGAATTATAATTCTTGGCTTTGTGAAATAACTGCTAACGGTGATTCCAGAAGGGCACAGGATTTTGTCACTCGCATTGAAAGAGAAAACTGGTTAGACTTTTAAGAAAAGGAATCTTCAAATAGATACAAATGGATGGATGGCAATAAAATTTTCCTTCCAAGCGGTGAACTTCGTTGGTTTTCAAATACTAAAAAATTTCGTCTCAAAACTCTTGTGTGCCCTATAATTCAAAGAACTTTAATAGACATTTAAAAGAGAGAAAGAGAGGGAAATATTAAAATATACAAACCATTGGTTATTTAAAGCATATTTCTTAAAGTGGTTGCCACCAGCTTTACCACAGCTATATTTCGAATTCCAATTCGAATTCGAAAGCAAAGCCAATGAAGAAACAAGTTTTCACGTGTACTTGAGGATTTCCCAAACCGCAGTGCTCACCTGTACGATCGAATTAGTAGTGGCCGCTCTCTGTTGCATTTTCCCCTTGAAAGTCAACGTAGCTTCGAAGTTCGAAACTCACCACATACACATACCAATGACTCCTTTTCTAGCGTTTTCGAAAATGCAATGCATTTCCCCTACTTCGATGATCGTGTTGAGATAGTTCGCATGCGCTCTTGCCCTTATAACAGTTCTCTCGCGCGCTCTGCCAGAGTCCAAAGTGTCTTTGTCACTTGCAGAGCGTTTTTCTTACATTGAAGCGAACTAAACAAGCCACGGATCGTGTAAACTGAGAGGCGGTTTAGACTCCACCTCTTCGCCTTGGGCATGCATTTTAAGCAGTTTGATTGTGAAATAAAAGTGAAACTTGATTTCGGTTTTATTATTAAACTCGCATAAATCAACCGTGGTCGAGTAACTCGAATGATTTAAAATTGTAGAGGTAACATGAATATATGTACGGTATAAATAGAGACAGGATTCAAGAGTCTTGAGCTCGATGATTAGCTGTGTCTAAGACATTATAGTGTTCGACTTATAAGGGATTTTTGGAGAAATCGTTGTTAACGTTAAGCTAGGTTACAGGTTTCGTTAGGTCTTCAATTTGATATCATACAAAGAATAAAAGGTGAGTCTGAACGAAGAATCTTGGGTTTATCGTTTAGAGGTGGCAACGTAGATTCCCTGACTTTAAGCAAGAGGCTAATACCAATCCAACATCCTTTCTTTTATCAAATGCCGTCGGTACGTAACGTTTGGCTAAATACCCTGTCATTAATCGGAAAGGCTTCAGATGGAGTACAAAGAAGCTGGGGTTTCTTTTGTCGCAATAGTTCGACTTGGTTCCACTAATGTTTATTTCAAATGTTGGATAAATATTATAAACTCGAATGTTTATAACGGACAGACATCTCTACGAAGTCATTTTTTCAGTCGGACTATTACAGCGGAAGTGCACTTAGTAACTTTAACAGGGTGTTATCTCAAATATAACATGGAGATATTTATCATATCCATCATCTATCTATCTTCAATAACAATTGAGCGTAACCAGATATGACGATATATGAGGTTTGAAAGTCGAACTGAAAAACATTGCAGAGCTACAATTTGCATTACCACGAGGTAATCCAACCAATGTCGAACTAACTCACTAGTTGAAAAACTCGCTCATTGTGATTTGTAAAGGCGCAGCAGTTGGAACAAAAATGATTCAGACCTTACAACTTCTTTCGTAAGTAACCCCTGACTGTGCTGACCGAATCTTGGCTTATGCGTCTAAAAATTTCTCCCACGTTGGAGCTTAAGCCCTTTGTATATATAAAGCTACAGAGGTCTATGTTCATAATATATAATGTGATGACCATTTCTTATTGACGGCAGTCGCCACATCGTTCTGCTGATCTTACCCCAAGTCGAACGATGAAGGGAAACTACTAGAAGTATTCCAAAAAGAGATGTTCCACCAAATAACTGCACCGTAAATAGATTTTTTTTTATAACTCCATAGAAGGAATAAAAAGCGAATGCTAATAAATCGTTTGCACATATAGTTGGAAGACTCCTAATTGTGTTTTTTTTTGGGTCAACGAAAGCCTCAATAATCAAAATAACAGGGCATTGCTGCCAATGAGCTGGGGGCATAAATGAAATTATGTCGTTTTCGACGTCGGCAACAGAGCAGTAATAATAACAAGAGTAACAACTCTCTTGAAGACTGGTGCAGCAGATTGTTGTTGATGCAGGAGATTGTTACCTGACTTAAGTGCTTCATAAAACTGTGCTGCACACATCAATCGCCGTCACCGTCATTGCAGTAATACTCTCTTGCTTGCGGCAAGCTACGCGCCAACTTGCCACTTGTCTTCACACTCCAACCCATAGCTTGGAGTTATTTGCTTTTGGTTAATTGAAAAAGTGCAACAAGGCGGGCCTAAAACTGTCAAGCCCCACAGAAAAGTTCAAAAACGTTCAACATGCAAATAATAACAACAATAAAAGACGAAAAATATTGTTTACCGTAAATAGTACCAAATCGATAAGCTGACCCAACGTCGCCGTCTTCGACGAGGATGGTTGGGCCAAAAATCACGCTTCAACGTACGCGTGCCAAATGGGCAACGACTGAACGGCACAGGAAACGCAGAACAACAAGAAACTCAGCATGCTAGCTCAGCGAGTCTGTGGCGAACTTGTGAGATTTATAACAAAGATATCGCACCGTTGCCTCAATCGTAGCGAGCCAATTGGCAAAGGCGACCTCAGCCGAGCAGCACAGCGGGCGCACAAAGCACTCAGAACTGCCAACCACATCCTCATCCTCGGCTGCTCGGTCGGTGCAGTGCGCTATACCCGTAGAGCTGTCGAAGTCCTACTATGAGCTATTAGCAAGTTCAGGCAATCCAGCGCAAAACCCAACCCAAGCCAAGCTTAGTTCAGTTCAGTTCAGTTCAGTTCAGTTCAGCTCAATGTCTGCTTATAAACCCGGCAATCCATTAGTGCCTGGCATTTCTACACCTCCGCCGCTTACCACCCTCTCAACAGATCTTCGCAGAGTTTTAATCTAGTCATAGTCGAATATGGCGCGGTGGTACTCAATGTCGGCATCTAACAAATCGTTCTGTAATTTGATAGCTTAGAAGTTTATGGCTTTGCTTCAATGGAAACTTGCCGGGACTTCTCACTTCTTCCACCTTCATCGCTCCTCTGCTGATCATCCTTTTTATTCCAGTTTATTTCACTACTTTTGTGCGTGCCCCGATGGTGGAAATCAAGCCACTCACCGGCATCATCATTCAACCAAAATTTGCAAGTAATCCCACTGCATCTACATGGAAGTGTTCATATAGTCGTACTCTTAGTTGTATATATCTATGCTAAAAGGTTTTGTGCTTTTTTAAGATTTCTGTTTAGATAAGGTTCGATTACTGGTCTTCGCCGTGGCCAACGATAGTACGGCGGCGGTGGCGCTCGCGTTCGTGCCCATGTTGTCTATGTCTCAACGTTGTCGCCGCTTGATCGCCGATAGCTTGATAAGTTATTTAATCTAAAATTGAAGTCTTCATAGTCTAACTGACTGACTAACTACTTGCAAGCGAGTGCTTGTTACTCTTACTGGAGTTGAGGCATAAGATATTTTTATCTCAAGTTATTATGTATTATATACATATATTATATATTAAGGGTACTCACGAAAACGCGTAAATGTCTCATAAACCTCATAACCCCCTTAAGCGCGTAAACTAAATCCATACAAAAAAGTTCAGGCGAACGAGTGGAACTAATCGACGATTGAGTAGCGTAAACCGTGTAAAGATCAACTCTGCCACCATTGTGAATTTATCGTGAATGCCAAATCTGGCCAATGATATGTTAAAATAACACAAATAGAGTGATACATATTTTTGAAGATCGTACCTTCATTATTACCAAAAAATTGCAACAACAATAATAAATTATTTATGGCAATTTCTTCAACCAATTCAACCACAATCGCAATAATATTGAATTGTTTTATGACATTCTACATTTAGTAACCACATGCGTTAAGGTAATTTAACAAAATGGAAGCGTGTTGTTCATGCGAAGCGGGCGTGTGCGATTTTATTGTAGTTGTATGTGTGACAACTCTTAACCGTTTTTACGCCCACAACACTTAACTAATTTTATGGTGAAAATCTGTCGAATGGGGCGTTTTTTGTCAAAATCGTTAATATAGTTTGGGCGTAAAGTGTCGCGAAAGATCAGTCTCTGTCTTGACCTATTTTTATATAGATTTATTTTTCCCACTCTTATTCGGTATTTTCAATTGTTTGTTTACATTTAATTGCCAGTTGTGTTTCGAAGAACAGCTGATTTATGCGATGCCAAGCAAATGCGATTGCGTAACCTTATTATTATGAATATTCCTATTAAAATATTTTGTGGTATTCCCAAAGTTCTGTTTGGACCTTCAGTTTTGTGGTAGTACATAAAAGGTGTGTGATATTATGTGACCCAAGTTAATGTTGTGATATTAGAATAACTCAAAGGCGGTAGGTGGCACTCCGAAGTTCTGTTCCCTATAGAGCACGGCCCACAATACGTCATACTGTTTCGGTTTCACCTTCATCGAATGCAGATAGAAATGCAACGATGTTCTCATTAAACCTAAGCTTTTCTCAAAGCATTTTCAGAAGCCATCAAGTCTTTGTAATTTTGAAAACGTTTGTGAATACGAAATGCGTCTAAGACGAAAAGGGAAAAAATAAAATAAAGCAATCGATTCGTGTTGAGTCGAATGAAAACCGCCGCGAACGAATTTTATTGGCATCCATGAGTTGTGCACATGCGAACATCACTTTGCAGGCCATTATCATAATTCTGCAATTTTCCGGCACGCCGCGACGCGCGCATGCAACAAACGAGGTTGCCTGGTTGTACCGCGGAAACTGAGTCAACTTGAAAGACATAAAAGGCGCAACCCAGTTCAGCAACTGTTTCTTGCTGCTGCCATAACCGCAGCT
Organism: Cacoxenus indagator; assembly: GCA_035041755.1. NCBI lineage: Eukaryota > Metazoa > Arthropoda > Insecta > Diptera > Drosophilidae > Cacoxenus > Cacoxenus indagator. Next base: position 369,771 of record JAWNKX010000398.1, read on the forward strand.
CTATGAGCCACGATAGTCAAATTAGGCAAGTCCACTACGACGACTGACGCAACGCGATCAGTGAAGACAGTGCAGGTCGGTGTGCGCATGCCCAGTAAATCCGTCATTTCTGCCGCTGCCGCTGCCGCTGCCGGTGATGCTGCCGGTGCCGGTGCTGCTGCTGCAGCTTTCAACGTTGCAAGTTGCTGCTGAAATTAACCATCGAGCAGCAAGACTAACTGTGCCTTGTTACATAAGACTTTTGCATACTGTGCTGCGCGTAGTTTTCCGCACTGCGAACCGCAGCCCAGTTGCCATCAAACACGTCATATGTGCGCTTGTCCCGCTGCCTTCATGTTTGATTAATGATCGGGGTGTTCCGCGATAGCACACAAATTACCATTCTGTTGCGACAGGCGCACGTCAGTTCGGAGCCGAGTTGGGCCGAGAGCTGGTCAAATGTTTTGATGCTTGGCGATTGATGTGGCTTACACCATGCGCCGCGCCGGGTCGGGCAAAGATGGGCGGCCTGCAAGAGTTCAACTGACTGACTGAGTGTCTGGCTGTCCACGTGAAGTACTCCACCGGTTGAGTAGAAGTTCAGGTTGTTGTTCTGACCATCGAATGTGAGAGCACTTTAATATAAGACAAAAGTCTGTAATTTGTTTCGTGTTGCTGACATTCATAGAGGCACATGCAACCCAACAACAACACCAACATCAACAGTAAGACGGGCAACGAACAACTTGCCTCAGCTTCGCTTGCTTACTGCGGATCGCTGAAAGCCGCATTTCTCCTAGTGCTGCACGATGAAGCTCCACGAAGTTTATCGTGTAATGTGTGCATTAATAAAATGATTCCGACGTTTTATTGATAAATTTATTGTTGCCAAAGCCGTTAGTGATGATTTCGGGTAGAGTCGCATTCGTCTCCGTTCCAGTCCACAGCACTGCGTTGTGAATTAACCTTTGGAGATGTTATTGTTCGTCCTGTTTACACAATTTTCTTGGTTGTTGCTATTTGTTGAGTGTCTTTGTTTACAATCTGTTCTGTATATAATAATTAGGTGTAAGTAAACGCAACCCGTCATTTAGGATGATAAAAATGGCCAAACAAGGTTTTGGTGAAGCGATGTCTTTCTCAAGTCTTTCGACCGATTCCTATTAGTGTTGGAATCTCTCAGTAGCTCTGAGTAAATCTGCTGATTTCCCCACTTACTGTGATCATGTTAATATCACGGTGGTGGGTTCTGCTTCGTAGGTAAAATGCTGAGTACTACGAGGCCTACCGGCTCAGTCTAGACACGTTGGGATATATTTAAATTTTAAATCCTCCGGAATCTAATTTTTGGTTAATCGCACGGCAAACAACCATTTTATAAAGAATCAGATGATTTTGCAAAGATAACTTGTAACTTTGGTTTAAAGGGTGCCCCCTTTACATATCTTCATGTCAGCCATCGTCTTTTTAACAAGCATTTATTGTAGATGATGCACTTTATCATTTAAAAAATTTTTTATTTAGGGTGTAGGAAGTAGATTACCTGAAGAAAATGTAGTAGCTAATACAAAACTATGGTATTATGGTACTTCTTGGAAACGCCATACCCATTCCGCTATGAGGCGAAAATTCTATTTTTCGTGTTCTGCATAAGGTGTTACTTTTCTTGTAAAACAGTCATAGCAATATCCATGGTGTTGTCTTTATATGAAATATCCGCTTATACTACCATTATCATTACTGTTGCTTTAGTGCTTCGAGCAAGCACCATCTAAAAGAGAGTTTCTCGTATACTTTAATGCCAAAGAATTGGAATATGAAAACCTCATTAATCACTGATCTGTGGGGCTCTCTGTAGACTGAACTATTCTGCCTGGTATTCTTCTAAAGAAAATTTGTCCATAAGCCTATAAGCATATCACAAATTGATCAAAGGTCTTATGATGATGACGAGTACAATGGTTTAGAAGAGCTTAAATTATAAAATTAACCAGAGTACGAGAATATGTGGACAAAATGTACTGATAGATGAAGGGAAGTCTTTTAGGGAATTGTGTAATTATAGTCCAACTATAATACAGTTGAAACGAAAGTCTCTAAAAACACATTATAAATACAAATTTTTTATTTAGTAGGACATAATATAATTAGTTTTATTATTGTAATTTCACAATTTCATGTATAGTCCGTTTCTTCTTCTGCATGCTCTACCATATCTGAAATCAAGTTTCTTAGACTGTCGAAATACTCAAGATGATATATATTAAATCGTTTGTCCTTCGTTGGCGACGCGTGTTCTCCAGGTCTATAAAAGTTACCGAGCTAAGATTTGTACCTTCGCTTCGTTTTGAGCTCTTCCGGGTTTTTTTGATTTCGACCTGGTAGATGGTCGATTCACATACTCTTTGCAACAATTCTCTGGTCTACAAATCTCAACTTTTGTCACAGTATTGCCATACCGAAAATTAATTTTGAAATTTTGAGTGTTAATATTGAATTACCGCTTATGATGGGTAGTTATAAGTAACTTAGCCCCCACTTTGTTTATCATATTGAAATCAGTTGTCCTGCTAATCCACATTGGCCACTAGCAAATCATAAATGTTGAATTACTTTGCTTCCTACAAATAATATTTCATACAACTGTATAGTTTGAACTAAAAATCGTAGCCCTTTAATGCTGAAACCTTCAGTTGTTAAAACTTGAGATACCAGTAGTTTGTGTTTGATCACTTAAAAGAACTCCTAAGAAATTCTTAGGCAGACCCTTCGTGCTTCTTCACCTTCAGTCACCTTCAACAGTTGTTGTTTTTGTAGTTGTTGTTGTTGTTGTTGTTGTTAACACCTTTTAGGCGTTCTCGATGTCATCGAATGTAGCAATGTATTTCATAGCGATTTCATGTTGTTATCAATAAATTCAAATTGACACTTCACACTCGATATGTCACACGATACTCGGCCTGATCGCTCGACATTCGACGCTCGCACGCTTGCTCGCATGCATCACTGCCAAGTGTCGCATGCCTTGAGGACGGTGACAACGACGATCGCCACCACACCAAAACACGAAACAAGCAACTTTAAAAACTGAAGGTTGTTGCAAATTCAGGGTAGGGACGAAGCCTTGAAGCTGGAAAATATGATTTCGTTTTAACACACAGGTTCATGTAATCTTTTCGACTGAGTCGAAGCTAATAAGAAGAGCTTGGCGAATGCAGCAACGCCGCCGTGCCAGATAAGACAAAGGCAGACAGCAAAGAGGCAGGAATATGTATCGGACAATGATAAAACACACATGATCATGTAAATACATTAAGAACTCTACACAAGCGTCATTAAAATGAGGTGCAGCATCAAAACGGCTGTGCAATGGCAAACGCACTGCACTGAACTAAACTGGAGAGTTGAGAAAGGCGCGACGACGTCGAAGACGACCAAATTAAAACGACTTCAGATAAAGTTCACATTAAAAGTCTCATTTTACAAAATGTAAACTTGTTAAGTTAATAAATATAAATAATCACGTTTATTACCGGCGCTGACACTGAGAGAAAACAACCGAAGCAACTAACCAACCAACCAACCAACCAACCAACCAACCGACAAAGCCCGCGTATTGTAAGGTTGCCATCATCGCGTCGGCCTTATCGAGGCGCATGCATTTTGCAAAGGTGTTTGCTGCTCGGCACGGCCACCTCTCTGATTGTCATATTCTGGCAGACGTACAAGTACCACGATATTTCTTCATATTTGTTTGTTTATAAAAAACATAAAGGAAAAAAGAAGACAAATGAAAGGTGGCGGCGCTTAAAGTAGCCAAACCCAAAGCCGTGTCCAACCAATTCTTTGACTGCTGACATGAAATATGTGCGAGCTGATAATGCGGCACAGTTTTCCCTACCGCACCGGCTACGACCAAGTATTGCCGTTCATGCCGATCTACTTATTAATTAGTGTCGTACTAAGAGTTGACAAAATATTCGCTGCCGATGTGATGCGATACAACACAAAGCACATACATATCATTTGTTAATTAAGTTGAAAGCAACTTGTATGATATTTAACCCAACGCCGCACAGTCAAAAGCAAGTCGGTCAACATAACATAACAATTATGTAGTCGTAGTAACATAATAGGAAATCAATTTGGAAGACGTTTAGGTGAAGAGAAACAGTTTGCAGATGTCGATAACGCTTACGGGTAACCCTGCAAAAATAGCGCCTGTAGTGACGTGTGCAAAACACAAGCCGCTGTGGAATATAAAAATGGAGTGCATGTATAGTTTAAATTACAAATATTGTTAAACTTAAGCCAAATGTTAAGTAACGCCTACGTCTACATTCCTTTAATTGCAATTTGTAGATCTTTAGCTCTTAGCCATTATAAGAACTGACACCATCCTGACACTGACTCCGATCCGAGCCATTCTCCTGAAACATTGTCTTCTAAACCAGTACAATAAGCCAGTGCACTTTTTTGTTATCATCAGTGTATTTTTTGCCACGATTTAACGCCCCTGATATGTGGCCGCCTTAGGCCCGGGCCTATTTGGGCAAATCCGCCTCTGACTGACTCCTTAATTCGCATACATTCGTAAGCACATATAAATATGACGAGTGCGCCTGTGTTAACATGAGAAAGTACACATATCTCTTTCTAATCAGAAAAAGTTATTCATATTTTATAACAAGTATCATATCTGCAATGCCATGGGCCCAAATACATACATATGTAAGTACTCGAAGGAAGATGCCAATATTAAATGGAGGTGTCGCACTTTAGTTTTAACCAAACACAAAACGTTCAAACTAAATAACAGAGGGTTCGCACTGTGCTGTCTACGACTCTTTTGTTCCTTTCGTACTTGTCCTCATGTCGATCCTCTTCACTCAATAGTAAGCATTTCCTTCATTTATTATTGTATTTGCGTTTTTATGATTGTGTGATATTCGAATCTGTCTTTGGCTTGCATTAATGTTACTTATAACATTATTATAAAACGTATCTATATCTATATACACATATATAAAAATCGACCGTTTGACCGAACACAATGGAAATTGGTACAATTGGTACATGTCATCATAGAGAATGTTGGTGGCTAGATTTCCCGCGATAGTAGGGAAATTCTTTCCAATTTTTTTGTGTGAAATCAATCTTGCTTCATCAGTTTGCCGCTGAAATGTATGTCAAATTCGAAATCGAAAGTCTGTCAAAGGAAAATAATAAAAAAAAAGTTTAATTTAAATCGATAAAATCAATTTAGTGTGCTCCAAATTTGGTGTGTTGGGAAGAATGACAGTGAGGCGTCGAAATCAATATATCGGTCGGAGTGTGCGCGCAGCAGGGCAATAACATGATTGTGGAGTCAATGAGACTAAGGAGCAGCATTTGGGGGCAAATCGAACAATAATTGAATTGACGGGAGGAAAGGCCAAATTACCACAAGAAAAGGAGTAGTAAATTATGTATGTATATTCCTTTATATATGTATACAAAAGCAAATACAGAACACGAAGAAGGCGAGCAAATGAAATGAGAAATAAATAATATCGAGTCGGTAAAGCGACATCATAAGATTTTGTCTTACCAAATATCGTTCAACGCGCTATTTGCTATTTACGTCTTCATTCTACACAACTCCCGAGCTGCGCGGGACCCCATGAACATTATTGAAGTGAAACTTCTTTAGCGAGGTGTAAGTACAAAAAAAGTGAAACGGAATTCATGATGATGGTGCTTGAAAGACATAGAGGGGATAAGCATTGGCTTGTCCGTGTGAAGCGTAGGTGAATTAGTTGTTGTTGTTGCTCCTGTTTGATTTTGTTTGGTATCATAGAAATAATGAAATTCGTTATTTGCCCCCAACCCTTTCACTTCAATAGTGTGCATTGGAATGAGTTTAAGTTACAAATGTATTTTAAATTGAAACTTACCGTTATTCGCTGACCTTCTATTAAACGCAACTTGCAAAGCATTGCGCTTTTCCATTGCATATTCAGTTACGAGAACACTTTATTTTATTAAACCAGTGCTTACTCTTAGCACTCGTCTTATTTATTTTGGAAAAGGATTTCTTTAGTGGGACCATTATAAATTTCAAAAACTCAATTTCTTTTAATTCCTTGCTTCCACAAATTTGGCGCGGCGTCAGTGGGAATTCGAATGTTGCTCCAAAACCAATTCTCCAACCAACCAAAAGCACCTATTTGATACCGACTAATCTTCAGTCAATACCAAGTAAGTGTTGCACAAAGTATTGGTACTGAATGAAAAGTAATTGGTACCACCAAGTAGTTGCTTGTATCGGAACATTCCTAATTGCAGGCGTAACGACAGGTATGGAGTCCTTTTAAAAGTGTACCTCTTCATGTCAGATATTCATAATGTTTATTTATTGCTGCTGCTGTCATCTCTTGAGAAGCTTGTACCATCTACGCAAAATATTATTGTCTATCATATAAACTAGCATTAGGATACAGCCTCAAGTACATTCGCCAATGGGCGGCTTCAATGAAGACCAAGCAAGGGAATCCTTCCACCTCCTAGAGTTAAATTTGAAAAACTCAAAGCTCGAATCAATTCTAGATGCCAGTTGGCTTCATTCAAGTTGCCACATTATTCTTACATTAAAAAAATAAAATAATAGAAATATGAAAGATGGTTCTGAAGTTCAGTGTTAATTTCAGGTAAGATTTGTACGCACAGGAAACTATTTTGAATGACATAGCTTAAGTGTTCTAATTGCACGACTCTCTTAACCTTTTGCAACAACACGACGCGGTGTCCAAGAATCATATATATGTGCGCGTCTGTATGTCGGAGTAGCAGCGCAACATGAACGACTTTCAAATGTGGATAGACGCGCCAATAAAAAGACTTGGAATTTTCAAATTAATTTCAAAAAGTGCGCATTTTTAATGCAAACCCATTTAACGAAAATCCTGTTAGATCGTTTAACAAGCGCTTATACAACCGAAAAAAGAACGAAGCCAAGCCATTTAAGCTGGCAACTCTGGCGGCTGCAGTGCGCGACGTGGCCAAGCAAAGCAAACGGATTAACGCGAGCTGATTTGTGCCAAGCGGCTACCGGATTGAAATGGACGCCGAGCGAACCCGAGCCAAGCCAAGTGAAGTCGGGCTAGCATTTAAGCATCACCTTAGGCCTCATTAAAAACAAAATATTATGTAAATTTTATTAAATTACGTACAAATCAATGTTAAATCCGCAGCGCGTCGCCGGCCAAACCGGCGCGCTCAACGCGAACGGCGGCGGGAGCGCTTGGCACTTGTTGAGCCAATGAGTATTCAAATGGACACTTGTCAAGCCACGCATGCGGCTACTAAATCATATTACAACTAGACAAGGATTTAGAAAACACAAACAAAAAACGGTGAAAAATGCACAAAAAAATGTCGGAACATGTTGCTGCATAAGACGAAAATAAGGCAACTCTGCGCGTGATGTTCGCTTGACACGCAACGGTGCAAGGAGCCAAACCTGCTACGCCTGGGTTGGCTTGCGTTGACGATACTGGAGAAAAACGCTACCTCAAAAAGCGAAGCCAAGAAGAGTTTAATTTTTATTTAATTAAGGCGCACTGCTTATAAGGCGATTTATTTTTGTATAAACAGCAAATAAAGTAAAGTTAACTAAACCGAGATCGGTGTGTGTTGTGTTGTATCGCGGCATATCATGTTGACTTATGTCAGACGACATGTTAGAAGCGCTCAGTCGCCGTCAGCTTCAATTCAGTTGAGGCCGACAAGAGGCGACGCGAGTGTATAGAGGCTTGCAACAATGTTCGAAACACTTTGCACGACAAGTGTCGCCCTGAAGCGCTGGCCGGGGCGTCGGGCAATTGAACTGCTGGGATTCTGTCACACGCTGGCCTGCTCTGGAATGGGGCGCTCGCTTTACAAAGAAGGAAAACGGGTGAGCAGGACGAATTGCAAGTCCTAAACTACTTGGCTCGACTCATAGCGCCAAATAAAGTGTATGAGACTGAGTGAGTAGCATACGATTCACATCTTACAGTGCCCGTATAAGTTGCCCCAATTGTCGAGTATTTAGTTGTGACCCCGCTGCAAAATGCAAAAGAGGCCACCCTCGTGCTGGCGAGCCGGGTGGCATCGCATCTTATGGCAATACTGATGAGTTATCATCTGTCAGCGATCCAAGCGCCTCAACTAATAATTGCCGTTCTACCAGGAAACTTTTCCTGCGTCAGCAACGAAATGTGCTTGCCACCGTTGTTCGCTCGCCTCAAGTGCCAGTTTGCTGACATTTGCAACTTAATTAAAATGCTCCAAATGAAATGTGACACAAACAAGTGATATGCGTATCTCTCATGACGTTTAATTTATGCGTACATGGAAAACGCATTTCCCCAAAACATTCTGCATTTTCAGCAATTCACGCATTGCGGAAGTCCTCGTTAGCAATTTTAGAGTTGGTCATTTTACAAACTCGTGTGCATCCACTGTGCCATGTTTATGCTACAAGGCAAAGATATTTACCTTTACATACTCCCTTTCTTCTCTACCCTTTACATTTGTTAGAGAGAGTGCCACGTTTGCCTATGCCAAAAATATAATTCGTATTTAAAATAATGATAATTCCCCTAAAATAATTCATCAATAACTCAACTCATATCATACAACTGTATTCGCCGGATTTAGCACCAAGTGACTTCTGACTATTCCTTAAGCTGAAAAGACCACTTCTCGGCGGACACCATATTGATTTGATCGAGGCAACAAAATCCGAATCGGCAAAAGCGTTGAGAGCCATACAGGAGATGACTTTTCAGACCGTTTCGAAAATTTGAATTCGTGCGGCAATACGTCCCGCACAAAGTCATATGCAATGTAGTTTCTAGGTATATCGCCAAAATGAGTTTTAAAGTACACAGTGTCAGTACTGAATCCGGATGAGCGTATTCGTGGCGCTCTGATTGGGGAAACACTTTTCGCCAGTCATTATATATTAGGGTCACTGCGAAATATATAGAAAATGTGAGTTGATCTGTGGCTGTCTGTCATTTGTTAACATTTGAAATATTTGACAGTAGCCCCTCAGCCCATGACTGTGTTAAAAGGTGAATTAAAATGAATTTTACAATCGGGTGATACAACCCTTTAACTTAAGCTTGTATTAGGTTGTTCGGGTAGTAATTTTATTTATTTATTTATTTTTTTTTTTAAATGAAAGACAATTTTCATATAAGGAATAAAATTTTATTAAAGTATATATTGGTCATTCTGGTCCAATACCATTTTGCCATCTTTCTGGCATAAGCGCGATTCCAGGTTCATATAAGTTTTGCTCTTTTCTGGCAAAAAATTAATCCAGTTGTTTTTTGACCTCCACAGCCAGTTCACCTTTTTTGCTCAATGATCTCTTGATGTTGGCATTGTTATATACAAACCATTTTTCTTTCCCAGAATGATAAGCTTTCAAAATGGATAATTTTCATGGCGTTTGAGAAGCTAATCACAGACATCAATGCGACGACACAAATTTCTCTCCGTGAGAACGTGGGGCACCCATATATCGAGTTTCGTGGTTCAACGTACCCTTTTCAAGTGTTCATAAATAGTTGAATTTGATAAATTTAATCTCTCACCGATTTGCATCAATACCTTTATAGTTTCATTATCAGCTCCGATTTCTGGCACTGTGGGTACATCTTCTCCAGGCACAGTAACGCAACCACAGCAACAGTAACACCATTCGTTAGAGCCTTTAATGTGAACTTGGGTGCGAACAAATAAAATTAGGCCCTCTGTCGGCAAAAAACGAAAATTCTTTCGAACAAACAAATAAATATTTTTCATTTCATTGGACTTTGCATTGAAACTTTTGTCTATAAAATTATTATATTTATTCACTTTCATTTTCGAGACGAAACAACTTTGGCGCTTTTATTCCGCTCAAAATTCTCCCGTTTATTCCACTTATTATAAAGGGATGCAAAATCAAATGAGAAACTCAGTTATCTTAAAGGCAATCCACTATTTTGGCGAGCCAATAGAGCTCGATGATATCGTTTTTTATGTTGCAATAAGAACGCAAAGCAAGAAATCTCTTTCGCTGATTAAAGAGGAAGTTATAGGTGCATTGGAAGACAATCTTTTCACTGATACTGTGGGGAAATTCGGCAATAAGTTCTTCAGAAGCAAGCCAATCATAGATTCAGATGAACAAGCCAATAGCGTGAGTACTGCAGCTATCGAGTGTTCCAGCTGTTCTGATCACTGGCACAAGAATGGATTTCTCGTATTCCAAACACCAAACCATCTGACACCACAGAATGGTAGGGAGGAAACAAAGTGGGACACCTTATGCGCTGAGTGCTTGGCTCGTGAATATAGGCAACGAAAACTGATCGCCGAAAGGCAGAGAAAGAGGGAAGCCATAGCGGCTAAGAGAGCACATAACAAGAAATTGCGTAAGTCCCTAAAATGTGTGATGAAGAAGTTTGTACGGAAACGTAAGCCGAAGTCGACGCGGAAGCCGGCATTGAAGTGCAATCGAAAAGTGGGACGCACCTGTCGAACGAAGCGACGTAAAAATTGTTAAATGTGGTTTTGCCCAGAGGTAACCTTTATGCTCATTAATCTTGCGCTCTTGTTTATTAATTATTATTTTTTTAATATCTCATTTATAGTTATTGCCGTTCGTTCTCTCCATAAATCGGCCGCCATCTACACTACGGAAATTTGCAAACATTTCGATCAGGAAGAACAGGACAATCTAACAACTGATTGTTTTTTATAAATGGCGGAGAGTGCCGGTGGTTAGCGAAAATCAATAGTGGCCATGATTCGCTTGGAGTGGAATTTCTTAAGTGTCATCCACATTATTTTTTCTTAATATCAGGAATATTATTGTATACGTGTCAGATAATGGTTATACCTTATGCATTTTCTAGGTTCGTTTCATATCATGTATACATTTATAAATGATATTTGTGTGTTAACTTAAGACGTAATACAACATTAGATTTTCACATATAAATGTACGTTCGTGCATATCGTGCATAAGTAGTTTATCAAGTTAAGATGGGCCAGCCTAATCTACAGTTAATAATTTCTGTTCCCGTAAAATCGGTCACAATTGTGGCCCATCACAAATTTTACATATTTTTCTAGAATGATCTACTATGAGCTGATTCAGCCTAATGAAACCATCATTGGAGATCGTTACCAGCAACAACTTATGCAATTGAGCCGAGCATTGAAAACGCCCCCAATATGCCAAAAAACAGGACAAAGTGGATTTGCTTCACGACAACGCTCGACCACATGATGCAAAAGTCGTTAAGGAAACTTTGGAGGCACTTCAATGGGATGTTCTAACCCACCCGCGGTATTCACCACACATTACTCTGTCCGACTGCCACTTGTTCCGGTCGATGACTCTGGGCCTGGCCGATCAGCACTTCACTTCTTTCGAAGAGGTCAAAAAATGGATCTAGTTTTGGATAGCAACTGAAGACGTCGAATTTTTTCAATGCGGAGTTCAATTGCTGCCTGAAAGATGGGAAAAAGTCGGAAAAAGTACCAGTTCCTCGGAATAAAGCTTCAAAGTCACTAAAAAAACCATTAAACTTATTTGTACACTTAATGTTATACTAGGCATACTTTTAATTACTTGTCTTGTTTTCTTCAGGCTTCTTTCGTCTTTTCGTTGTCAGTCGAGATACTATTCAATTCTCTGCAGTGCCTCGATTGCCTAGTGGTATTGTACTCATGGTGTCGCCCCTGTGGACGGGGTACTAACCGTAGGTGACGTTGCTCTTGGGCGACGTCAGATAGCACTCGCTGTCATTCGGTCCTCTCGTTTTTATAGTGGTTTGTTAATCGGATATGTTGTGCTCTGCTTGCTCTGATAATCTCCTATTTGATAGTTGGGGTTTAAGGTCGCCGTGGATATCTAAATTCGGGCGATGGGCGCACGTATGACACATTTACTGTAAATAACATAAATACGATTATAACATGGGAAGCTATAATATCCGAACTTTGATGTAGAATGTACAGGATCTAATCCTAATAAAGAAGAAGAAAAAGTATGGTGGGATTTTGTTATACATTAATATTTATTCATGAGTCAGTAGGGTTAGGGTTATCGGTATTTGTAATTTGTTTCGCTTCTTTCAATGCGCGTTATTGGCCTATACGCTGCTACACAGGTGGCGTCTTTACCTATTTTGGGGAAGTGTTTAAGTCTAAACTTGCATTGAAAATATTCCTCAGGCGGAGAATGCCGTGAATTGGTAGCTCTTTCAGTAGATTCCCTGTTATCCTCTCATAGCCTGGGTTTGAGCTTTGTTTGTTGAAGCTTTTTAATTTTCGACTATATTTCTTGCGTTCTTATTGGGGGGGATAGCAGTGTTTGGCAGTGTATTGTTTGGCGAGCGTCTTGTGTCGATGGTATTTTTGGATCATTGGCAAATACGTTTTGCTAAAAATCAGCGAAGGTAGTTTTTGAAGTGAAACTTCTAATTTGCTTCGGCCGCAGGGCTGTGTCAAAATAAAAATAAAGCTCCAACAGAATGTTGTTACTTGTTATTCTGGTTGTTACCCGTCGAAAAATCAAATACAGCTGTTTGTATGTGTTACCGTGAAAAGTCAAATTATTTGAATTTGCTCGGTAACAAATCGTCTCTCTCATTCTCTCTCTCTTTGTATTTCTATCAAATGGCAAGCACAGGGTTGTTCAATACATTAATAAAAAATTATTTTGATATTTTTCCCACATTTTTGACATTTTTAATGATAGCCATAATGTTACTGAACAACGCTGTTCATTCTGTTCACTTTTTTTCGGCCAAGTCAGAGTAACACAACCAGAGTAACAAGTAAAAGCATTCTGGTCAAACCCTTTAATCAAGCAAGCGGCAAGCTCACGACTCAGTCGAATTGTGACCTCAGACAGAATGGATATATTTTGCTGTTTCAATTTCCTCTTGTTCTTTGGTTATATTGGCATCTAGCTTCGACGGTTCTTTGGTTTCCTTGGCAGTTAGCTTCGATATTTTATTGTTAGTATAATTACTGTTTGTATTACTATTGTTAGTATTATTATAGTTATTAGTATTATACTGTTTATTATGCTTAGTATTAGACTTTTTCTTTGTAATTATGGCACTTTTCTGTAGGCAGCTTCGTTTATTTGTTAGTTGTATACTGTGTCTCACTCAGTCCTATGGAAGTTTCACTTCTAGCACGTGCACAGACTCTTCTCGTCTGATTCGGTTTTTGCCCAAGTTCCGTCTGGCTTTTTTAAAGGTGGATTGTGTGCTGTTCTTTCTTGAACAAAGTTTGTGAGTGAGTACATAAATGAGCAATTTACAACGGTGGCTTTTCGAGGAAGTTAGACGCAACGCAACTTATTAGCGTCTCACAAAAATGGTCGACAATTTTTTTTTAAAGTTGATGACCATCAGCTATCATCACCAATATGTATGACTTTACAATTGAATATATTGGTTATTAAACAACATACAACTTCAATTGTTGTGTTATAGTTTTGGCACCATCAAAACCAGTACGAAAAAGGAGAAGAAGGACAACGACAATTTAGATGACCCTGTGATTTTTGGTTTATTCAGTGGAATATAGTGGTTTTTGTTTTTGGCTTTTAAAAGGCTGTGGCCATTTTTGGAATGGGCAATAAAACAATTTTCTTGGAAACATATCATCTAATAAATATTGTCATCTCAATGACACCTTATATCAATGTACAGAATAGCAAATCGTGTTGTCGGTTGCATTTCGAGAGCTTCGTTAACTTTCGCATAAATAGCAACTGTGCGCCATAAAAAATTAAACCGAAACTATCCATGTTATAACTTCCAATTAAACAAATATAAATTCTCTTATGAGTTTAGTGCATTTTACTAAAATTTATGAAGCACTGAAATCGCAAACGAACGCAGAGCTAATCAGACGAGCCAACAACACTAAATACACCAAAAATATGCGAGAGGCCAATAAAAGTGTCCATTGTAAATAATCCGACACGCTCCACGACCGACTGCGCCACGCGCTCAGCGGTTTGTTGTTGAGGGGCTTATTAAGAGACTGATGAAGAATGAGAGGGAGATAAAGATATAGAGGAAAGAGAGGGAAAATACAGTGCAAATTGCTATTTATTATATTACGTGGGGCTCAATAACTTGGGTCGACCTCAGCGTTGAATGGCTAAGACGATCATTCCATATGCTCATATGACAGAAGCAACAATCTCTATGCAGCCTTGTACTGACAGCGCTACATGTGCACATGTGATTCGAAAATATTCTTGAGCGCATTTCATTTGACATCTAATCAATTCCCGTGTGTCTAAATCAGTGATTAAGAGTGTCGCTGTTGTGAGAAGTTATAGATTTGCGTTGTCATTTGGCTGGCGACTGGAGCGTCAGTGTTGATGCCACACATGGTGCCAGATCTGAAGAAGTTTATACAATACGTACACAGAGCAAAAGTAGGTTCTAAAATTGCGCAAATGATAAAGATAATGCAAAGGTGATTTAAACTTTGAGTTGAACTGAAGAAGATACGATGTTAAAGAGCGTTCTCAAAGACCATTTCATGAATAATTCTGTTAGTGAAAGCATTGAGTATTGCTGATCCCAGAAATCCCTATAGTTATTACACACAACCATTTGGATCCAATATTACGTTGTGAAATATCAGTACGCAAGGTTACAAGTATTGGGATTGAAGTTTGAAGCGTTGATTTTCGGAACCCAATCAAGGGTTTTATTTGCTGCAGAGCACCACGATATCAACAATTTTCTTGCAGTGCGTTTACTCGCGTGCCTTCACAGTGGTACAAGATTGCGACGGCGAGAAGAAAACGCGAACAAAAAATGTAAGACTATATTCAAAAATCGGAAAAGGGAATTGAAAAAGCTCTGATATTGACACCAACTTGATGCGGAGACAGAAAACATCTTGTAAAACCAGCTGAGGAACACGCTGTGAACATGGAATCAAACATAAAAACCCGAAAGTGTGCACAAAGCTACAGACTTAGTAGGGTCGAGAGGCACTAAAGCACTTGGTGAAGAATGGCGAGTCGTCCAGCGGACATGGGGTGGGGGCTTATCTTTGTACTCACAGCTGCAGCAGCCGCAGCGGCAGCAAATACTACAATGACTACAACACCACGAGTATAATGGAAATTCTCTTAAGCGTGCATCGACATTTTTGACACATTTTACGCGCCACAAGACAACAAAAAGAGGCAAAAATGAGGTGAAAACTGAAGTTGGTCGGCGCCGCCAGAGTAAGACGGCCTCATGTACAGACCGGTGAACAGGCGGACGGACGGATGGGCGAACAATCGAGGCGACAATGAAATGTCTATTTCCATGTACGAGATCGCCACCTCTCTGCGAGCCAAGACTACGCCCCTGGTGAACGTTCACGTGTTGCAATTGTCACGCCAAGTGAAGTTACAAATTTATGAATTCACATTCTGCTTTGACTTTAACGACAGCGACTAACAGTCAGACCCGACGACGATTGCATCGGTAACGCTGCAGCTCCGCGTTACTGCGGCTGAGGGCAAAGGTTTTTCTCTTCTTAATCTTCTTTCTTTTTTCCTTTTTATTTTTTGTGTGGCCTCCACTCAGTACTCAGTGCTAGGCTTCGCAGCTTCTCGACAGTCCACGTCGATCCTTGCCTCAACACAAAAAACGAGAGCAAAAGCGTTGATCGTAAATACTTTAGAAGTCAAATGTGTTTTGCGTTGCCCGAGCTTTTGACATTTGTAGCTGGTTTAAAGTCATCAGAAGTGCGGGTGGCACGGATGGCACTCTCAAGTGGAGTTAAAATATTAGTGTTCAGTTTCTTACTAGGCGATTGTCTTTGACGCCACTTCTATTAAAGTCGACTTTTTTGCATTTCTCTTATTTCTATTCAAGACGTGTTGTATATCCACAAAGCTGTGGCATGTATAAAGGCAAATTGAGTCTAGTATAGTATGGTATATATATATATATGTCAGTTCTCCTTAATCGACGTCTATAGTTTAAAATTATCAGGTCAAAAACGTTTATCGTATAGTGTGTTTTCCAAGGCCCTCAAATGCAAGGTACATCATGTTCCCAGCCACACAAAAGATGTCACATTTCTACTTGATGCTTACACTTAACCTGCATTGAACAAAGGTGGGTGATTTCTTTAGCGGATTGATTGAGATGATTCCTTTAAAAGCAGCAACCCTCTTCTTCTTGAACCAGCATAGCTCCGACAGATCTTTCATTTAGCGATAAGGAAGCATAGTTTGTCGCAGAAAGCCCTTGTTTTCTTTATATTTCTTTTCTTTGGAAGTTCTTATAGATATATAGTGCTACATCCTGTCTGTTTTTCTGAAATCCTTTAATGACACATACGTTATGTTCTTGATGCCGTAGTGCTCAGGAATCAAAACAGATAATTGAATAAAGTCAAGCGAGAAAGTACAGTCTTTTGATAACTTGTTAACGACCTGCGATTAAGACCCCAAGTTACACCATTTATCGGGTTTGAAATAAGGTACGACAACTAATGTGAGCCTTTTCAAAATATTAGGGGACGAATATGTGAACTTCATTCGTCTTGGATACATAAAGTTTTGTATAACATATTTTCAAAATAGAGAAACAAATACCATTGCTCTTACCTTCATGAGAGGCGTCATCAGACAGTTTTTTTTTCAGCATAGGCTGCGGGATATGGTTCTATGGTTGATTAACTTTCTTATATGTATATGTATATCGAAAAAAGATAACTGGATAGTCGCTGGGCAGTCTTTTAGGAAGCTGTGGAATGAGAGTTTTTACAATGGTTGGATTTTTCTGACTCCTTTTATTCAATTAAACAATTCAAGATATGCCAAAATGCGGACTATCGCCGATTATAGGTAGAACCCATCTGCTTAGTGCAGAACGGTATTGTAAGAATGGACCTACCAGTTGCCAGCTGATATTCGACGTCGTTTGCGCTGTCCATAAGCTTCAATTTAAAGGCGGCACAGTTTAACATCCTCAAATGTGTAACACAAAATGAATGGATGCTCCAAAGAAAATGCAAATCCCAGAGTAAATGATTAACGAGAAAGCAAAGTGTAATTAAATCGAATCGAAAATTGCGAAATGGCAAGGCAGCCAGGCAAGAGTGGTTGTCGATATGGCTGCAGATGGTCGCCGTTGGGGGAGCGGGGTGGTGGTAATCGATGCACAGAATATGAATGATTTATTGAATTTAAATCACTTGTATTGGCATGCGACCCGCTGTGAATTTGTGACATTTTTGTAAACGAAAAATGTCTGTCAAGATTTTTTATTAGTCTGCGTTGCGCCAAGTGAGCCAACTGCCCGCCACCGGACAAGACCGAAACGAGTCCGAGTGCACGAAGATGAGCACCTCATTATGCGCTGCGAATCGTGTGGATTGTTTGGGTCAGAAATCGTAGCTATGTAGATCGACTAAGCTGCGTTTGATTTGTGGTTAATTGACAGTGGTAGCAGGCTGAAAAGGCTGAAAACAGATCAAAGCGCATTTGAAATGAGGTTTAGTAGTACTCATTTGTGGAGCAACAATAGGAATGGTATGTATAGGTGTTTGGATATTGGAAATTGAAATTAGATATTCGAATTGTCAAGTCTGTTGGAAATGTAAAGTCTTCAACTAAAGTTGCATTACAAATTGAATTCGAACCAATGAAGACAAACGCTTAGACTTCGGTAAAGACTATGCAAAAGTCTTTGAAAACAACTACCGAAGGGTTTCGCAGGTTATCGGCGTTCAAGCGATATTATGTCCTTGTTGTGTATTGTCGTGCCAATAAGCCAAAGTTACCAAATAGATTTAAGATAAATACAATCATCAATCAGTTAAGAACATCGACCATGGTCAATAATACTGTACATTATATAGCTCCACTAAACTGCTTTACTGCTGGAATTTCACACATTTTAGGATGCAGATAAAATTAGCATATAAAAACTCGGTGGTCGCTCATGGAAGAATATGCAATATTAAATGTTAATTACAAATTTCTCAACTTTGGAAAATTTATGGACGAAGTAAATCATAGCTGAATAAATCAATTCAAGTGTAACTTAGCATTGTAAATGTTGTGGCAACGCCAATGACCACGCGATCCCATAAACACCCGAGGGGGTAGTCGCGCAGTCGTGCCCGAAGAGGGACTAATTAAAAACTTTACACAACTCTTACTCATTTCGAAAGCAAAACACAGCAGCGAAAAGCACAAAAATATTTTGATTTTGAGTTTTGGAAATGTCAACCATCGAAATCCTAACGAGCGTTATAGTTTTCTAATGAAGTCATTTTCCAATTAGGAGTTGGAGACGCTCGCTTCTAGACGCTCGCTTTCTAATTAACGGCGAACATGTTTTGTCGGCTTTTGTTTAGATAATCAGCCATATTGAAATCATTGTTTGGCTCGATTTTCGAAATGCTTAAGTTTTATGAGATTTTAACAAGCCTCGTGCAACGAAAATCGAATAAAATTCATGTTTATGCGGCTTAATAACTTTATTAATCGCGCTTGCCTGCGTCCGAGAAATATCATCCCGAAAATGACTCACTTAAGGCGTTTTAGTGTAGTCAACTAAACTTGTAATAATGGGCTGAATGGGTTGTAAAATCCGACTTTCTTTCTGTCACTCACACACATCCAACCACTCGATCGACGGTTCATTACTGCGTTCTCGTTAATGCGTTGCTTTTATGGCCGAATCGAGCCGATTCTAGACTCGAATCCCATGCTATTACTTAATGCAATGATTTTTACGGCAGTCTCAAGTTTTATGCAGCTTTTACCGTAAACCGGGCTTAAATATTTACTCAGCAAATGGCTTAGTTTAATTTGCTCCATTTCAGATTACAGTCGTGACTATTTGAGGCCCACATTTTTAAGGAACTGTGGAAAATGCGAACCAATTACCGTTATTTGTTAGTTTATTATTTGTACAATATAAACGAAAATGTGAGATGGTGATAATGCGATACAGCATTCATAAAGCATTAGAACCGCATAGTTGAAATCGTTCCAAGAATAGTGTGGAATCATTTATTGTGGCAGACTTCCCACACCTGACAAACGCATTTGGCTGGCTTTTTTTGGTGATATTGTGTTGTTGTATTCTTTTAAAATGTTTAAAGTTGGCTTAATATTGTATTATGGTATTCCATACCTAGGGTCACATTTTCTCCAGTCAGCATTTGATTAATGTAAACATTTTTTATTAATTAAAAAATTTCGCGGAGTTTGAAACTATCTTCATCTATCGTCCCCACTTCAATATTTTTCACGATGCTTACAAAGGAAGGTTTCCTAAATATTGTATAAATGCCCATCAAATATGGGGCATCCCTGCCACCTAAAAAGTCGCAGACCTGCAGGCATGCCAGAAGCCTGCGAAGGCTCACGGACGCCGTTTTGTTCGACGAATTCGACTCGAATATTGGCGAAAAAGTCATTTTCAGTGATGCAGCACATTTTTGGTTGAATGGCTTTGTGAACAATCCGCATTTGGGGAGAAAGTAATCCGCAGCGGTATCTAGAGTTTACACTACAACCTGAAAAACTTACTGTTTAGAGTGGATTTTATTCGGGCGTCGTCCGTGAGCCATCTTTTCCCACAATGGCGAGGCGGTAACTGTTAATGGGGTAATATATAAGGCCATAAGCACTGAGTATTTGGGCCTCAAAATTATGGCTCTTCAGACTTACTAAATGCCTAAACGTGATTAAAGTATGCGGCAAAGTGTTAACATCTCAGGAATACCACAAAAGTTTTTAGTTTTCTTTTTTTTTGTAAAAATCAAGTTAGAAAAAGTTATAATCTATTTATCTATATATATAAAATTGGAAGTATGATTGTCTGTTTGTTTGTCTGTTATGGACGCCGAAACCACTGCACCGATTTTGACAAAATTTTCAGAACATTTTTAGAATAAATAGAATAGCCTTAAGATGGTTACCGTGAAGTTTGGTGCGCGAAAATCATCGGATTCCCTAAATATTATTAAATTAGTCTTAAGTACACTAGCTAAAATAGCCTTATTTTATCATTGTGTACATAATTTCTTTTTCCTGTCTTCTTTATTTGTTACTATCGTTAGACGATATACAGCGAATTTTATCAAGTTTGGAAATCACATGTACAAAAAAAAGTTAGTATGACTTAGCACTCATCCGTGATGCGGAATTTGAGACCTACGCCTTTTCAGGCGTAGCGTTTTACTGCTGTTGTCCAGCAGGTTGATTTCTAGGTAGTTGACATGGTCATCCGACCTAACGAGGTATATGTTGCTGTGCTTGATGATTGTTGGGATCTTCAAATCTTCATAGATACCTGACTTCCGGAAGGAAGAGCATGGTATGGGGAGCTATAATGCAATACTAGTCGTACGACTGCGACAGCATACAATGACGTACCAAAATTGGTTTTTCCTCCAATCAATTATATATTTGGACCATTGAAATGCAAGTTCCAACGCCAAGGTCGTAAAGTCTTAGATTGAGAGGCTAAACCTGACGCAATACTCTCCCGACTTGAGTATTATGGAAAATGTTTGGAGATGGTTATCACGCAAAGTGTAAAAGTCCGGGAGGTATTCTATGACCATTTTCTTATGTTATTCAACATTTTCAAGTGGATATCCTATCATTTCTTCTTCTATATAATTTTATAAAGTTTATTGGCAAAAGCATTCATCTTAAAAGGTCTATTTGTTTAGCTGATATTAAGCTTCGAAGACGCGAAGCATAGCGTGTTCTAATCGGTTGTCGGGAAGTGTATGTTTCATGTTAATACGTTCAGCCTATAATAGCACTAGGTTGATTTCAAAAAAATATGTTGTATTTATATATAGATAGTAATTTTTATTTATGTTATAAACTGGACACGCCGGAAGTCGAGTCGAAATCGACTCATGCATCAATTTTTGAATAATTCCGTGGGAAAATTCTCTACAGATATGAATCCGGATTTGCAGCCAACCTTCGTATTTTGTTATGGACTGCATCGTCAAGCATCTTAATATTAGTAATGCGGTCGTCCTTTCGGATGAATTAAATGAAGTCCTTAACCAATAAGCAGTGATGTATTTACGTAAAGACATCTTCGAATTTCGGCGGATGGAGTTAAGTTATCGATAGCATCCTCAACCTCCACGAGAGGTACAATTGAAAATTAATTGTGGGTAACGAGCCGAAGAAGAAAAAGTTTAGAGTTTGAAGACTGAGATGATAAGTGTATGTGTATATGCAGTCATCGTTCTATATTAGTCCACGATGGATATTCTAAAACGCTTCTAGTGCTGCAGGTATTTGTGACTATAATTAAGCCATTTGCCGTGTCGGAAATTATGAAATATTAAAGTCTTACCTTAAATATAAGCCTTGATTAATAGAGCACTTAAACGCCTTAAAAATTGAGTTACTCAGCATATGAACTTTGTGTGCAATAACAGAAATCGTATGCGTTCCGTGTAGGTTGAGTATAATGATTTACTCAAAGCTTATTACACATTTGGCAGGCATAAATCATAGAAAAATTCGCGAAAAATGCCAATCAAACAAATTAATTTGCCGCAGGCGAAACCATTAAAACACCAATAGACAAGACAGAGCCAGAGCCAGAGCCGGAGCCGGTTTTCACCTTCGCATTATAGCTGAACTCATGCTTTTCTAATCAGACAACAGCTGCATAACTCGCAAGGCTATGTGGAACCCCCACTTGCCGCAGGCACCACGGCACTTCCTAACAAAGCAAAGCGACACCTTCACCACAGGCACACGCGCTGCCTCATGTGAACTCGCTTTAATGAATAGAAAATAACAACAATTTGGCATTTAATGAGAGCAATAAAGCCCAAACGCTCCCTTCCTTGGATTAGAGTGGCTGATCTGAGTGGCATTTTCGATGCTAAGTCTTCCTTGAATATTTATGACAACAATCAATGAAAATATGCCGACAATTGAAAATTGCACTAAAAACCGACAGACCGACCGAACGATCGAACGATCGACGTTGTCACGATTTGCCTGAATTTCCTTAAGTTTGATGTTCGCAATGCAACATTAAGAGGCAGCTGAATGTTGCGGCAAGGGCAGAGGACTGGCATCTTAGCAATTTGCCAATGTCGACAAATCGAATTGATGCGTTTGATAATTCTGAAGCGCTGCGTTCAGCTCTACGCTAAACTGTATAATAAATTATGCTTAATTATGTACAACACAAGCCGAGAAAAGCGACTCATTAACAGAAATAATAATAATTAAAAAAGTGATTTATAATCGTGCAGCGACAAAATTCAAAACAAAAGCGAAGAAGGAAAATGTAACTTCGAATCGAGGAATTCTTATCTAAGCCGCGGCATCTGGGAGCACGTAACACAAAGCCAATGCAGCGCATGAATACTTAATTAAAAAGAGTGTGTTATGCCACAGTCAGAACCAAATAAAATGCATTAAAGTTCAAAATTAAATAAAAAATAGAAAAGGTAAAAGATATGAATAGGAATAACAGCAAATGTGCTATGACCCAAGGTTTTATACCCTTCAGGTAAGACTCCAAAGTCCAAACCAAAAGTACCTAATACGGAAGTAAAGATTTTGGCATCAATGTTTTTACAAAAAAATACAAGTTTCTCGTACAACTGCGTGGTTCACACAGTCTTGACTGGTCTATATAAGTTAGCTCTTAAAAATAAGCGACATTTATTACAGTCATCCTCATTACTACCGTTGTCGAAGTTGTCGGAAGAATACTGTACCTTCACATCCGGGAGATGGAAAAAGCTCTTTCACAATTACAACTGATTTTTTATGAAATCCATATAGGAAGATAATGTATTATGTGTAGGAAGTCGGTAAGAATAAGAATAAGATTAAGAATAACTATCAACTATTTATGGGCGATATCCGCACTGTATCTTGGCCTTTCGTTGAGTTTCGATCGCCTATTATATTTATTTGTTATCTTGGATTCAGATATATTAAGAGTTTGTATAAAATTGCAGCCTTCATATTCAGAAGCGATGGTCCACAATTGCATTACAAAAGCCATTCCACAGTAAGAATGCCGTGCTGACTGACTGAAGTGTGCCACAAGGCGAGTATTGTACCTCTAATGACTTGCTTTGACACTTAATAGTCTCAGGGCGCTGGCCGGCATTTTCGGTCCACCAAAAGGCTTCATAGACCACTAGTAAATTATGCCACTTTATTTAGAGCAGCGACAACGATGATGACAAACTAATAGCGAACAAAGCGTTTGGATTTATGTCCACAGCGCCGTATTTTTAAATTAGATAATTTCAGATACAAAACATAAACGTGTCGCCAACACGCAGGCGGCCAGACGGACTACAGGTGTCAATGATTTTGAAGAGCATCAAACGGCAGCATTTTTAGAAAAGAAAGTTTACGCCATTAACAAATTTCAGATATGCCATGTTGTTAAACAAAGCTGAAAAACATTTATGGTAGCCAAAAACATTTGACTAAATTAGTGCAAATGAATGCAGTCCGTCCTGGTGTGTGTTGACATTGTTGACGTTCGCCTTGAGGGTTACATGCTATTGTAAAGCCACGAAAACCGCTTAGCAGCAGCTGACTGAGCGTGGAACGTTGACGTTAACACTTTGCATAACTGAGCGGCAATATAGACAATATACGCAGAACTATTCTGAAATTCTTTAATGGGTTATAAAAAAAAATTGCCTCTGGCTAATATTCGCTCAACTTCGAAACTTAAATATTTTCTATGTGTTGTTGAGTGAATTGCGGTTTCTTCAAGCTTCGTAATAATTCATAATAATTAATAATTTACAATGGTATCTTGAGGCTCAGCCACTTCCCGGCCCAGTGGATATATGCGGAGATAATCTTGTTAGCTAAACCTGATAAACCAGAACACAAACCATACTCCTACCGCCCAATCAGTAACTCTTCAAAGTTTTAAAATTATTCCTTGTTAGAGTCCGTCCTATTGTATAAGTTCAATACAATTGCTACCGGCACCATTCTTCCTGGTTCTAAGATCGCTCCTTCACAAGAGGACCTTTTGTAATATGTCAATCCCAAGGCCAGGAGTCTGACATAAGTAGTTTGCGAGTTGGAGTGCCTCAAGGCAAATAAGTTTTCTTTGTGATAGAAATTTCCGGACGTGAAATGTCATATCGTAGGGTTGACATCTGGCAACACTATAATATGTAATAATCTTCAAATGTGATCGAATTTGTATGGGAGGCTTGAGTCAAACTAGCGTAATTTGCGGCTTCTTTTTTGTGATTTGTGGAAGCATATGGATGAGGGTGCTTTAAATGAGAGAAGTTTTGGGTAGTTTCGAAAGTTTAAGAACGCATTCGTATTATCCGCCAGAAAAACTTGCACTTACTTTCTAGAAAACATAATGCACCATTGTATCAAAATAAATGCCCAATTTTAGACCAAAAACGGTTAAATATTTGTACACCTAATAATTCTTTACCTTTCCTCACTTGTATCCATACGCTGCACCCATAGAGGTCAACCTAAATTCCCTTATTTGGAAATTTGTCGAGGTTATGCTAGTAACTCATCCAGAAATTAAAATCCAGTAAATAAGAGAAATGTCAATGTTGATTTCATACTATAGTAAAAGAAGCAAAAGCTGTGTTCGAGAGGGGGAGAGAGAGCAGGAATGTGACGGGACTTTCTGTGCGTGTGAAATGACGCGTTGCTCTGGTTATCGTTCTCTCAAGCTCAGCTCTTCACTTACTTTCTGACAATATAAAAGACAAGTTGTGGAAAGAACATATACGAGAATAATATAAAGAGTAAAGTTGAAGATATATATATATTATATACGTATGTATATAATAAATTTGTGTTTTATTTCAACAGTTAAAAACATGGGTTAACGTAACAGAAGCGCAGAATACTTTTGTGAGCTTGAATCTGTGTCGATTAATGGGACAATATTTCGACGGTCTTTGCCTTTCCTTTCCATCATGTCTTTCCTAAACATCAGTCTACATGGACAATGACATGAAAAGTCAGGGAAACCGAAAACCTTTGTGAGACACTGTGTGAAATTAAAGGTTGATAGATACGTCGACCATGTGTCAGTTTTATCCGGGCCAAATCCATACGGCATGATAAGCAGATATTTATAATTATGGTTTGATGATTCTCTTTTAATGCGCCTATAACTTCCGCTTTAATCGGCGAAAGAGATTTCTGGTCACATCCTTAGAACTACATTGCATATGACTATACTTTTAGTTTACGCCGGACCGTATTGTCACACGAATTCAAACTCTCAAAACGGTCTGAAAAGTCTACTCTAGTATGACTCTCAATGCTTTCGTCGATTCGGATTTTATTGTCTCGGTCGAGTTAATATGGTGTCCGAGAAGTGGTCCTTTCAGTTAAACAAATAGCCAGAAGTCACTTGGTGCTAAGTCGGACGAATACAGTTGTTGCGGAACGATAAAAGTTGAATTACTGATGAACTATTTTTGGCAAATTATAATTTCTGAGTGATCTTTCTCATTTATTATTACAAAATCACGTGTCCCCGACAGCAATTGTAATGGATCATATAAAAAGTCTCCGCGGTTTTTGCCACTAGATGAGTTTGGTGTCCATAAATTTGGCAACACTAATCCGATTATGTAAAACGAACATGTGTTTGAAAGGTGGTATTTCAGGCTACATCTTTTGCGAAGACAGCTGTGTAATTCGCTGCTCGTGTTAAAAGTTACACTGATTTGAATATGAGTGAAATATCTGAAGATATACGCTATGTGATACTTTTTTACTATAAAAAGGGTAAAACGCTCCAAAAACATGCCAAATAAGGTGTGCAATTCACAGTGAGAATGCTGTGAGCGAACGCCGGACCCAGGAGTGATTTGCTAGGTTCCGTTCCCAAAATTTCGATGTAAATATGCACCTCGCACTGCTCGGCCTGTCACTGAAAATGTCGATTAAGTTTTGCAACTGATGGAGCAAGACCGTCACGTAAGCAGTTAGGAAATAGCGGAGGCACTAAACATCAAAAATATGACTGTTTTGAATCATCTAAAAACACCTCCCACAAACGATTTCAAAGCCTGGATTGAGGGCAAACAAGGTTATGTTGAGTGTATGATGGGATGGGAAGGGAACTGTCTATTATGAGCTGCTAGAACATGGCAAACGGTCAATTTGGGCCTCTATTGTGCACAACTCGACCATTTGAATGAAGCAATCAAGAAAGAGCGACCAGAAATGGCCTACAGAAAGGGAGTTGTCTTCCATCATGACAATGCTAAGCCTCGCACAATTTTGATGACCCGGAAAAAATTAACGGAGCTTGGGAAGTTTTGATGCATCCACCGTATAGCCCGGACCTTGCACCCTCTGACTATCATTTGTTTCGGTCTCTGCAAAACTCTCTTCATAGTAAAAAATTGGACGACCGAAGAGCCTCTTGCCGCTCACTTAGTCAAGTTTACCGATGATAAACCACAGAAGTTCTACAACGATGGAATTATGAAGCTACCAGGAAATAGGCACAAAGTCATAGATAATATAACCAATATGTACTTGATTGAAATGGATTTTATATAAAGAAATTTTTTGTTAAAAAATGTACCGCGGAGACTTTTTATATGACAAAATATTTTAAGCAATGATTAGATACTCGAAATTGATATCAAGTGATGCAAGGTGTTGAAAAAATGAATCAAGTGCAAAACTATTTGGATTTGAATGAAAAGTATTAGTACAATCAAGTAGTTGCTTGAGTCGGAACATCTGTAATGGCATTCCAGCTGCTGTCTTCTCTTGAAAAACCATCTACGCAAAACATTATAATTGGTAATATAAACTAGCATCAGGATATAGGCCCAAGTAAATTTGCCAATGGATGGCGTCTATGAATTATACAAGGACATCCTTCGCCCTCTCACAGTTCAATTTTGGAAAACTCAAAGCGCGATCAATTGTTTTTCCTCATTTTGTTTACAGGGCATACCTGTAATATCACTTGTACTCCTAATTGGCATGACTGGCATTATTTTCATTTGCTTGCATCTTATGTGTTGCCTGTCATGCTGCAAACTGGGGAGAAATATCATTTATCCCTTTCAC
Organism: Cacoxenus indagator; assembly: GCA_035041755.1. Lineage (NCBI taxonomy): Eukaryota > Metazoa > Arthropoda > Insecta > Diptera > Drosophilidae > Cacoxenus > Cacoxenus indagator. The sequence continues at coordinate 396,913 of JAWNKX010000398.1, forward strand.
CGTATAAAAAATCATAAAAATCAATTAAACTTTAACATTGAAGTTTGGACAGGTTTATGCACACATCAAATATTCTAATGCTCTATCAAAATTTACAATCGCTTGTCAAAGTTCAGACATATCGGGCAATAGAAATGATATGTGGCTACAGTTCGCCATGCTTCCAAACATTAAAAATACTTGTAGGAACAAGCAAAAGCTGAATGCTTTTTGGCTATACCGAATATTTCATACTCTATACTCATAAAGATTTATAAGGCAACTATATTTTCTAGCGAGGGGATATGACAGGTTTTGACAAATGTGCTTGGCAATAAAATAAACTTCACCGAAATTTCCACCTACTGAATATATCAACGTCTCTCCATAAGTTGGCAATGATGTGCTGAATATGACGTCACCTCAGTAGCTGGTTATCTTACTCTTTCCTCACAAAGGTTTTCGCTAAAACATACTCATACTTTCGCGATGTCAATTGTATTCATCTCAGTTCCTAGAAACGAAGAGACTCTGGATAAGACTGAGGTGTGGGCACCTGCTTAAATCGCATGATGGATAACCCAATTTTTGTAGTCTTTAATGGCTTCTCAGCTTTTTCTTGGTATCGATCCACTATTAAGACCCATCCGACTGCAGATTGCTAGAATCGTTTTGCTGACCATTTTGTGGTCAATAATTTTGTTCTTGTTGACCTCGTTTTAGTCTAAAATTTATTTCAGCATTTCACCTTCAGCAATTCCAGCTGAACGGTGCAAATTCTCTAAAATGTCGCTCAAACCATTTTACTATATCCCTGAGTTTTATACAAATATACAAATAGAAAATCGGCAATATCGGCTTATGTAATCAAAATATTCTTCAATCATTGGTTGCGTTATTTTTTTATGTTTTTTTAATGACCTGATCCATAACCCTGCGTTTTCGATAAAACGGTACGGCTGACGTGTGATGTTCGCCTTTGAGTTATGCTTAATGAAGAAAGTCGCCATCACAAAATAGATGTATTACTGGTACCTCTTATGCTTATGAAGAACTGTCTCTAAGAGATTTGAGATTTGAGCGCATTGAGACTTTCTTAAGGTGTGCATTCTAAAGTCACATTCAAAAACAGGATTTAATCTACAATGTTGTCATGCTCATTTATCATGCAACTGATGGAAAAAAGGAAAATACCGAAGAAGAAATTCCAATTAAATGATACGCTAAATGAAGCGTAAAATTACCTGCTGCTTCTGGAATTGAAGTGAAACAAGGTCGGCACTCTCTCGGTTGGGTAAGGCAGGTACGGAAGACAAAAGCAACAAAAACAACGAAGATGACATAGTTATAAAAAATCAATTCCTCAATAAAATACCAAGGAACAAGTATCTTATCACACAGAGCGATCGAATGGTGCGAAGTACTTACGCACAGATTGAGATTATAACGAAGGCAGTGATGGAGACGCGCATGTGAGGGGTGAGCGGAAAGCAGAGGAGAACACCCCGAGGATGTGTATATCGAACCAGACTTTTTAAGTCACACTGGCACACACTCACACGGAATGATTGTGGCACTGGCCGCGCAAATCTGGTAGCAAACTGTCAACGATTGATGTACGGACCCTTTATCATTATCACATCTTAGCTGTTTGAGCTCGCACTTGCACTCACGATGGGATGCGATGCGCTGCGATGCGATGGGATGCGATGTGAAGGCATAACTTGATGGAAACTGCTAGTTGAAGCCAAGCCATGCGTCGCCTTAATGAACCGTGTAGCGAGTGCAAGAGTGAACGTGCTAAAGTTGCCATTAAATATGCCCAGGATCAGGCCTCTCGGTGAGTGAATGAGTGAGTGAGTGAACGATCGAGCCAGTGAGTGGCAATGATGGACGCAAGCCGCTTAAGCAATGCGACAGTGGACGACATCATGAGGCATGCCACATCTGGCTGATGACTTCCTGCCTGTCTGCCGGCCTGCCCCACCTGGGTTTGGGGATCATGAATGAGTGCAACGGGCACGCCTTTCATACTAAATCATGCGGCGATGTCAGCGGGCCAAACGATACGATCCGATTCGATTTGAGTTCGATATCGTACAGTTTTCGTTGTTGTTGTTGTTCTTGTTGGTGGTGTTCTTGTTGTTCTGTGTTATCTTAAAAACCTTGTTGTCGTCTTAATTACTGCGTTAATGAGTTTTCTGTTTACTTTTAAAAGTGTTGTTGTTATTGTTGGTGGTGTTGCCTCTACGGTTATGGTTTTTTACATTCAACTTCATCATCACTGCACTGCTATCCTTATCGTTTGGCGCGCTGGTTGTTGCACTCGATTGATCTATTGATCGGTCGGTCGGCTGATCGTTCTGATTTGATTGCCACTTTCGCCCTCTCGTTCGGTCGCTCGTTGGATTGATTCGCTCATGAGGCTCTTCTCATATCTTCATTCGTTCCTTTTCTTTTTTTAGATGATCCACGCGCCCTGCACAAGTCGCAGATATGCGTGGCGATAAGCGGAGCTTCTACTGAGGGATACATTTATAATAAATATTGTTATCGTACTGATATTTACTTAAGAAAGCGAGATAAATATCTACGTTTTTGCATGCCAATTCGGCCGGACTTTAGAGAAGTATCTTACCATAACAAGCTGCCCAAGCTAAATGCTTTATCGAAGAATTCAACTCCGTAATTATCCATAAACTTACTACTTTAAATGAAACTGAATTCTCACATCATACCATTCTCCCTTACATCTCCTTTCATCTCTTTCTTAATCGAACGAATAGCACACTCAATTTTCAGCTAATAATTTCTTCAGCACCACTTCAAATCCCCGAAACGAAATCAATTATAAACACAACAGACAAACACAATGTGCCGAGGCCACATTCACAAACTCAAGATCGATCGATCAGACCGCATTGTGAAAAATTTCCCCCCTCCCGTGGTCAACGCAATGTTTATTGTCGTTGTTTGTTAGTCATGCACTTGACCCCATCCCATCAATAAATCAACAAATCATTAATTCGACACATGCTTGAGTGCACTGCACGTCCGAATACGAACGTGAAAATCATTCTTGCTCGATTTTTCTATTCGTCTGACTTTAATTTTTTTGACTTAAAGTTTTCCACGCGCACAGTGGGAACCCGGGGCTCCCACAATTAATCAAAACCCGTAAATTGTTTTCTCAATTTGTTTTTTCTTGCGTTCTGCATCACTAGGTTGCGAGCCCAATGATTGGGAACACTGCCTTCTTCGTACTGAAGCTGGGTTTGGGTATCATTCGAATAGTTCAAAAGTTCAGTGCAAAGTGAATTTATTATTTGTCCACCCGCAAAACTCAGCTACACACCTTCGTTGGCTTGGCTGATGGCTCTCGCAGTTCCAAACCTTTTTTACATAATAATTAACTGTTTAGTTCTCATAGTAAATCATTTGTGTACATTGTGGTGGTCCAACGACTGGATGGGTTCTCAAATGCGTAGAGAAAACGTAATGGGCTTTATAGCCACACAAGTGGGCGAAATTTGTAAGATTGGCATTTAAATAAGTCCTACTCCATACTTCGTTTCCGGTGTCGTCAGACACCTTCTTCGGGTTCTTCTGGGTCGAAGCCTTTTCAAAACTGTAACTGCTCTCTGATAGAGCGGAACTGTCTAAATGCAAGTCTATATCGGAAGAAGTTGTTTTCAAGTAACTATTTTAATTAGATGAAGCAATGCATTAACATGTAGTCTGTACTATGGAGTCCTAGTATTTCTAACTACTATGTATTTTTTCAAGGGTTGTAGAAAATTATGGACGGAAAGTATTGTCTCCCATCGGGTGGTATAGGTCTTTTTACTTTGTTCTCTATTTCAATCGGTTTTGGAGCTACAATATTATAAAATACACTTTTCATCGTAGTTGTTTCACCTGTAAAAAATATTCAGAGATTTGAATGGTTTTATGTCTCGCTGGTGTTAAGCCTTATAATATATTATGTATGTTTACTTTCTTCTTTTGGTCTGGCCACGTTGGAACATCTCTTTGGTTTATTAACTATAAGCGCTGAGCCTTTTAAGGTACCGAGTGCAACACATCACTACCATCTCTAGGCTTTGTTAGTGTCAGCCGAGCTTGAAGTATTTTTTTAAAATGTATTTGAGCTCACAATCCTCGAATCTGCAGCTTTCTTAAACTCATTGTAATCGAGTTTTTCTAGCCCTTCAAGTGCTTTGAATATAAATTGAAGTTAGACGAAAGGTGTTTCTTAATTTGTTTTCACTTTCGGTGTTTCTGCTTACAAAAATCGCAGAAAAAGTCACAGAAAGCGCGAAGAGTTTCAAGAATTGCAATAGCTCTCCAACCACGAAAATAAAAAAGAAACAAAAAAATAAAAAGAAGAGTGTAAGCAAATGAGCAACAAGTCTTGAGCAAGAGCAACACAAAAGGATTCACATTGATTACGATGATGGCACGGAGGCCCAGCACTTAAAAACAGCGAACAGCAAACAACAAACAGCAAACGGTGACGGTTTTGATTCGTTGACAAGGAAAGGAACAGTACACGATGATGACTTGGCAAGATGGACTTTACAAAAGGGGCAGAATCAATTGGCAGCAACAGCGAAGGCGCGCAGACGTGCTTCCTGCTGCTGTTGCTGCAGATTTTGGAGTTGCTGTTTTTCTCATTGTGCGGCTCGTTATTAAGTCAAAATAATCAGACAGCAACGATTGTCATTGTTAAAGGATACACAAACTTGGCAGAAATGTGCTCACTCATGGCCAAACAGTGGCGTCGCGGCGTGTGTAGCACTGAAATGGCCAACAATCAGAATCAGCGAGCTCATCACCAGGGCCGTCGTCATGTTCATCACCACCATCATAATCGTGAACAATGCAGCATGATTCGCGAATTATAAACGCAGCAGGCGCAAAATAATTTTCGTAAATTTCTGGAGCAATTTAATCAGTGCGAGTGCATCGGGGGTGCGCTGGGGCGTGGCGGTGAGCAGTGTAGCTGTGACTGCTGCTACTGCGCAACGTGCAACGAAGATTGCACCGCGTTGCGTTCGGATCGCGGTTGCTGCTGGGCAATGAAGTCGCAACGAGTTTGTGCCGCGCGCAACGGTAATGAAATGCAACGTAAATTGAATGAAGTGGAATAAAGCGAAGCGAACGTGTTCGTCCTTTACCAACACATGTCCGTCTGCGGTTCAAGTTGTCGCTGTTGTGTTCAGCTACTGTTGTTGTGCCTGCCACATACAAAACAGAGTTCACTTCATGCCCATTCGAACGTGCCGTTGTCGTCGTCAGCGTCGTCAGCGTCGTCTTCGTCATCCCCATCGTCTCCGTCGTCGTTTTTAATTAAACAATGTAAGCAAAAGTGTGAAGTACACAACATCATTGCTGCCACCGACATTGTCCCCTTCCTGCAGCACGCTCTCACAACCTGTTGCATCTCAAATGTGCCGCTTTGTATTGCTACTGCATTTGCTGCTAAAGGGTTCAGTGGAGCTCAGTTGAGTTTTCTTCTGGTGGCGTCGCTTTGGAGTGGCAATGGCCGCGTGTCATCCTCGTTTAGTGTTTGTGAGTTATGAGTTGTGCAATCACGACTTTTTGTTCCTGACTTCTGTAGAATATGTTTCTCTTTGCCATACTTGTTCTCCCCACCTCAGCGAGTTCCTCTACAGATCCATTGCAAACTATTCTACGAGTATCTGCGACTCAGAAGCTGATTAAGTTTTTGAGCAAATGAATTAAAAACGTGCTGCTGACTTGGCTGACTTAGAAATGAAAGTGGAAGGACTCGAATCGTATAATTTTAATTGTACGAAAATAAGCAAAGTGCTTCAAATACCAAATTGGGTGAGAAGTGCCTGTGTCCATGAAAAATGAAAGAGCTGTTCGCGATACAGCTCGTTAAACCGATTCTGGTTAACCCCAACAGATACTTTGTACACCAAGGCAAATATGAAACAAATGAGGGGCAGAAACTTATTTAACGGAAAGTTGACAGACACTTAGCCACACAACAACTGTTGGAAGAGAACAAATCACAACATTTATAGACCATCGAACACAATAACGCACATTAGACTTAATTTATCGCTAAGTAAGCATTAATGCACAATTTTCTAATTTGGTCACTTGCAAAAGACAATCAGCCAAGGCAGACTTAAAAAAATAAATAATGAAAGGAACAGCCACAAATTCAAGCTGTAAGAGTCAGCAAACAAAAAAGTGGCAATAAATGAATGGATTACACTAATAGCGACAAATATACAGGATGGGTTACAATAGATAGACCCAACTGGTGACACTATAATTTTGAAAATCAACATTTGATCGACCAATGACGGCACCTGAGAAAAAAAAAATTGAAAATGCACCGACAAAGAACACAATAAAGCGTTTGAAGGAAGACTCTTGTCCTTTGCTACTGTCTGTAATCCAAGGCGTCCAAATAAAAAATGAGAGAGACGATTTGGTGAAAGTATTGAAAGGTCACCCCAAACATCAAGTTAAGTCTATGATAACCGATGCCGACTGTTTATGAAAATGGTAAGAAGAATTAGTGCTCCAATCGATTGTGGCTTCTAATAAAAGAATGGAAATTGCGACTGGCCTCCGCGTTCGACTGATTTAGCAGCGTCATAATTATTTTTTCTTTAGGGCTACTTGAGGTCTAAGGCTCACATTATCTAGCCAAGGTTCTTGGACGAACTCAAGTCCGAATTATTGGCCATTGGCCAATAATATAGAAAATGCTGAAAAAAACAGCATTACGCCATTTCAGCTCAGAATTTCCATTGGCGAGATATTATATTCAAAAAGTGATGTAATCAAATCTGCGTAAGACTAAATTAAGTAATGTCTTACTTATAAGGAAAAGAAGTGTGTATTTCATGTCTTTTTTTAAATAAATCGCACCCTGTATATCTTTAAATAACTCTTTTTTTGTAGTTCTTATCACGGGATTGCAAGCGATAATCACAGCTGCAATCAACTGTGAAATCGTCAATGCGCTTTTTCACACGCCAAATACAAAAAGCCGAGCCAAAAAAAAAAAAACGAAAAACTAAAAAACCAATGGCATTGATGGGTTGAAATAAGCTGCTGCAAACGGGTGATGAACAATTCCCACACGGTTTCAGACATATTCCGGCTTAGTGTGTCAAAGGTTTTTCCAAGGTTTAGCACTGTCCACACTTGATTTCTTTCCGTCTGTGACGTTTCATTTCCTCCGCATGTCAGAATTGTGAGCACGCTTTTGTGCCCGCTGGGCTTTGTGGCCATTGTGGCCTTATGCTATTGTTGTCAACTCGTTTCGCGTCCGTCAACTTGTAAAAGGCATTTACTCTGGGACTAAGGCAGATTTCATTTCTTTTAGACTGTGCCAATGCATATTATACAAATTATAAGACTTTCTGTTACGATGCTTCAACAAATCCATTTTCCAGCAGTTGTGTCATTAGTTGATTTCAGTACCTGTGGAAAATAGGTGGCAAGAGCCGGAGGGCGGTTGTACAACGTTTTCACACGCCGTTAGTGTGTTGAAGTCTAAGCCTCCGAAATTTCTGTTTCTTCTATCCAAAGCAACAATGCCAGCGACGCTTTCAGCGACGCACTCGTGACCGATGCAAATGCACTTGTTCCGTCCGACTCTTTATCGCACATCAGTGGTTGTCTGTCAGTCTGTCGATCAAACAACAAATAAGCGTTTAAAACACCAAAGTCACTCAAATTTTACAAGACTGTTTTAATAATTTCGATCTAATCACATCACTCAAATCTCGAGCTAAGCCGCGCTTTGCTTTCTCTCTTTCAGAGAGCCTGCGCCTCTTATTTGGTTTTTGGGGACTCTTTTCTATTCACGTTTTATTCACCTTTTACTCCGTCGCTAGTTGATTTCTGACTTTGTCTTTTAAATGATCTCTGATTGTTGTTTTTCAAGTGCACATCTTTTTACCGAATCGCCTTGAGTTCAATATTTACCGTTTGCTGCTTCTTAGAGGTTAAGACTCTTTTCGTTATACTTCAACAGATTGCACTATCGCTACTAAGAGATCTCATTACAGTGTTGTTTTTGGTGCTCGTGTAGTACTCGTACTTTGATGTATTCGTATCTCCATTCAAGATCGTGAATATTCTGATATTTGGAATTGTATTGTAAAACGTTTGTCACTTCGCTGTCGTAATGAATTTGGATGTGCTTGGAAGCAATCGTTTGAAATTACATACTTACAAATGCAGCTCTTGTATTTAAATGGGTCTCAAGTGTTAGAGCATACACAGCATAAAAAATCCCGTTTCAGATATTTTGCCCTAGCGACAACACTTTCATGTGAACTTCTAGGGATCCCACATTGCAGGGTCAAGAAGGTGCAAAAATACTTTTGTGAGATGTCTAACCGATTATTAAGAAGGCGCATCTACATACCTTAGCGGACTCATTTATGGCAAAAACATTGCTTCAGTTCTTTTAAGACTATGCCAAATATATTTGTAAAGTAAGTATATACTCCATGGTATTCGGTAGCAGAGTAGGCAGAATGCTGAGCTAGCGTTTCAGAAGTCTTCGAGTTCAAATCAGGGAGTTTTTAAGTCGGTGACCTGTTGAACTTCCCATGTTTCGTCAACGAGGAACAACACACCAGAGATGAAGAAACTCAAACAGTGGAGTTCTATTGGTGAACGTTCAGCAAAAAAGGTAACGAGGTTGTCTACTTTCAATGACTGTCAAATACAAATTTGACAAGCTAAATTCAACAAGTCAGTGACTTACCAAACTTCGCAAGAGATGAATTAAGGAGTTTTAGTGCCCATTTCACTAATTCTTCTTCTGCGATGTTGGTAGATACTACGATATTAACCTGAGTTTGGAGTTTGTTAAAATATTTGCAATTATTTTTTGTTTTCGCTCAATAAGCAGATAGGCCGAACTTGACGTGCATTGAGGAGACCTTTTGGATCTGTACACAAGTAATTGAGCAAATTGAACATATATAAATATTGCATGAGACTACCAAACCTCGCCCGGCAACAGACAAACCGATAACCCAAGGGATCACCGATTTAATCTTACACAGAGATGGTGGATATGATAGTTGTGGACTCTTCACTCAACGAGTTTAATCAATAATAATTCAAATTAAGCAGCATAAAGGAGTTGAAAGCGTTCTCTGGCCTTACTTTCTTACATCGATCCTGCCGACTATCATATCAGCTAGGAGCTGATTATGATGTGCAATTCTAAGAATTAAATTTCAGCTACCGTAGCGTGATTAAAAAATGAATAACTAAACATCAAAAATCCCGGACGCGTATCAAGAAGTGTTTTCAGATCTCATAAATAAACCTTAAGCGAAATACCTTAACGCCTTACGCTGAGTCCAACCACCCTTAGCGGTAACAAATGTTGGCTTACACCTCGGCGGCAGTGCACAACGATCCTCTTCCATTGATGCAAATTACGGAGAAGTAAAGTCCCGGGGGTTTCATGTGGAGTTCAGAAGCTTCTAAATTTTCTTTATTTTGAAGCTGAACTTCCTGGAAAAATCGTCCATTTTGAAGAGTCCCAAAAGTGTTATCTCTTTTGAACAGCCACACCTTGAACATTATGGTAAGATTAATGTTGAGATACCGATAACTGTAAGGATACGAAGAACTTGTAGTTGGATCTTCACTTCAGCTCAGCTCAGCTAAAGGAAGTACAAATCATAACAAGGTCAAACGACTTTCCTGGTTACTTCTAAAGGCGTACGTCTTCCAATCTCTGCAGAACAACGGTAATGTGATACATTTATTTATTTTTTATTAAACGAATAAAAATGAGACATCTAAAAAAAAAAAGGCCAAAAAAAAAAAAAATATATATATATATATATAAAATTCGAATGTGAATTTATGCAAAGAAATCGCTTTATACGAATAAATTGGCTTATTTTGTTAGTAAAGCCAGCCGGTGTGTACGAACGATTAATTCTTAGACATTTTCTGAAGAAGAATTGGCGATGATGAAAAAGTAACACTTAACAGATTGATAATTATTAATATACATATATATTTCTCTTGCAATATTTTCAGCTCTGCGGTTTTCTAGTCAAAGCTCAAGGTAATGAAGCAATTTAGCGATTCGATGATGGAGATGGGAAACAGCCGAAGGGTTTCTTCAGCTGCTGCTTGGAATATTCACAGCAGCGAAAAGGCAGCATGCAAATGGAAAAATCAACACATTTCATTGTAACTTATCCTGTCGGCCTAACTAACATAAGCAACACAAGCAAATAGATAAAACGTATATACTCACTCGTATGTTTGGCTGGTTTTCAGACTGTCCGTTTGGCTCGATCAAGTGTGCTTGCGCCTATGCCGCTGTGGCCTTTGTGACCTCGCTCGCCAAGTTATTTTCAACGGAATAAATTATTTGATTTGATTGAGTTGAAAATGAGTTCGCAAAATGCTCGAAGCGTTTAGCACCACAACGAACCACAACGAGTCGCACATCCGCAGATGGCACTCAGTCTGGGCACGAGTATGCGGATATTCGCTCAATCTATCGATTTCTCGGCTGTGAATCGTTTATTGTGAAAGCATAAGGTGTTGTTAAATAAGCAGAGCTGTGGAAATGTCCAACCAGAACGATAAATGTCAAAAACTCTATTAAAATAACAGTTCATCACTTGAATCGTTTGATCGTAGGACATTTGAAAGCAGTTAATTTCAGTCAATACAATAAAGTAAACAGTTAAGATTGAAGGCAATCCTATATCCATACATGTATGTGTATTTGTCCATTAAATATTATACAATACAGTTATTGGATAAGGAAAGTCGTATAATTCAATTCCACTTAAAATCGTTCACCTGTCTCTCTCTCTCTCTCTCTCTCTCTTTCTCTACCTCTCTCTCTTATTTTTTGTAGTTTACTTCGTAAGAAACGATTTTTATGTATAGCGCAAGATATGAAAAATATGAGGAGTGAAAAGGAGTACTCACATAATGTACTCACAAACTGTGTAACGTTATTTCATTTAAAGTGTAAAAGACTTGACTTGGTCAGTGCTGCTCAAACTGTGCCAAATGGAGCCTAATGGAGAATTTGAGTAAAGGAGAGTGAGCGTAATGGAACCTGTGAGTTAAGAAGAATGAGCCCAATGGACAATGAGCGCAATTCGCTTGTTTGATACAATGAAATGAAATAAAATTTAATATCAAAAATGAATAATAATTTATCTAAATTATAGGGTTTTACAAGAGGTGTACTAACTTTTTTTATTTTTAACAAACTTTTATTGTCAATTGAAAGTACAATTGATATGGAATATAAAATTGTTCAAATGGCTGCGTTAGCAGGCCTTAATCCCATCCTCCAATTTTGGATGACTCGGGCGTATAATTCCGGCGTCATATATCAAAATTATGGCAATGATGATGGCTTACTTGTAGAAAGATGCACTTCGCTTATCGGTAAACAAATTGTTATATCTCAATCTATATTTCAGTCAATCAAAACGTCGAAGACATAATAGATTTGCTCCACGAGGTATTGTTAGCATACAGAAGGGGTTTCAAAATTGTTGAAGAATCGTTATCATGAACTGTATCTTATACTTGGCGGTGATTTCAATATTCACTTTGATAGAGATGACGAATTGCATTTAGGAAAATTAAAAAAAAAAATTAATTTAGATCTAGTTTCTAGTAGAACACTAAGGACGACTAGCCGCCCTATTCGGTGCATTCTATCTATAAAATTCATATTACTTGCATAGTTAGAAGGTTTTGTCATTTATGTTATTCTGGCGCACATGGAAAGCTTGACTATTAAAAAAGCTGTCCAAAAAATACCATACCACAGCGGAGAGTATGGTATTTTTTTTTCTTGAAGAAACCTCACTTCGCCTTGTTTCACCGTGCAAATCAGTTCTGAAATTGTTTGGATTGGTTGTTTCCTACGCACTTTTGGTATGACCCACTTGCGTAGAAATATAAAGCCGCCAAAAAACGAAACTTAAATGGAATTTTTGAGTTTGCATTATCCAGCGGCTTCAATTGCTCAATCAATAGGTGGCACAATATTTTTGAGAGTCGAAAGTTTCTCTCAAAAACATTGGCCGATTTTGAAAAAGGATCACTATTATCACGCAATGATTTTAAAACACTTCTATTGTAAAAATTTTCACCATCTTTCAAAAACTTTGCGAACAGGCAGCAAATCACGTTGTTATCCATTTCAGCAGTGTGGTAATTGTGAGCGAAATATTGTAGAAAATATTTTGAAATCACCTGATGAGGAGGCGTCATTAGATAGAGCAAAGAGCTTTTCTAAATGAGCACAATCACCCAAAAAATCACATATAAATATTTTGTCGCTTACTGCAAATCAAAATCAATCAAAATCTTTCAATATATATCTTCATTCATTTGATAGAGTGCACAGAATAGGGCGGTAGGTATAGCACAACCATTCATGCCATGTGTAACTCATCTAAGTTCTGTTGCTCATATATCATATTTTAGTTTTCACAAACCTATTGCTACAGTATTCTATAATGACGTTACTATATATACACGAAGTTAATAATAATGCAATATAAGTAATATATTTTTATATACTAAATTTACTAGCAGGCCCCGGCGCGTTGCTGCGTTCGCGTGCGTCTTACTCCAACGATGTTTTAACAGCTCTGCGCTCTCTCGACGATTTTTTCGCACCGAAATTCACAGTAATCATATAAAGGATATTATAGAGATTCCCTGAAAATGTCATCAAAATCGGTACAGCGGTTTAGGCGTCCATAACGGACAAACAAACATACTACCAATATATATATATATATATATATATATAGATGTAAGGTATTTTCTGAAATCAATCTAAATATATATGAACATATGATACAATAGATGTTAACGAAATGCTACTTGCTCGCGGCTGAAGCTTTCACTTCTACCGCGTGTGAACTGCACATAAGTTTTTCACCTCCTTATATTTTTTATACTGTCGCATAAGTAAATAATCTCAAAAGGAGTAAACTCCAGTCGACACGCATCTCTTTTTCATTTGTTTATTCTTGTCTATTTATACAATGCTACCTATATATATATATATAAGTTTAAACTCATAATGCTGAAACATCTTACTGAGCAGTGTCTCCCGAATGGAGCAGTGCAGGTTCCGGCTTAGGGGATTCCAAATGCCAAGATCAATATTGCCTATATTGAAAAATTTTCATATTCATGAGCAGTGCAGGTTCCGGCTTAGGGGATTCCAAATGCCAAGATCAATATTGCCTATATTGAAAAATTTTCATATTCATGGCCTTTGTGGGATGAAATGTCCTACGTAGGAGAGGCTTGGAATGAGCCATATATCCCAGTGAAGGGTAATATGAGGGGTAGGAGAATAAAATGAATCGTCTCATTCATACATTTCCATTGATGATGACATAGGACAAGACATTGCACCATCAAATATTAGTTCAACAGATGAGGTCGGAATCGCAAAAATCAGCGGCAGACCGGAATCATCACATTCGAGGGACGAATTTTTTGGGTTTATATCATTGAAATAGAAGAAATATTATTTAATTTGTTGCTAAGATTAATTTGAATTGTTTCATGTATGCTATTTTAATGAATTCCTACTTTATAGGCAACACTCTAAATTCCTGAACGACGAAGAACACTTTAAATTAATTATTGGATACATTTTTTTAAAATCCAATTAAAACACAATTCATATTCAATAATATCCCTTCATTAAGATTTGCACCCAGTGAAACATTAGCAGTAAGCAACAACTTTGTTTTTAGTTTTGACATTTTCCAAATATTTTTGAAATAGTGTGACCATTTCTGATGTGAAACACATTGGTTTCGGTAGAGTGAAATTTTTCAGTGGCTTCATAGCGTCATCGCGTCATCTCATTATCGTTCTTCGCTAGCAGTGTATCTAATGAAAACAACAAAAAGAGGAAGGTCACGAGCTTTTTTTTTCTTTAAAAAACTAAATAAATAATTAAAATTGATTTAAAATGCATTTCTACCTATTTTTTCGCTAGGAATGTCGAAAAGTCGAAGTTGAATAAAGCTAATTCTACCTTTACTATTAGGTTGTTCAATAAGTTTTGCGGTTCGATAATAGAGGGCGTTACTACCAGCCAAACTTTCTTTTATTATGTTGGTACACCCTTCATATAAACGTATGTGAAGTTTCATTTCAATCTGTCAATTCATTGTTTGTTTATAAGCCAGTATTCACAGTTGTCACAGTATCTTTTTACAATGGAAAAAATCGAGTATCGTGCAGTGATTGAATTTTTATTTTTGGAAAGTTTAAAAGCAATGGAAATTTATGAACGAATGTTGAAAGTGTATCGGGAATCTTCGCCTTCACTTAGTACAGTAGAAAGACGGGTTGCTGAATTTAAAAGTGGTCGTACAAGCCTTGAAGATGATCCACGTCAAGGACGTCCAAAAACAACAACAATACCAGAAATCGTAGAAAAACCACAGGATATCGTATTGGAAAATCGTCGAGTGACTGAAAGAGATTTGTAGGAGCCCTAGGCATCTCATTGGACAGTGGAAGCAATAGTTTGACTGAAGTATTGGGTTTCAGAAAGCTGTGTGCACAATGGGATGGAATTCATAAATTGGAATCTCGTTCGATCAAGTGTATTGATATTCAGCGAGACTATACTAAATAATAAAGAGTATTTCAAACCACAAAATTGTGTTTTTCTTATAGACCCGCAAAACTTATTGAACAACCTAGTACCAGGCAAACAGCACAACTGCAAGTGTAATTTGGTTTGCAGGAGACCGTCTTTGGGGCTGTGTGCAAAAAGTAACGTTATTGGTGCCGTGTGCAGAGTAGCGCTTTTTAACTCGCGTCATCAAACAAAATAATTTAAATATTGTTAAAATAAAGCCAAGCTCTATACATATGTTTTCATTCAATTATATACTGAATTTGTGTTTATTTGAATCACTAATACACTTTTTTATATTGATCGTTGGTGTACTATACAAGTTCGAAGTACTTTGTACTGGTGGTAAAAACTGACTTACTTGAATTAATGGAGTAATAGAGTTATTGGAAAGTACAGACATGATTAGAAATGGGGCTCTGTTTCAATATTATAGAATTAACAGATGCTCATGTGCGAAAAGCTCAATATTTTGAAATTGCCTATAATTCTCTAATGGTCGGTTAGGTAGATGGCGAGCAATCTAAGGTCGTCCCCTGATTATCAATTAAAGGATATCCCTTTTCTAGGTCGGTGTACTTTTCGGCATTGCTTGATATGTGAGCTATACCATAATGTAAATACGATCACTAATGATTCCAACTCGCCATGCCAATTCCTGTTGCCTTCTTACCCCTTCTTCAACCTAAGATAGTTGGACTAATTTCGCCACATTGTTATCTAGAATACTTTTTTAACTAATAACCTGAAATACGAGTAAAAGTCACTGGGTTTATAGAAGTGCTGTTTAAACAAAGAAAATAAAATGAAATATAGAAGGTGAATTTCACTCTGTGAAGGTGAATTGAACTCTGCTCAAATGTGCATCATCAGCCCAGTTTGTTGCTTAAATCTTTTGTTTTCAGCAAATTGAAAAAAAAAAAAAATTAAAATAATGAAGCAATTTAAATATTTCGTGGAACAAAAAGCGCATTGATTTACATAATTTTCAAATGCTTTGCTTTCATTACGTATCACTTTTCACATGTCTGTCCTGTATGCATTTGTGCATTTGAGTTATTGGCTGCGTTAACTGCTCACCAAATAGCAACATTAATTTGACTGAGCAGCATGTTTTGGAGATTAAAATGCAAATGCGCCAAAAATGAAACAACAGGAAAAATGCACAACGCAACGCGCGCTCGCCTTTATAAAAGTTGGTGACATTTTCAAGCACTAAAAATTGCTTGCTTTAAAATTAAAAGAAACAAAAATTAAAAAATAATGGACTATTAATTTATTGGCTCATTGGCAGCTAAGATTTGGTGCCTTTTAACGGCGAAAATAAATGAAACCATTCAGTAATAGAGTCAAATGAAACGAGGCGACGAGGCTTATCGGCCAAAATGTCGAATTTCGACATTATTTTTTATCGCGAGCTGCCAATTTCGAAAGTAAAAAATGTAACAAACAAAAAAAAAAATAATTTAATAAAAAAAATATATATGCATATATAAAACGTCTATGAAAATGCCTCGAAGCGTTTTCGGTTTCCTACAAAATTAATCAATTGGGAAACGAACTTTCATTGCGTTCTCAAAGCCGATTGAGGCCTTTGAAAAATTAGCCACTTAATCCTGAACTAATTCGCCTAATTAAATGACGCGTTGAAGTTTCGATTTTTGGGCGTTTTAATTAATTAATCAGCACACGGCTGCTTAAGTGTTTCATGTGGTCGGTTGCGTATCCAATTTGTCATGGTGCTACACTTGCCGCAGTTGCCACAATTGTAGCGCTGCCGCCTCAGCAGCCGCTGTTGCAGCCGTCCGGCTTCGATTCGTTCGGGATCGTAACTTTGTGGATTTTAAGTGATTTGCGTGAGGTTTTGCATGTATTAATTAAACAATTCCCGCGTTGGCATAATTGTATTGTTTAAGATTCTGGGTTGCGTAATTAATACAACGCTAAGTTGCTTGAATTGATTACAGCAAAGGAGAAGTCATCCAATAAATAGAGTGATAACATATTGCGGCTCGTTTGATTCCGGTATCGCTTGAGTGGATTTGAAGACCGGTTGGTGTGACTTGAAAAGGTCATGTTTGACTTATAATAAAGTGAAAAGTAGACCTTCTCGAAGCTTTTTCCAATAGTTTACCCTTCAGTCGTAGGTTTCTCTTTAACTTTTATAACATAAAAATTATTCCACCAATTTTATTGAAAACATCATTTATAACCCGTGGTATGAGTAAATAAATAAAGCTTATATTAGCAGGTTAGTGACTTCCAAGGTGTGAAGCACTCTGCGCATAAACTCCACCTTACAAAGTTACCTATTGAAACAGTTTTATTTCCATCAGTTGGGTTAACAAACTGAAGTTCTTGTCTGCGATAAATTAGCTTAGCATAGTCATTTTAATCTGGGTACTAATATGCATGTAAGGAAAAGAGAGTGTCTGTTGAGATTAAGCAGCTGATTTTGGCTACTTTACTAGTTATTTCCTTTCATTCTCGAGTATGAAAACAGAAAGTAAGCTCTAACAAACCATAGTCTGAATGGTCTGGGCCAAAACAACAATTTTTTGTTAGATTAATCGGAAAGGACTCTAGACGATGTAAGCTGAGAATAAACCAGTCGATCAGATTACTTATATCAAATACGTACTTATTTTTACAAAGCGCGCAAAGGACCTGAACAGAAAGAAGAAGAATATCGCTTTACAGTGATTAACAAGCTGTGTCTCCAAGCCGACCACAGCATAACTAACACCATAAACATTACGAAAGAAATGTATATTATATGCTACTAACAAGGGCCCCGGCGTAGCTCGGGATTTATTTATCTGGATTGGAGATGTAAACGGCAAGTGAAAATTTCTTTAGTCGAGTTTTTTGGTAGGAAAAAAACGAACTGACTTATGTTTTTATTTCTTTTTGTGTTCATTCGCGCGTATTCTTAATGTTTTTAGTTGCATTTATATAGATGAAGGTCATTACAAAATTTACTACTCTTTTGTGTGTTAATTTATCCTTTCCGCTCGCACAACATAGTCCTGGTTTATAGTTTCGAAACTTCAAAGGTTTGCAGTGTTGATAAACAGTGCTCAGGTGTTACCAGGTCTCCCGATACATCTGTGCCAAAATACAATGTTATATCGTTATCGATTAGTCGCCAAACACTGATTACGCTGTTTGTCAGTCTCTTTGCCGTGCTGCGCACGTACGCCGATCAATATTTTGATTTAGACTCCTCTCTGGTGGCATTTTTCCTACACCACATTAATTATAATTATTATCATCATTATTATTATTATTATTATTATTATTATTATTATTTTTATTATTATTATTATTATTATTATTATTATTATTATTATTATTATTATTATTATTATTATTATTAATAGTTGACTTTGTTAGACTTTCGTTTTCGCATACATACATTCATATCACCGGCAAACTCATAGAGTATTATTGAGATTTTCATACTGACCCGAAATTCCCGATGCTCTTGCTAATCTATCGCATCAAACTTCACATAAAAACCTTCGACATAATGACATCCATATATGTAACAAATTTCATGGTGTTCGGACCTTCAGATAGACTTTTTTATACAACTACTTTTAATGCTTTTGTTTTACTTCAGTGACGGTTGCCATTTAGAAAGTATATATATATAAGTATTATTTATTATCTTGCCCAGGCCTCTAGAAATCAACGCGCCTCCACAAGCCTCTCAAACTTTTTGAATATTTAAAACTGATACTGGTGGTGATTAGTCGGGTGCTACAAGTCCTTGGTGAAGGGAGTGCCTAGTGGTGTGTGAGCGTAATATAAACAACAACAATGGCACGCAACACAGAAAACAAAGTTAGAGAAAACACCGAAATAGGAAGGAACAACAACAAACATCAAGTGTCCCATTGATAGTTATTGAAAGTGAAATCAAAACGGCGGCTACTCCACCTACGTCGCCCTCGATACAACAATGTTGGCACTAAAGCTAATCAATTCTTTGATCCTTTAGCTATCGAGTGGTATCATTGAATTTTGGATGTGAATGATAGTTATGTAGTTACAATACCAAACTCTATAGCCATTCACTTTATCGTAATTTTTGACAAATGCATGCCGTATAGCTAAAAAAAGACTTATTCACGACAAAAAAATATCTTATATGTTTCCGGGATAAGGTTGCATCAAGGTCACGCAGTCCCGCAATAGGGGTCCACATTTAAGTGTGGCGCCCTATCGGCTGCAACTGTAAATTGAATTCGCAAAGTTAATCATTTAATTATAAAAATGGTGAAGACTTACATATTGAATCAGTTCTTGGAGGTACTTACTATAGTGTCTAGATAAACATAGTTGAATTTAAGATGAAGAAGGATAGTTGAAAGAACCTCATAGTTGTTCTTCGAAGATTTTCTCTTTACTTTTCAATATGTACACATTTAAGTAATGACGGCTTTTGGTACAGTTTTCCTCCACCCACAGCAATTTGTGGACATTTCAATTAATTTTGCGATAAAAAATTGTATGCATTTTTCCATTTCATTGTCTTCGATATACTAGTACAACAACAACAATCGCCAATGCACATCATTTTTCTTCCTCGCTGCTCGTGTGGTCTCCCATTTACTGAGTTAGTTAGGGAGTCTGTGAGTGAGTGAGTTGAATGTGCTGGGTTGAGTGCGAAAAAAACATGCACAGCAAGGCGAGAAATGTGATTTGCATACGACACACACAAGAACGACGACAACAACGGCAACACCAGCAAAAAAATTGAAAGTGTCAACAGTTGAAGCCTGCACACAAAATTTTGTTGGGCTTCAACTTTTTTGAAAATACTCGTGGTTCCTAAAAAGTCCATTTAGGCAGAAACAAATCGTTTCGTAATTCGATACGTTGTTATGCAAAATGCGCGATACATAACACAAATAAAAATAAATAAATAAATAAAATTAAAAAAGCAACATAAATGAAAATAAAATAAAAAATTAAATAAAAAAAGAAGGATTGCGCGCAGACACAACAAAGTCAAGCATAGAAAACCCAGCGAGCGAAAGATAAATGTTAACAATTTTATTACGAGACAACAACAACTTTTGCACGTTGTCGCGTTGTCTGTTGCTGAACTTGACGAATAGACAAGCAAACTATTCACTAGTCAACCAACAATTCACTATAGCCTGGCCTGAGTTGGCTTAGCTTAGCTTGCTTGCCAAGTGAAACGGCCGCGAGCGATGTGACCAACCAGGCAGGCTGGTCGAGGCGACCGGATGTCTTGAAGTCAAACTAGACTGACGCACGACAAGCAGCGATTTTTTCGCTCTCCTTTCTTATTTGCTTGCTCATACTCGTTTTCATTCCATTCTAGTTCTAGCTGCGCCAAATTTATCATTCAAAGTAAACTTTCAAATTCGAAAATCTATACTAGTCGAGGCTTCATTAATGCGCCGATTTTTGCATAAAAAATTCATTCATTAAAAACCCAGACAGAAATAGCAAAAACAAAATTTAATTGAATTTTTTTAATTTATTTTTTTGTATTTTTTTTTTAATTGAATATGAGAAAAGAGAAAAATAAACAGATTTTTATGAATGAATAAAGTGGCGCGAAGTGTTTTATTAATGAAATTTTCTTGTATTTTATTTGGTCGCCTTGGGACTTATGGCAAAGTTACCTGAATATTTGACTCTCCCACGAAATCGGCGTGATTTTGCCATGAGTTCGTTGCATCTGTAAGTGTCAGCGTGTCAACTTGAATCGCTGTGTGTCTGTCTAACTGAACTGCCTTCTCGTAAGTATGGCTTGGTGTGATCGCAGGCGCTCAGCGAGTTGAGCGCATAGACAAAAAAATATTCTTTTCGTTCATGTCGATCAATGAGAGTGAATTAAAGCAAGCGTTAATTTTTTTCTCTTCAAATCTATATCTTGTTAAGGGTTTCGTCAAGGAATATGCCTCCCAAACGTGCATCACTTGGTAAACAACAAATGCACCAAAAACTATCACAGAGACTTAGTTCATGAAACACCCACTGGTGATGACGGATATGCACAATATAGACGCCGAAACCCAGATATGCAGGTCATACAGAAACAATGAGATTGTGAAATCCTGACGTTGAAATCAACAAAAGATTGATTGTGCCATATTCTGCTTTGTTGTCGAAAGCAATAATATGTCGTACATTGTCATTCCGTCAAATCCATCGAGTATGTGTAAAGGAAAATACGTCAGAAAAGGCAGCGATATGGCAGTAGTCTGCATTGATAGACCTGATGCGCGAAACGATGAAGTGAGCCAATTGCAAACAGGTCGATCAGCAGTCGCCATTCAAAAGTTGCTCATCTGAGTGAGTGTTCCTCTTCAAAATGGACAAATAGTCTATTTCACGGTAGAAATTATTTAAATTATTAGGAAAATATAGTTGAGACCCTGTAAATGTGGGACAGTCACACACACGAGTGATCCTATAATAGTTCCGTTTTCACTCGTACGGAACCCTAAAACCCCGTCTAATTGATTTGAATGTGCAGAATGAGGTTAAAATAGATATATGTATACTCGTATTGGTATGTCCTAGCCAATTTTCCTAAGTTTAAAGAGATTTATTTGTTGGACGCAACAGTGTTCCGATGCTAAATTGTGTGAATTGCTGTGAAATGAGTTTTGTAGTATTAACAATTTGATGGAAGTGAGTGGGTTCATGCTAGGAGAAAACAGTGATTTACTCTTATTACAAGCTTGTTGCATAATCCAGGTATACTCACAATAATTAATCGAGCCTGCACTAAATTTTTATTAATTTGTCCTCGCGCATTTGGTTTGCAGCTTGGCTTATGAAAAGTCAATAAAACATTGTTTCTCTTTCTTGTTGGCCGCAATGGAATTGCTTGCTTAATTGCATTTCAGCACTGGACTTGCGCAGTTGGAAGTCGACTGTGGCGGCTGGCCCGCTCTAATGGCTATCGCGTGAGGTAATTGAGTTTCTCCGCTGTCAACTTGAAACTCATATTAGAGAATTCGACAGTTATGACGTTATTGCCGGCCTGGCATGCAAATTTCCAAGTTTCTCTGTTGTATTTTGTAGCGTTGAGAATTTTGGATTTGAGCGTTGAAGCGCTTAACGAAATGAGTCTGAAAGCGATCGAATTTGTAGGCCAATCAAAATGCTAATTGGCCAATAAGACAAACAAGAGAGAAGGAACCTTCTAATCAAAGTGATGCTGGCTTTCATCTCGTGCCGCCAGTGAATAGCCGGGAATCGAACCGAAATAATTTAGTAGCTGACGACAGCAGCGACAGCAGCACAAATCTGCCCCAAATTGTTGCACGCTTTAATACGATGGCGCGAAGAGAGGCGGCAGCTTTGACGCACACACGAAATTGCCGCCATTGCCACTGTTGAAAAGCGTCTGTGAAAAGCTTGTCAAATTTAATAACTGAATTCGACGACTAGGAAATTGAATTCGAATGCAGCGGCAATTTTCGTGAAATTTAAATTGATAAAAAGAGTTACAAAGCTGCCGTCGCCGATTGTTGCACGCTTAACTCGATCGCTTTTTAATTTGTCGTTGAGCTGAGCTGAGTGCCGCTTTGTTTCTTCAAATTTTACGATCTTATGGATCGCAGACAATTTTATTACACTTCGTTTGTCATGCGATGATTTGCATTGGAATTGCGGAATTACGCGCGGCCATGGTGTGACATGGAAGTGGTTAATTAAAAGTGTGTCTGGCTGTGCTCTGCTCGAGGATCGTTTTGAAGAGCGCTGAAAAGTGCTGTTGTCGTCGGCACTGTTTCTCTTATCTTAAGTGTTGGCATAGCGATGATGGAGACATTAAGTTGAACTCTTGTTAGAAAGGTTTGTTGAAGTTGTCCAACATCTCACTTACAACAAACAAAAGACTTGGACAAGAAATTTGTTGAACAAAAACTGTTTTTATTAAAAGTTTTTTTATGTTACTAGGCCAAAAATGAGACACATTTAAGTGTGCTACTATACAAAATGCTAACTAAGGAACTATTTTTATAGGTTTTTTAATGCAAAGGAAAATTGTAAACGAGTTATGTCCCAAAAGTGTCGGACCTGATTTTTTTCGTTGGTCGATTTTGTTATGACAGAAAAATATGACCAACAAACTTACAGTGAGTTTTGCGTTAAACTTGAAAAGATTCGTGCAGAAACTACAGAAACGATTGAAATGAGGGCTTGAAAATATCGAGGGTTGTGCGACTTGAGATTGAAGAAGATCGCGACTTTCGAAAAATTGAGTTGCGAGAATTTTAACCTATAATTTTAAAGGGGCTCGCGTGAGTGCCAAATTCTTCCGAAATTGTTCACGGCGTAGGAGAAAAATTTTCTATTCTCAAACACTCATGACAACTTGGCAATGTTAATAATGAAAACGTATGGCACGCCCAGTGACTTTTGGCTATTTCAAAAAATAAAAAAGGCTACATAAAGATGAATGCGAAACGGATGCGACGAGTGCTTTG
The DNA here is from genome assembly GCA_035041755.1 of Cacoxenus indagator. Classification (NCBI taxonomy): domain Eukaryota; kingdom Metazoa; phylum Arthropoda; class Insecta; order Diptera; family Drosophilidae; genus Cacoxenus; species Cacoxenus indagator. The sequence continues at coordinate 420,082 of JAWNKX010000398.1, forward strand.
AAGGCCGTTCCGAAAACGAACATTCAGAACTGCTTCAGGATGTACAATAGAAACACCGATCGGAACATGTTGTTCAGCCGAATGGAGATTACTGGAAGATGGATAGTATGGCGAGCGCGAAGTTAAGAAGAAAGCAGATTACATGCCATAAGGTGAACGGAAAAGAAAGCTCCCGAAAACGCCAGCCCATGCCTTTTTGGATGAAAAAGTAACACAGCAAGAAATACGGGAATCGCAGATACTGAGAACGGTTGTTTTGGCGGAGAGCCACAAGCTTTAACTACTTAAGGCGAAGTAGTACTTCAGGTAATATTAGATTAGTCTAACCGATGAGAAAAGCTTAATCGGGGGGTTGTTGAAATTTGAAATGTGCAGGAAATCCACGACCTCAACGAAATCCAACGAAAAAGGTTCACGTAGGTGAACGGGGCTAGATAGTTCAAGCGTTTGACGTGGGTTACAGGCTGTTGGGCCATCGTGTGTGGATTTACAAACGCGAGGATAGTTTCTTGATAAGTCTAATAGTCTCCACCGTGATCATTGAGTTATGCTTGCCTCGACGGCTGACTGATTTCCGGAAGCACCGATAAGCTCCGCAGCAGTTTAGACTGCAAGTACAGCAACAGCTTATTTTAGAGGTGTAGATTTTGGGCTGAGTAGTCAACTACTTTTCGTTAATTCCACGGCTTTCTTCTCTTCACGATATGAAATTCCCCAGTGAGACGTAAATCAAGCGTCAGTCCTATTATCTATTTACTAGAGTACTATACTTTGCAACCCCTTTCTAGCAGCCGTTAGGACATTTCGTGAGATTCATTGGGAAGATGACATGTCTGGATTTTCCTCTCTTAATACAGAGACTCCAGTTTGTCAACAAAGGATCGATGGAACACAAACTAACAGGACAGTATATTCCTCGTATTTCGCTACTATCTCTCTTAACACCTACCTTATAATACACTGTCATGTATGTTAGTCTGATTATCTCTCTTTCTATCGATGGTTATGCCAATTTATCTATCTGAAGTTATATATATTCCTTATTATTATTTGTTTCGTGAAGAATTCGTGGCAATAACTTCCTCGCCCTTGCAATTTCAAACAATAATTATGTAAATTAATGACAAACGTTTTATGAAGAAATCAGAATTACTAAATCCTCAGCTAGCAGAGGGTTCTCCATGTTGTAAACCGGAGTAAAGATGAGGGCGGAGCGCACACCAAAAAGGGTAAGCAGCCAATTGACTTCAAAATGCCAATTATATGTGCGACTTGAACTATGATTTGCAGACGTGGACTTGTAAATGCTAAAAGTGCGTCTAAGTAAAAAATAAGGAATAAAACATTTGAAAATAACGAAAATAAAGTTTAATGTAAGCGTTCACATACGAACTTCGTTGAATGGGACAATGCTCTGGAGTTGGAGTTGCAGTTGGAGCACCAATGTTCCGGCATCGCACACAATCAGGCGAGATCTGCACGATGAACGAGAAAAGTTGTGCAGATCGCAAAGAAAAAAGCATTACTCCTATGAATGAATAATGTATGAATGAAAATTGCATACACGTGCCTCGAAGCTATAAAATTTTGCACCGTGGTTGTCGTTGTATCTTATTCCCCCCCTCCTTGTTGTTGTTTTCATTTGCAATTTCTTCGACACAAACTGTGAGCGCGGAACGCGGACTTCGGGTAGAAGCTTAATGACACGCTGCTCTATGAGTAACAGGAAAACCTGAAGGGAAACCGTTGTGCTGTGATTCTTCCTTGTGTTGTGTGAAAATTGCCTATGTGCTGAACAAATAAAAAGAAAAAACTCTGACTGAGGTCCGTATGCAATGATGTGAGCTCTAAATGAGTTTTGGGCCTGGTTTTCCACATTTATTGTGCGCTTCCCTTAGTTAAGTTAATGTGATACTTTAGTTTATACTAGAAATGTTGTTGTGGCTGTCTGAAGTTTGTCGTCGAAGTCTTTCGTTTTAAGAAACAAAATAATCAAACACACAAAGTCATTTTAGAGATATTTGCCTTATTAGTATAATAATTGTGTCATAGAGTTTGAAAAACAGTGTGTGGTACTATACATTGGGCCATATTCTGTGCACTCTATCAAATGAATAAATAGGTTTTAATAGATTTTAATAGACAGTAAGTAAGTGATTAAATATTTTAACTGGATTTTTTGATAGAGTTGCTCATTTAGAAAAGCTTATTACACTATTTATTTCCGCTTTTTTAAAGCCTCCTCATCCGGTGATGTCAAAATATTTCGCACACTATTTGAGTTTCGTTTCTTGGCAACTTTATATTTCTACGCACATGGGTCATACGCGTTTGGTTGGCGTCCACTGTGAAGAAAAAGCATAACAAATACCACACTTGCCGCTCTGGTATGGTATTTTTTGGACTATTATGAAAAACACCTTTTTGTAATAGTGTAGCTTTCAATTTGCACAAGAATAACAAAAATAACAAAAGCTTCTATCTGTTCTATAGAGTGCACAGAATAGGGCGGTTACTAGCAATTTTAAATGGGTGAAAAGACTTGTTGGCCATTTGAAAGCTTTGAGTCTTAGCTAATATTGATATAAAGTTGTTCGATATTCGATAATATTTGTAGAAGTTAACCATCTACAGCCACAGTGTGCACTTTCGGCAAATTTTGCTATTTTTCTTTAGAAAAGGGTTCACTGGTTTAAGAAATTTTGTTCCCGAAATTTTGACTTTAGACATGGAGCACGTAGTGACCGGCCATTGGAGGCTGATGACGACCGCCGTTATTCAGCACGAGAGATTGCAGAATGGCTTAACGTATCACGTACAACAGTGGAAAGACACCTCAATAAACTTGGTTACGTAAACAACCTCGATATTTGGGTTCCGCAAGAGTTGAAAGAAATGCACCTCACCAAGCGCATCATTATTTGCATACGAAAATGTTCCGTTTTTGAAGCGAATTATAATGCGCATTGAAAAATGGCTTGTTTACAATAACGTAAAGAAGCAAGAGAGAAGAACCGTGTCTAACCACATCAAAGGCCGGTAGTCACCAGAGGAAAGTTATGCTGTCAGTTTAATGGAATTGGAGAGGTATCGTTCACATTGAGCTGCTGCCACGGAATGAAACCATCAATTCGGATGTGTACTGCCTTTAGCTATCCGAATTGGATAAAGCAATCAAAAAGAAGCACCCGACTAGCCAATCCGAAAGGTGTAATCTTACACCATTGGTCTAACGACAATTATCGGAGCTGAATTGGAAAGTGATGCCACATCCAACGTATAGCATCGACCATGTACCATCAGATTACTACTTGGTTCGCTCTCTTCAAAACTCTTTGAGTGGTGAAACATTCAATTATGATGATGCTGTCAAAAACTACCTGTCACACTTTTTGCCCATAAGGATTAGAAGTGCTTTGAGGACGGAATAATGAAACTTGCCGAAAGATGGGCAAAAGTGGTCGAACAAAACGGCCAATACATAGCAGATTAATGTTTGATCTACACAAAATAAATCAATTTTGAATTCAATAAAATAGAGGATACCGTACGTTGAATATGTTACGTTAAGTAACGTACTTCAATCATAACCACTCATTCCGTTTTCTTTAAGCAAGCAACTGATAGAATGCTCACTCAATAAGTCACTCAAATGTTTTTTCACTAAATTTGTTTGAGTGACTTCAGTGATTATTCTTAATGACGACTACAAATGTAGTATGATTTAACACGTTTTGTTCACACCATAGACTTCTTGTAGGTTTTCCCGAAATCCATAAGTAAAGAACTAGTTTCTGTATTTTTTTTTTTTCAAAATTTTAGGTTCAATAGTTTCGCCGATCAGGGGAAGGGGAATGACCTGTGTTAAGACCAGGAGCGTTTTCCTTTGTAGTTGTGATCGGCGGTGTAAAAGAAGGGGTAGATCGGTCTGCCGCATGTTTTGTTGAGCACTAACTTTATTAGAAAATTCAATTCTTGTACAAAGTTACAGAGTACAAAGTTGTACAAAGCCATTAAGAAGGTAGAGTCGGAGGGCGAAAGAAGACAGAGAAAATCGACACACTGCTCTCAAATTCTGTTCAACTCAACAAGATCTACTCTAAGGCAGGCCGAAATAGTCAGCTCTTATATATTTTCAAAAATAACTTTAAAATTATTTATTTTAATTATAAAATAACTGGGTTTGAGATCATTGCAACAAGCTCCTTCATTTCATGTATCATGTAACTTAATCAGTTTAGACGGTTCGGAGCAAATGGGCTGTAAATGTGGGACAGTCACACACACGTGTAATCCTATAACAGTTCCCTTTTCACTCAAACGTACGGAACCCTAAAAAGGTGGAAAACGTTTACTAAATTTTGTGCTTTTTAAAAAAGTATTAAAAGTTCCACCATCAGGCGCATGAGAGCCGTTGTCCTACCTTCGGTCCTCTACTTACTATACACGTCTGATATGCCGACAACAAAATGAGAAAGCGATTATCGCTACTTATGCTAGGACGATACGGCAGTCATTTTCAACTCTCCCTCATTGAACGAAGCTACGGAGAAATTGTCCAGCTACTTAGACAGATTCCACTCCTAAGCCAGGCGCTGGAACATAGTCATCAACACCGACAAATCTGCTCACTGCACATTCACTCTACGACAATGCATTTGTCCTGTTGTGACTTACAACTGAAGAATCATTCCACAGATAGATCATCGCGCATTACACGAAACAGAAGAAATATATTGGAAGTATAAGATAAGCAGAGAAAGAAAGAAATGTGCCTTGGAAGAGGTACTAGTTGTTGACATGACGTACGTTAGGTATACCTAGTAAGTACTGATTCGACGAGTCGACTGGCCAAAGTATACTCCCATATAAACAGAGATTTATTGACTGCGAACTACTTTCTACTGATCAGTCCTTAATCGTCAGTACCGTGAAACCTTCAAAATGATTGGATGATTTCGGAAATGTTTTGGGGCTAAATCTTACCCCTTAGTCTGTGAGATTTATTAGGTGCCTTTAGCTGGATCCTCTTGTTCCATTCTATCCAGCCTCTTTCTTATGAAAAGATCACATCAGAGAATGTGAAAATGAAATGTTAGCAAAAGATGTCACAACCGTTTTAGAGTCACCAACCTTCCAAATAAATTGCTGTAACGATACCCCAGACAAATACAGCGATTCTAATTCTGATTAGATGTAGAGATAGATGATACTTAAATAAGAACTAATTGTAGTTATTGAAAATATTGTATAATACGGCTAAATAAGAACTCCTTTGCAATTACTTTTGAATAGATTTGTTATTTGTTGACTTCATTAATTTAAATTAGGATATACGAGGTCTAAGTGGGTCTTTGAAGACTTCCTAGGCGAGAAACAGACGGCGAAATAAAATTTATAACATTTACACATGCTTAAATTTAATAAAATTAAATAGTTTATTAAAATGCACAATACATTAACATTACGGTGCGGCAGGTAAAAAGTCTAAAATTGTTTAATGATTTTTAATATCTTTGTGTGCTTCACCCCATGGCGTGGTGTGGCTGAGGCTACCTTTCTTCTCTGTTTTCTCCTCAGGTTTGAAGCTATTAGAACATTTTAAACCTTCTTCTCAACAGTAGACAGCCCTTTCTATTTCTATTTACAGAGGTATTTGGAAATGATGGCATAATGCCACGCATAATGATACCACCCGTGCAATTGAACCTGAGATCTTGATATTCATATATCAACACAACATCCAATGATAGGCAGAGGCTTGTACTGTGTTCTCTTAAAATAACAATTGTAGCAAACAAAAAAGAAATATTGTGGTAACACGGTTTAAAAAATCCAATCAGCGCAACATTCACCTAGAAGCCTTCACGAACTAATCCATTCATATGCTACTTACGGCGATTCCTGTGTGCCTCGCCAGCCCTAATCCAAGCTCAATCAGATGCAACACACACCGTTTATGCAAACAATACGAATGCCTCAAAATCGCAGTAACCCATAATTCCCTCACAAAACGAACGAAGTGGAGCTTGTTGACAAGTATTAAGCGAATCAAGAACGGCGAATAGCGCGGTTTTTAAGGTGGTAACTCAATTTATTTATTTAAATTTCGTGCAATGACACTGGCGCAGACACTTGCTTGATTATGAAATGCACTGAAAGCAGCAACGGATTCAACAAGTTTCTGGCGATATTCTATGATCGTTTTGTACGCTACAGATTCATGACGGCGACTTTGGCAGACAGTTACAAAATATATGCAGGCTGACAGTCAGACAGACATACGAACAGCACCCGACACCAAATGGCAGTTAGCTCAGCTCAACTCAAGTCAAGCAGCGAAGAGATCCATAGAATAGCAGATAGGCAGGCAGAGAGGCAGACAGACAGAACCAGACATGTGCCATGAATGTTATGATTTATTTGACATAGTTTCATGTATGCCCGCGTGTGGATGTGTATGTGTATGTGTATGTGTATACATTTGTTTGTGCATTTGCTTGGCAAGTATGACTGATTTAGAGAGGAGCTGAGGGGTGCCTCCCAATATTTGTTGCAAGTCTATTAATTGAAATTGCAAATGTTGCAAAGCAGCGAACACAGAAATATTTATAGAATTTTTATGCATGCAATTTTCATAAAATAAAGGAAATGGTAATAAAAGAGATTTATGGTAACAATATGGGTTGGGTATGTCTCTCTCAATGGATATTCGCCATTCTTACGTGCATCGCTCAAGTTGAGCCAGACCGAAAAGGAACTCGAATACTTCTTTGGCGGAGTGGGTATGACGTTTATTAATTGAAAAATTATAAGTTACCGAATACTTAAAGAATTAACTTATTTTATTGTAAGCCGCGAGTTGTTCCACTGAGATCAGAGGACGGAATTGAGAAGCCTCATCCTGATAAGCTCCAAATAATTTACTAGTGAACTTTAGCCTTTTTTTGCTACAGTGAATATCGAGATTTATAGACGAAGACCGCCGACAATTATATGTCCGAATAGTCATAGTCATAAAGTCTTGCTGTGCATATCGTGCGATCAGCTAGGAGTATGGCATTACAAACTTCAAAAACTGTAGCAAGCAACAGACGCAAAGGCATTCTCTGGCATGACAACGCTCTGCCACACGTTGCAAGAGTTGTGAAGGATATACTGTTGAAGCTTGGTTGGGAAGTTCTGCCGCACCCAACGTACTCACCAGACATGGCACCTTCTGATTACCACCTGTTCAGATTCATGCAGCATGGGTTGGTTGATACACGGATTCGAAATACTGAGGAAGTACGGAAATGGATCGATGATTGCATCGCTGCCAAACCACCATCGTCTTTCGAAATGTATAGCCATGTTGCCACAAAGGTGGGAAATGCTTGTTAATGGCATAAATACAAGCTCTTAATATTTGGAAACTGTGCGTTATGAGCTAACCCCACCTGGGCAAAGTCGCTGTGTTATACAAAAATAAATCTTCAAACGAGACTCTGATTGACATCTCTCCTTTGAAGTTAAGTCTGAAGTTCCTCCAACACTGGAAGATATCCGTGATTCAGATGGTATAGAAACGTGGCATTGTATTACCTTATATATATATTTTAATTCAATTTGAATATCTTTTTAGAAAAAAAGTGCAAATAAATATTATTATTTCACAATTTTTAATAAATATAATTTATTTATTGAAGTAAACCTTCTAACAGCGCAATGGTAATAAAAATTTGCAATATTTCGGCGCTGGAACGTCTCGTTCTACGATAGAGATGGAATAAAAATATGTAAGAGAAACAGAGAAGGAATACACCGCAGACGTACAAATATTTTTTTTTAATATTTGTATGAAACAATGATAGAGCCGAGAGAGCAAATCAGATCCAAAGTAATCGCAGTCAAACGAACGGCTCAAGGAACAAAGCCACAGTGAATGCTGTGGCCTTCGGCCCGATTTAATAAATATACATTTGTATAATCATTATAAAAAACCATTAATGTTAAAGAACAAATTCATAATCAATAAAATTAATCCATGGGATATCATCGTCCTAAAAAATAATAAATTATAATTCAATTGGTTCTACAACAATTTATTAAAATATAAATAGATCTACCGCCATATTCTGAGCACTCTCTCACACTAAAATCAATTAAAGTCTATTTATTCATTTGATAGAGTGCTCAAAATAGGGCGGCTAATCTATCTCTCTATCAATTTTCTATATTAATAAAAATGTACTACTACTTACGATTGAGAAGGTAAGGAGAAAAATACCTCCATTTTAGTTTGGCTGTCGTAAGTCCCATGAAACACCGGAACATCTAAATAGGGTGAAGAACTTCATCCTCAACGGGTATCAGGCCAAGGATTGCGTATCTTGATATAAGGCAGGCGTTTGATAGAGGGTGGCATGATGGCCTACTCTATGAACTCAAAGGTCTCCTACCGCCATAATTGTTCTTCTTAGTACGGAGATATTTGGCTGATAGGACCTTCTCCGTTGTCCTGGAAGGGGTGGAATCAGTTGTTAATACAATTAAAGCTGGGGTACCACAAGAAAGCGTACTGGGTCCTACGTTCTACACGCTTTTCACCAGCGACATGCCCACAGCTTCTATTTCTATGGACGACCCGAAGGACATCATGGTTGCTAATTTTTCTGACGATATTCCTATCCTGGCGAAGGACAACTGTGTGTACAATGCTACCGATGTTCTTCAGTTGTATCTTCGCGATTGAGCTTTGGGCAAATCGCTGGAATATTGAAAAAAACTTGGATTATAATACGTCGTGTGACCCATTCACTGCACAGGGAGTCTATCTTCAGGGTCAGCTGATGGACCACCAACCGGGGCATTAATATCTGGGTGTCTATCTTGACAGGCGGCTCTTTTTCAAGACTCATATCAACAGGATGGTAAAATCTCTTAGCGGCAGGATTGCGAAACTGGGCTGGCTACTCAACGGGAGAAACAAGCTGTTGCTACATAACAAGATTAGCATTTTCAAGGCAATAATTGCACCTGCATGGCGCTATGGAATGCAAGTCTATGGCATTGCTGCTACTACGCACCTTGCTAAGATCAGAGTCCTTCAAGCGAAGGTCCTCCGCATACTCTCTGGCGCCTCTTGGTATAAGCAAACAGAGAACTTTGAGAAGGATTTGAATTGGGGATGTCCTTAACCAACGTAGTTGGTTGCGTAGTTAGAACGGCTCAAACATCTTCAAAATCGTCTGGCTAAACGCCTTCTTAGGACGCGTAGAAGGAGAAGGCTCCGGAAACTGTTATTCTTTTCACTTCTTCACTTCCTATAATTTTAATTTAGGTTTTTCTTTAATAACAGTAAAATTAAAAAATATGTTTATATTAACCACAAAAAAACACCAATTATAAAACTTAGCGAATAAAAGTTCGTTAATTTAGTGCGAAAATACTCATTTAATTTTTTGATTTCATACCAAACAGTTCACCATTTGCTTTTGTGTTGAATGGTTTGGTAAAGTCGGCGCCGAATTATTGAAAAATAACGAAAAAGAAAATATACCAAGAAGAAATGTTGGAATGAACGGCTCATCAAAATTCATTGATAGGATTGCAGAATTCATCTGACCAAGAGTTTCAAAGTTTGTTCGCATGGATGCAAACACAAACAGCATGAAATATATTGTGTACCATATTGAGCCACTGCAACGCGTGGCCGGGTACCCTAGTTATAAATAAATAATGTTGCAAATGCGAAAGAAACTGATACCTCTTGGAGTATTGTTTGTTGCATTAGAATTTTGATGAATTGATAGTTAGGGTCAAAGACTACTTATCGCAATTAACGGTTGTGATATAGCCGGACCGAAGGTTTGACGTAATTCGTACTTTTTGCTCGCGGCTTCCAGTACTTTTTTTACTGACATCTTTAATGTACAGGCACGGAGAGTTTCCGAATTTATTCGAACCATGGGATCGCACTCAAATCGATTGTAAATGAATGACACACTGACTGAGTAAGCTCTGAATCTGCTACCAAAACCTAAGAGAGTTCGAACATTTCCAATTGTAACCGAAGCTGACTCAACTTGTGTGGTTTCTCATATGCAACAGATTAAAATAATATAAATTGCCTGTGCGAGTACAAAGGCAAATACGAGATTCATACAATAAATACCATCGAAAATTATCAGAATCACAAGATAATTTGCATAACATTAATGAACCGACGATTTATGTTGGAAATTTATAGAGCACGTTATCGTAAATCAAACACCAAGATCGAGCGTGCCTTCGATTTCAAACAAAGCCACAAGCACTTGGTCGACGTGGACTGTGCCGTCGCGCATAAGAGTGCCACATTGTATCGAGATACAATCTGTGGTGTTCGAAAACAATGCCGAATGCACACGATTGCGGCAATTGAAACGTCAACTTTATGGCCGAAAATAGAAAATTTTGGTTATTAAAATGTCAGGCGGCTGCATTGAGTGCCCTGGTGGCCAACAGGTGGGGTCAACGAGATGCATGGACCACCAGCAGAATGCCGATGATGATGTTGACGATGATAAACAAAGCCGGTTGCGTTCATAGAGAAAATTCATTCGGTCTTTTGAATTTTATGATTGCTCACTGAAACGTTGCCAGGTTCAAGTATGTTTGAGCGCTTGTAGTGGTTTGGTGAATGGTGCCTACGATAATTTTTTTCACACTAAGCTGGGTGGCGCGAGAAGTCAACTAAAAATAGCGTAATTACGAAAGTCGCAAGGATAGCGAAAAATTACTGGGAAAACTCACATGAACGCGCACGGGCGAAGGTGTTTTCCTGGAAAAATGTGTGATAGGTGGATGCCCTTTTTGCTACTTTAAGCAAATGCTTTATGAATAAAAGCTAAAATTATTCACAAAATGAGTTGAAACGGTTATAAAGAAGCGAGCTGCGAATTCAGTTAAAGGTATGCAACTGAACCGCTTTAATGATGACTCCAGTGAGGGCGGCGAAGGAGAAGTGGCTGGTGACATATTACAGGCTGAGTGTTCTTCGACGATAATTGTTAGTCAAGTTTGGTTAATCGATCGCAATATTATTCGTTTATTCATTATAAACTGAAACTAGAAATGTAAAACCTTGGGGGACTACTGTAGAGACTGTAGACCAAAGTCTACGATTTACATCTATCTCTACACCTCCAATGTGTCACATCTTACTGTATAAGCCTCGTGTGGATTAAACCTGAAATTAGAATCAGAGATTATTTCGTTGCGTGAGAACGAAAGGACAACATTATTTCGGGGTTCGGTATAAACAAGGAGTCGTAGTATTTAATACTCTTCTCCTTCAAGTGAATAATGGTCATGCACCAATGTATATTATGTACGTGCACAGGCATTAGTATTATGTCCTTCTCGAATAAATCCACTTTGCGCGTCCAGCGACGAACGGATTCTTGACCACCCACCTTTACACGAGGTACAAAGAACGTGTTCATGGCATAAACCCGTAGATCATCGTTATTCTTCTCGGAGAGCTCGGTCAATAGCTCCATATAAAAATTAATAAGGTCATCGCTGAGCCAGTTGGGACTGATTAGCAGCCTGAGGGTCATAGAGGTAATGTCCAGACCAAACTTGTGTATAAGTACATTATTGCTGGTACACGGCAGACTCGTTTGCAAAAGATTGAGTTGGTCATCCGTGATTGGCACGAACTCATTGTTTTTATGGAGTTCGTCAAGAGATGCTTCAATACTCGTTACTAAGCTCCTTCTCCTCATTCGTACAAACAGCGAGTTCCTCTTCAATCAGATTTAGTTCCAGAATTCTCTTGCCCGACACAGGAATCCTCTGCTGATCATCCTCATTTGACAGAATTGAATTAACTTCAAGATATGTATTCTCCAACGCGTTATCCGCATTCAGCTTGGGCATAGTTGTCTCCACGCTACACATGGCTTTAATCACATCCATTATCTCCGTCCATCCATTAACTTTCTCATAATTGCGTTCCGCTAAATCACATGTGCCCATGTTTGAGGCGGTAGTCAAATCGGTCGAATCAAGTATATCGCCATTATAATCTTTGGATGGGCTGAGTTTAAGTTCCATTGATTCCAGCCCCTTTGAATTCATTTGAACGTTGGACCATTCCGAAAAGAGCACAAAATTATTTTTCTGTAGCTAAATGTATTTTGCGCGCTCTTTCTGTTGACGTATTAACTGCAAGATACTCACCACTGGAGTGAATTGTGGCTTAGCTACACAACGATTCTGAACAGAAAGATGCCTTCTTCTGGCGTTATTCACTGGCGCTGTACGTGTTTCTTCTAAATCATGATGTTAGAACACCGAATCGTTTCCGTTTAACACTAACGTTCTGTTAATAGTTTTGGCGTTGGTTACGGGTTGAATCGTCTTTGCGAGAACCACTCCTAAAGGGCTTAGTTAATATACACCTGTGTGCACCAAAGCGTCACCACACTTACCTCCAACATGGGATGCGTTGATATTTTTTTTGTAGTATTGCTGGTATTCAACTGGTTGGGAGTCTTCCGTATGTGTAACATTGAAAAGCCGACTGATAGAATTATTGATACTTTGATACAAAGTTGGTAATGAACGTTCGACTCCCAGGGGCTTCCCTTGCTTTGGCTTTTGGAGAAGGCACTAGCTAACCTGTGGGCCAGTGTCACTACTATCATTGTTGGCGACCGATGAACAATCTCTCATCTAAAAGTTTGAGCTCATTGTCTACTTTGAGGGGAATATATGTTCTAACTGAAATGCAAGTATTGCTATACTCAATTGTATTGTCGATGGGACGGAGCGGATTCGGATACATACATCTGAAGGAAGGGCGCTTATAGTCGCCCTCGAGTTTCTGACTTTTTAGTCCCTTGCGCCATTGTAATATTTGAACAATTGGGTCGCTGAATGTGTCATGAATACCTTTTGATAGCATTCCGAACCGTTGGCAGAAATGGCCATTTACTTTCGCATTTGATACTGGAGCTAACGATCTCGGTGCGTCTGCAAGCAAAAGTTTGGCTTTGTTCGGAGAACATACCTTTCAACGAATGTCGGCTTGTCACGATATTGTTGGCCAAATAATACACACGTATGTTTTTTTTTCACAGCACGACACAGACTGACTTTTTTTCTTTCACCCTTTGGGCATTCACACTTTTGACATTCACACCTTTGACATTCACAGAACTTTCCTAATCTACGTTATTATTCACATGCTTAAACTTAAAATAAACTAAACTAAACTTTCGAACTAACTAATAACTAATACAACTTATATTTATTTATTTTTTTTTTTAAATTAAATTATAACATTTAACGCAGTAAACTGCATAACACATTTGTCGGATTTAAAGAATAATGACGTGACAATAAAAATAAAAAAAAATTAGACTTATATTAACTTAATTAATTATAGAAGGCTGTATCCTTCTTAGAGGGAGATCATGTGGGTGCAGCCTCTTCAGTCTACGCCTTGTTGAGATACGGGTGAGGGAGAAAGCTATAGGATTTGGGTGCGACAAAAGTCTGTAGTGATAGCGGCAGCTGTGAGAATTAATCACCTCCATAACAGTTGGCACGGCAAGATCCCTATGCAGCGTGGTGTTGCGGACGTACCAAGGGGCGCCCGTAAATCTTCTGAGAGCCTTGCTCTGACACGCCTGCACTCTTCTGATGTTGTAGGCAGCAGTAGTGCCCCAAATTTGTATGGCGTAGCGCCAAGCAGGTGCTACTACTTGCAACAACTTATATTACTACAATATCGATAATTCCAACATTGTCTAATTAGGTGGGACTGTTTCCAGGCTTCTTAAAGGGTCGGTTTTTACACCATAGCCAAAGAATGTAAAGTTATGGCGGTAAAGTTTGAGGAGGGTGGGGTGGAGGTGTTATGGTAAGAAGATTCATGCCAAAAACAAGAAGATTGACTCAACAAGCGATTTCAAAAGATTTCAAATGATCTCATTGGGTTCCGTATGAACTCAAGCCAAGATACTTGCTTCAAATTCAAACTCGGAGGATTTTTTGTATCGAATAGCGACGCGGGACGAAAAGTTGATGCACTACGACAACCCAAAGCGTACAAAAACGTAAAGTAAGCCAGGCCATGCAACAACTGGAGCTGCCAAACCGAATATTCTTGGCAAGAAGCTTATGCTTTGCATCGGGTGGAATCAGCTCGGAGAGATCTAGTTACTATGAGCTAATCCGGCCTTATGAAACCATATGACCCAAATAGGCCAATAGATACGACAAAGGCGTTTGAGAACATGAAAACGTTAGACCATTGTTGTAAAAGTCGTTAAGGAAATTTTGGTGGCGCGTCAGTGAGATGACGTATCCCACCCTCCTTATTCACCAAACATCGGTGCGGTAGATGACTAATGGCCTCACTTCTTACGAAGAGCCAAAAATTACAGTTCATGAGATTTCCGATATCTGATTCACTGTCTTGCAAACTTCGTGTCAAGTTGTTCTCGAATCATTTACACTCTCTCACATGCTCGCTCATTCACTCAGTTTCATTGAGTAACTTGGCGATGCAAAGAAATATAAACGGTGTTCATTCACAAGAAAAGTGAAAAAGTTAGAAAAAAAAGTATCTTAAATGCTAAGAGAAACTCATTCAAACACAGAGAGAGATATGCTGGCGATCCACCCACAATGCCAATAAAAATTGAGCACGGAAACCGCGGAAACAATGTGTCGAAAGAGCCAGCAAATGGCACCGAGAACGGGCAACAATCATCATAAAGCAGTGAACAAAACAGGCAAGCAGAGGCAAGTAGTATTCGAATTCGGATTTAGTTCAGTCCAGCTCTGTTTGTTTAAGTTAAGCTCGCTCTTCGCACCGCAGCTCCAACAGATATTTCTTTTAAATTCGCAGTTAATTTGCGCTGCTGGCGCTGTTGCTGCCGAAGCCTCTGTCGCCGTTGCAGTCGTCTTGTAAAGCTGCTGCAGCAGCAAATGTCACGCGTAAATTTATCAATGAAGCCACCCACCTGCGTGGGCATCTATGTATGTGTCTGTGCGATTGTGATGCGATACCAAATTAGCGGAGGTGGTCGCCTAACATAAGCTACCACAAGTTGGCGTAATGGATATGGTTGGGCGTCATTAAAGCTTTCGTGCACACAGCTTTTGTCGTCAGAGCTTTTTGAATTCCTCGCGCAAAAGTTGTTTCATGCATTTCACCGGCGTAGTTTCCAAGAACGACGGTTGAAAGAAGTGAATGAATAAAAGATACCCACAAAATCCTCCGCTGAAACACGGTTAAGTATGGTAACTACTGAGGGCAATTTTGACCAAAAGACGTTGGTTGAGATAACTGGACGGATAGTACTGGCAGATGTCACTGTCTTGAGATCACAGAAAAAGGCTCTCTCGCGGCATTGTATTTAAAATTTTCACATCGCAATAATATAGAAAAACGATAGACAATTAATAAACAAAAAAAAAAAAAATAAATTGTCACATTGGTTACGAACGCACAGGCTACTCTTTAAAAAAAACCTTAAAATCGGTTGAGATTGGGTAGCAATCAGCACAGCCTATTATGTTCAAAACTATCCTCTTATAGAATTCATATACATTCCCAAAATCTCATTTTAATCGTTTGGGTTTAATTAAAACCAAATGAAAAACCAGATCCAAACGTGACTCTAAACGATATAGTGACCCACTCAAACACACACAACAAATTTAATGATAATCGAACCTGCAGTTTAGGAGGAGTATAGTCCCAAAACACAGTTACAGTCAAATTTTATATATAATGATAATCTATATGATATATCCGTATGTCCATCCATATATATCCTATCCACTTCATATCTTCTTTGCTAGCCCAATTAATCGCAGTTACCGCAATTGGAGCTTCTGTCGGTACAGTGGTTGAACTTTCCTCCTACGTAAAATATATACATTGAAAACCCCGACTTCGGCGCTCACCTCATACCCACAAGGGGGAAATTGGCTTTTTAATAAATGAGAACAGAAACGAAAGCAAACCAAAAACAGAACCCACTTTTTCCTACCTCTCCGAAATGTGCTATTGTTGGCCTTTAAGTGGGCGCTTGAAAAGCTCTTGGAACCGCAAGAATCCAAAAAAGTAAAGCCCGTTGTGCAAAAGAGACAAGACCAGAGTTGCCAATGCATACTAAAGCTAAAAAAAGAAACAAGTGCTATACGTAGTTTCGTCCGGATTCCCTGCTTGCTGCATGCATGGTTAGGCATGCGCCCAGAAGAACAACCCGCCTTCGACGAAGGCAACTAAGAAGTCAGATTCAGAAACTGAAACAACAACAACACAAAACCGCCTTTAGCAAAATATACGGGGGCGCTTTGAACGCCCCTGGAAAAACCCACAAGCGGCGCATGGCGCATGGGTAGCAGCACTTACGCCGGCGACCAACCGTCGACGCTGCGCGCTTGGACCAAGTTAGAAGTCAGCCAAAAATTAAGAAGAACCACACGATGACAACAATGACGATGGCTGGAGAATAGAAATAGTGAACAAGAATAGGTAAGTGGAAAGAAAAGCAATTGAAAATTGCGGGGGTTAACCATAGGTGCGCGTGTGTGTGTAGGATGGAGTGTAAAACAGCATGGCTGCGCTTGACTCAAAGTGCGCGTAAAAGAGACACTCAAGCACAGCATTTGCCTACGCTATTTAAGTGAAAAAAATTGTGAAAAAATGAAATAAAATGTGATCTAAGTAAGGCGATGGATCTGCCCACGACGACAACGACGACGACTTGAAGTCAACTCTCGACGACGACCACGACGACGAAGCTCAGCTGAGGCTCAGCTCAGCTCAGTTCAGCTCGCCTCGCCTCACGTTGAATGAAGCGAAATGTTTTTCTGCTCGCTGAGTAACGCGTGAACATTTGCAACGTTGAGTGGTAAACCGAAGCAGCGCTCCAACAAACCAGAAAAGTTGCTACATTTTTAACTTTATTAACAAAGAATTGTTCCAAACGCAAATTGCCAAAGCGCCAAGTGTGACCAATAAAGCAACTAAAATAATAACAGCGAAATTCAAGTGCATCTGTGGCTGTGTGTATCAGATCAAAACAAAAAATAAGGCAAAACTAAAAGCAGCAACTCTAATCAAATCAATAGATCGAAGACACAAGCGATCTAGCCGATCGCTTTTAAATAGGCGCGTCTGTGCAGTTGCTATTTACGCAGTGATTGCATGTGATCATTACGGCGGCAGCGAAAAAAAGCAACAACCGTACTGGACGGAAAAAGCAAATCAAATTGCGTGTTACGAATCAAAATTGTATAATCTCACATAAATGTGCCGTCGACGTCGAGCTTAGGGAACACAAAGTGAACCAGTGCCCCTCTCGAACTTGAATCGGAATAGTGTCGTCGGTCCGCTTGCAATGCTCCTTGCGCATTCGTAATAGAACTCGTGTAAACTTCGAATGATCTTAATCTCGCAAAGTGGTGGCAACGCTAGCACAGGCATTCGCGCTCTCTGCCTCTCGCGCTCTCTACGACGACCTCTCAATTCGTCTGACTATCGCTCAACTGCATCTTGGCACGAAAATTCCCCGCTATCGCCGCGCCATCTGTCAATGAGTCTTGCACGCGCACGCGCACGCGCACGCTCAGAAAATCGGCTACCGGGTTTTTTTTAGATGTATTTCGCCCAACACCATTGACGCGTAATTGTGGTAGCCATTTATGTGGCTCAGCGTCCTTTCTGCCAACTGATTAAGCTTTGCCACTTATCTCATATTACCAATCGCTGGTCGTTGACTGCCACTTGGCTCCTCTACCACTCTCGTGCGAGCGTGCTGCAGCGCTATCGCGTGCCCCTTGTGGCCTTGCCAGATAATTAATTACGCGCTTTCATTTCAAGACGCGCGAGCAACTCGTTGAAAAGTTCTTATTTGAGCGTTGCATCTTGATTTGGCCGCCTCGATCGCAGCCTCGTCCAGCTTCTTCTCTTGCGATTGCGGATGAGGTTATTTGGCGTGGCTCTCGCTTCTGCTCTAGCCGGATTATGGCGCACTGTATTCCCTTATGTCGGCAAGGTAAGTTTCGTTTGACAACTGCCTCTGACTTCTTAATGTTTCAATTTTGTAGGTAGGATAGGAACTACTTCCAACTGCTGATTAACTGAACTTGTTTAGCTTTCCAGGTAATGACTGCTGCAATTTAAATTTGTGTTTTCGAGTATGACATTTTTTGAAGATGCCAGTATGAAGCCAGGTGTATATGTTGCTTCATGTTGTAGCATATTGGGCGTACAAATAAGTGTTAACTTTTTTTTGTTTTTGTTAATGATGTAGAGAAATTAGTGCAAGGCATTTTATTCAAAGTATTGACCATCGTTACGGATTCCGTTTTGAAGAATTTCTTCTTTAAAGTGTTAATGGCAGTTATGTAATTTTATTTTTTCTCAGCGCAAAGCTCTACATAAATATACATACACCAAAATTTGTTGCATAGATAAGTTATTTGCTGTTAGCCCCATAGAAAAACGATTTGACCGGCAGATTGATTTGACTGACAATTATTCAGAGCACAACCCACACATAGGCAAATATTTGTTTCGACTAATTACTTCGGCTCAAAATTGCACTCCTCAAAATAAGCAACGAACAAACAGTTGAACAAACTTCAGTCAGTTTTCACAGCAATCGAGTCGTCGCCCCGGAATCAACTAACAGCAACATACTCCATATTTCTAAGCCATGGATGGGTGCTCCCTGTATAATCTCTCTGTCTTAGCTTTCACAGCCCGGTGTGGACCATAGATACATCAAAAATGTTCCTCCATTCCGCTCTATCTCTAGTCAGAGCTCTCCAGTCGCCAACACGTAGCTTATTATGGTCTGCTTCGACGTCGTCTATCCATCTTTTTCTTGGGCACCCACGTTTTCTTCCTCCAATTGGGCGCATTATAAATGCATTTTTTGGCATTCTTTCTGTTGGCATCCTCATCACGTGACCAGTCCACCTAATACGTTTTGCCTTTATGAAACGTACAACATTTTGGCCGCCGATAATGTTTTCGAGTTCATTGTTGTATCGGTTTCGATATGTTCCGTCTTCTAGACGCACTGCGCCATATATTTTCCTTAACACGTTTCTTTCGAAAGTCAATCATTGATTGGTATAATTTGTTTTTATTGTCCATTATTAGTGTTTTATGCATTTTCATTTTCTGTGCTCTTGATAGAATTTTACAGCGAAACAACTTAATGTTCGTGTTCCCTGTATAATCAATACATATATATATCTACAGCAACACAAAGAACAACAACACCAAAGGAGGCGAAACAATTGTTTTACTTAATACGATTGTGGCGACACATGATAGTACAACTGCTTACTCTCCAATCAATGGACTGCCTAGAATGAACGAATTGAAATTACTCCCATTCTCAATAACAGCTTTGTAATAAAATATTAGTCAGTAACAAAGAACTTTTTAAGGCTTTAAATATATGTTTTGAGAAGCTATGCTAGTGGTTCTTATCACTGTATGAGCAAGATAATATGATGATGTAAAATAACAAAAATTCTTTTCTATCTCAGATCAGACAATACACATTGCTATAAATCTGGGAACATCAGTAATTCTGCAATTATTGTTGACTCCCTGATACGGGAGTTATTTGGGCTTCATTCCCTAACAAAACCAGTGCAATTTTCCATAGCCATATATGATCGGTAGCAACGTCGCCGCAACGAAATACCAATTGACATACCAACTGTTCTACATACGGAAATTATAATCCGTTATAAGGATGAGTACATTTCAAAATCCGCTGAATATCGCCTGATGATAGTAGCAAATAGAGATTACAGAAAAAAGTATGATTCGAATTATAGAATTTTTTTCAATGCACAACGACAACGAAAGCGACAAAGCTTGATCAGGAGTAGGAGGAATCAGGAGTTTACTCAAACAAATGAAACGAATTCATGAATGAATGTGCTCGAAGCGAGAAGTGAAAGCGATGCGAATTCTTGTACAGCAGACACACCTACACGCCAGTCAGAGGGGTAATTCGGAAATATCAAAAGTGGACGGGAAGCGCCGCTTGTCAAAGGTCAAACATTTCTTTGCTAATTAGATTTGTGGGGTTGTTTTCTTGTCAATTTGCGTTGGCATTTGCTGATACTTCCCGGCTCATATCCCACGTGAACACTTGTTTCCGAGCAATGGAAAATACCGGAAAACAAGACGCTTAGTGAAATTGTCATATTTTGTCTGGTATTTTTTTTTACCACATTTACGACAAAATGTGATACGAAAATGGGAGGATGCCTGCTGGCACCCGCGAAATATCAAAGTTCATCTGGCTTTTTCCTCCGCGCTAAAGTGAGTTTAATTCGAAGAAACAATAAATAAATAAATAAATAAAAACATGAAGGAAAATACTTTTTCAAATGCCTTCAAGGAAGTGCTTTCGTACTGCTTTTGATTGACTGAGCGTGACGTCATTCAAAGCTTCTGTCTAAGAGGGGAAAACAGCTTTTCATTCATGTGCGTAAGGTCATTGATAAAAACCGTATGCTGCTCGCACTAGGTATGTGTGTGCATGGGAGTTATACTCTCGCCCTTTTATTGCGTGTAAGTTTGTGTGCATGACGACATAAGGTCTGAGTCGAAATAGGAGTTGTCGTCGTTGTTGGTTTGCCTTGCCATGTCATAGGCAGCCGCAACTGTGTAAAGTGACTGGAGCAACAGTTGCTCGCATTGCCTTGTAGCTTCTTGTTCTGCTGTTTTTTCTTTCTGTTTGTTTTTTGCCGTTGCCGTCGCCGTCGCCGTCGCCGTTGCCGTTGCCGTTGCCGTTTGTCATGGCAACAGCGCACGTCCTACACGTGCCAGCACATCGACGAAAGGGCAAAGTCCTACAAACGCTTCCCATCGCCGCCTTTGTCGTTGTTGTCACCCTGACTGAAGCATTTCACTGTAAGCGAAGTGGGCGGTTAATCGCATGTATTAGCATCCCAGCTACTGAAGGCATCCGCGTATTCTGCCCTTCTGTAATCTTTTGCTACCGCTAACTACATCGTCGTGCATAGTTTCAAAAAGCAACAAGCACATGCTTTTTCAGCGAAATCAGCAATAAAAACGAACTGACTTATGAATTCGTATGAATTCACGTGGCACGATTCGTAGTATCAACGAACCACCCACCGCCCACTCACCGCCAATTCGCCCGGCCACCCATTCATTCATTCTTACACCCGTCTCGCGTGGCATGAGCGCCTTTAAATGCCATGAAAGTATATTTTCTCGAATCAACAAGTACGTGTGATGTTGGGTGGGATTCGTCGTTTTTTATCCTGTTGAATTGAATTTCCTTTTTGCGAGTATTTTCGTTTCGCCTTGCCATTTCTGGTTTGATATTTTCATCCTTCTGCTTGCATTGGTTTAATGTCTGACCTTTCATCCGGCTGTTCGGGTTCGGATATGTCAATTCCGATGAATGTTTTTGTGCTCTGCTCTCCGTCTTTGTTTTGTTTCTTTAAAATGTCTCCCTGTCATGTTGATATACTCACTAACACACATTCAAGCACTGCCTAAGCACACTTATACACACTGACTGCTTTTAACTCACAAATTTTGCGTATGCCAATGAACTTTTGGCATTTTCACGCACGGAACACATTCGAAGGCCGCGTGGGCATGCCCGACGAAAGTTCTGCAAAAGGCAGATTTATGTGTTTCTCTTACTGAAAATTAGTCCATCGATGGTCTCGAAATGTCATCGAATTTTTTCTTTAAACTTATGCAAAATCGTTTGCTGAACGGGTATGTTACGCAGTGAAAACTTCCTCCAGGTCATATCGTGTATACGCAACGTGTGATTGAACTTTCGTTTGTTTATTTCAGTCTTGTTTCGTCTCGCAATTTAGCTTCTTAAAGCAACACTTCTATGCCGAACCCGAATCGTTGACATTTTCCGACTACATCCTGGATGGATGTCAGTATAATTTCAACAACAGTTGAGTATTTTGTTTGATAAACTCGAAGGCCTTAGTTGCTAGTACTTTAATAATTTGGTAATGATGATAATAATATTATTGTGGTATATACAAGTATTATTATACATAATATTATGGTGAATACAAGTGGCCCCAAACTGTTTGCAATAGTAGTTCCTTTCACGCGAAGCACATCTCAATCTCTTCGGACACGACAACGACTCTTATTGTATCTCCTGTACGGCAAGTCACAGAGTCGCCATCAAGTGTTCCTTATTCATCTGAAATTTGAAGAAACACGGGATGCTGAGCTCCATAGTAGTCATCCTACTTGGGTTACATGTCCTTATAATGCAAAAATAGGAAAAGGCAAAGGTAAAGTGTAACAGACTCACCCCCTCCGCTAATGTTATATGTTATTGATGAAATCCCCTATGGAATTAACCTGTGGTCGCTACATAAAAGGTTTTCATTAATTATAAGTGCATCTGCAGGTGAAAATAGTTAACTGCCCACGATTTCGTGAAGCGTGGGCGTGGCTTAATTTATGCCCAGACATATAAAAAAAAAGTTCAAAAGGGCCATGTGGGTTCCATGATATTTTCGAATTGAATTCAATGAAACCTACAAATTTTGAAGTGGGCATTGAGGCTAGTTATGCCTCAAGTGCATCACAAAGCCAAGTCTACGCTCTCTAAGTCCTTCTTCGGTTAGAAGGAGTGGTCCGAACACCCAACTAATAATATAATTAAAGTGGAACACGCGACACCAGGCCTAGACTTGTTAACGATTAGAGGATACGGGGAACCGCAACCAGTTGACGGGTATTCCTGACAAAGGAAGCGAGCACTGCGACCAGAGAAGGTCTTTTGTACCCTATACCCTGGTTAAGACCAGGAAGTTTAGTCGAAGGTTGGCCAAAGCCGGACATTCGCACAGGAGGTGAAGACTTGTTTCTGCGTCTTCTAAATAGAGCCTACACTTTGGGGCGGATGACAAACCTAGTTTGTGCAGATGGTAATTTAGGCGGTGGTGACTGGTTAAGTAGCACACAAGCAGTTTTAGGTCCGATCTACCCAGATGTAAATTTGGAGTGGTGACTCCGGGGGAAATGAGCAGTGTGGCTTAAGGAACGCCCTCAATGCATGCCCAAAGGTTTAGGGTGACAACTCAGAACCACTCCTGTATAAATTACTTGGCCGTTGCCCAGCTAATACCGATATAGGGTTCAGGGCCGATGAATCTGGACGAGGACCCAGCTCTCGCCAGTTCATCAGCAGCTTCATTACCCTCATTGCCTCGGTGAACACATACCCAACACAACGTGACCACATTGTATCGGGACAGTAGCTGGAAGGCATCAAAGCAGTCCCTTATACTCTTGGACGAAAATTTCTAGGACCTGCCTTAATCGCCGCTTGACACCACACTGACTTCCATGGTGTATAACCAGCAGATCACTTTTGGAGATAGACCCCATGTTCTACCATATAACCGTGTACAAGCTCACATGACTCTGGTGGCTTTGTTGAGTACTGCTTTAAGATGAGCATTCCAATTCAGGCGGCTATCCAGAGTTACCCCTAGATATTTGACCTCATTGGAAAGTTCAATTATAGTACCGTTCAATCGAACTGGACCGATGTCATGTTTATACCTCTTTGAGAAGGGTACCAATACTACCTTCTGTGGATTAATGCTGAGACCCTCCCTGTTGCACCAGTTGCTAACGATTTGGAGGCACATTACGTCCGAGATTATTCGTTCGAATCTCCCCGCAGCAATAATGTTTGGTCATCTGCGTATCCTATGATATCATAGCCAAGTGAGCTCATCTTATCTAAAAGATCGTTTATGAAGCTCCTCCGATTGGAAAACCTGATACAGGTTTAAACTACAAGTATATAGGGTTTTAAAGAGTACCGTATGTGTGGTTGCAGACGCTAATTCCAAATATTCAAATATGTATGGGTGTCGAATTCAAATATTAAAAATTGCATTTCTCAAATAGGAAATATATTTGAGAAGTGCAATGTGTGATCAAGTCAAAAAAGTCTTTGACTTGGCCGAAGGAATATAATAGGTGCTTGCATTGAAACGCGGCCATTTTAAGCAATTTTTGTCGCTTATTTTCCCTAGCTGGCTATCAATTTTGCACATTTATTGGCCTTCCTCATTAATTCGGAAGTGTTTGTCGGTCATCGCGTAATCACACAGTGCCTTGTCTGGTGAGTGAGTAAAATCATCTTCCGGCGATTTCAAGCAATTGCTGGTCGTTTCAACTCCAAGGATCCATTCAAACGCTCCAAGTGTTGCTTGAATCGCTCAGCAGTCACAGTTCTATTTGGTTTAGGCAGCTCATAGTGGACAACCCCTTGCTGGTTCCACCGGATACAGAGCAACACCTTTTCTCCGTGAACGTGGCGCTTTCGCATCTCACATCACTGAAATTGGTTAATTTAGTGTTGCCAGTTCAGCGAAATAATGAATGAGCGCAAATCATGTATTGAGCGCAATATCAATTCCAATTAACTTTTTTTTAATAGCAATTTTTAAAGCCGATTTTTATTTATATTTTAAGCTTATATAATTTATTTCATTATATTATTTATTTATTAAAAAAAAAAATAATAAATAAAATAAATAAATCTATATACATATATACAATTTTTCCCTCAAACGCATGATGACTCATCACGTGAGCACGTCTCAATATATTTTGCTATTTTTTTTTGTTATGTTCCTTATTTTGAGGGCAAGGATTGAAAAAAAAAAAAAATAATAATAATAATATTCAGAAACGCACAAAAACGTATACATCATTTTGTCACTGAGATTGGGGCCAGTATTGCCAAATTAGCTTTATTCCCGCCGTTTCTAGCGAAAAAAAATGTGAGAGAGCGTGTATCGGGAATTCGGTCTTTTTTAAGAATGTACTCGGATTTTTCCGCCTTTTTTGACTATTTGACATATCTTTTAGTGATTTATAAAACTACTTATACTTAGTTTTCCTGAAAACATTATTATCATATTTGTAAAAAATAAACTATGGCTTTCAAAGTTATGCTACTAATGCAACAGAACTGTTAAAAGATATGCTGATGGCTATTAATTCGCTCAAAAAAAGAATTGTTCCGGAAGACAGTGATGTTGACATTATAAAAGAGGATGATATTGAAAGATTCGTTGTAAAGGATTTATGTCAGGGATATGAGTTTGAACAACAAATTAAAATGCCTCACATGGTTAAAGGTGGGAGGGACTTATTCGATAATGTTGCATAATCTTCACAGTGGATAAAACAAATAAATAGGTAATTAACCACGATTGGGACGTATTTATACATGAAGCATATATTTAAATATATATTATTAATTACTAGCGGAACCCTGCCCGCTTCGCTGCGCATTAAATGGTATGAAAGAAAAAACAATGCAATGCTCTAGGATACAAAAAATTGTTTGTTTTTTTGTCTTGCGAATAAACAAATAGTGCCCATGGTTTGCCTACGCCTCTCGCGACAACGCATCATATAGTTGTCCATGCGAAAAGACTCGATACTCTAAATTAATTCCGCACATTCCCAAAGACTGGCCTTGCGCTTTATTAATCGTCATTCCAAAAGCAAAACGAACCGGAATTTGAAGTCCTTTAAAATCGAATGACAAATCAGATGGAGTCATTGGTATGCGTGGAATCAAAACATCTTCGCCTTTGAATTTTCCTTTCAAAATAGTTACTTCGATGTCATTTGGCATTAACCGTTTCACAGCAAGTCTGATTTCATTGCAAAGTCGTGATTGGTTAATATTACGAAGCATAGTAATCGACACACCAACTTTCAATTGTAAATTATGTGGTGGCGATCCGGGCAAATCGAGTGAATTAAAAAATTGGATACTTCACCAGATCATCCTCATTCGTAATCGTATACACTGATTTGTATGAAACCAACTCTCCTGGAATTTTGAATTGAATGACTGAATTCAATTCATTGACATCCTTATTTTTTGCTGCCAATATTGCTCTTCTACTAAGCCAATCATGATTTTTGTAATTTTGTGCTATGTTTGGAAACACCCTGTTAATCAATTCTGCATTAGAACTTGTTAATCGGAAAATCTTCATTTCAATTAAAATACTAATCGGTTAAAAAATGTCGATTGCTAGTTGAACTAAACCTACAGTTTTTGTACTAGCGAATTTTTTCTTGCAGAAAAATTCTTGGTTCGACCGACCAAAAGTGGCATTTTACATGAAAAAGTCTTGATTGCCATAAACATCACGTCAAATTGAATATGTACTCATATATGGCTTGGGATCTTAAAGTTGAAAGTCTGGTTAACTTTATTACACATACGAACCATATCTTAGCTCTACTCGTATTTAAGTTAAGCCACCGCGTTATAGTTCTGCCTCACAGTAAGGACAGGGTATGAATAGCGCAAATCCTTGGTTGGTAATCCAGCCGTAACACCAAAACTTGGGTTAAAAAAAAACAACTAGCAATTTTTCCAACGTGGAATCAGTATGCTGAGTGAGAGATAGGGAAGAGTCGTAGCTGGCGATAGGCAAAACTGGGAGTCAAAGGCATTGTCCAAATTAATCTGATCACAGCCTCAAAGTGATTAAAAGAAACCCTTGAAACTTCTTTGTACACGCAATTATATGAGTTTGTTGAAAAAGTTTGTATACCAAATTAATACATCAAAGTATGCACCCATTACATATACACCCTTGCCATTTAAGCAGAAGAATGTTCAGGGCGGTTGTATTAAATCCTGGCGAATGGGTATCAATTCACGGAAGGCTAGTTTTACAGCGTTCTCGGAAGTAAATTGTTTTCCTACCAAAAAGTTGGCCCAACTGCGAGATAAATAGTAAACCGTGGGGCTAAGTCTGCTGACTGTGTAGGATGTTGAAACACTTCCAACTCCAATTCCTGTACTTTTGCCACAGTCATTTGTGCAGTATGAGGTCTGACGTTACTGAGAAGTCGATCGGTTGACCAAGCTCGTCTGCTTTTCCTTGAGGTTTTGCATCATCTGGTCCAGCTGCTGTGATCGTTGAGCCCGGTTTCATGAAGACCTAATGGATCACAACTGCACCACACTATCAAACAGTTATCAAAAGTTTCACTTATTAAGTTTAGACTTTTGGATGTGCTTTGGAATCCTATCCACTGTGCTGAACGCTGACGATTGTCATATTGAATCCATTTTTCATCACAAGTAATAACTCAATTCCAATAAATTGCAGCCAAGTGCGAGTTGATCCTATAATGATATAATGAAATTTTATTCGTCGTTATCGACTTTTGAGGTAAAAGTTCCTTGTGTTTTTTTCGATCGTACATTTAACTGAAGCATTCTAGCCATTCGATGCAACTTTGGGTACTGATTACAATGTATAATTATGGCACGATTAAAGAAAGTTGAAAGCTCCAAAAAGTGTAGATAACGTTGGCTTATTTCTAGACATACCTACCTCAATCGTAGAGTGCGAACATGAAAATACATCCAAGCACACGTGACGTATGCGCTATCGAAAATCGGAAGTGAGCAATGCAAATAACCAATCCAAGAAATAACAAGCTAAAAAGCAGAACAACAAATCCCACTTATGCTATATAAATACAAATAGAAAGGCGGTGCCATTCATACAGGAAAGTCATACGTCATCAGGATTAATATTCCTATTATTGAAATGTCAACTTTGCTTTAGAGTCTCCGCCATGGCAGCAGCTACAGAATGTGCAAACAAAAAACAAAAAAATTAAATTAGTTTATATTTAATTAAATTGAATACATATATAGTGGTGTAAAAAGTAAAGAGAGTCTACGGGGCTTAAGATCATTTTAAAAAAAATGTAGTAAATTTCAAAGGGTTCAACGAATATTCAGACAAAGAAGCAAAAAGCGAAGTAACGTCTTGGAAGAGACACATTTCTTCAGTTTCTTCTTCGGAGTTGTTTAGTTTGTTATAATTGCTCTCATTAAGTCAGCAAGATTGGAGAAGGTGAAATTGCGAGAAATATCTGAGATCAGTTGTGTGAGGAAATCTAAATCTCCTCGATATGACAGGATAGATAATCTTGATAGCCAAGTCTGTTAAACTAGAAAACAAGCTATGCTTCTAATGGCCTATCAGCTTGCTGGCAATATTCTCCAAGGTTCGAAATATTAGTTCTGGTTATTCTTCAGCCGCTGGACGCTGGATCACTTGATCGCAGGCCACCAGTTTGTGTTCAGGAGATGATAACAACAGTGATGAATACATGAATATGTTTGTAGTCATGTCGACATTACGCTTTGTAAAATCAGCTTTACGGCTCCTTCATCAATTGCCAATCGCCATTTTCACAGTAGAGTAGATCATAGAGTTGCTGGCTGAGTCAGGCGAAAGGGAGTATTCTTGTTGAATTGGGCGGGAGGGTGGTTTGTGCTTGTTGAGTAGCGCGGCAAGCATGTTAACGCACTCCTACACCCAATCCACAGCCATACATAGACACTGGCAGACACCCACATAGCTCGGCAGGCAGGCGGTTATCTCACTCTCTCTCTTTGATAAAAATAGGTTTAAGCAAAGGTAAATCAACAACAACAACAACGAGAAAATAAACAACAACAACAAACATAATCTTCATAGTTGGTCGCAGTCGTCATCTTCGGTGTTGTTTTTTTGCTCCTGCTCCACTGCTCGTTGTCTGTAGCAGAAAACGCTGGCGGCAGCCACCGTTTGCACACATACTTGTGTGTACCAAAGCGAAAGCACGAATGACGATACTGTTGCTGTTGTTGTTGTTGTTGTTGTTGGTGTTGATAAAACTTTCGTTTCATTCAGTTTGCTTTTCCGAGATAGACGAGCTTCGTCTCTCGTTCATTCGTTCGCTTGCACGGAGCGCTTTTTTCTTTTGCCGCGCATTTTCCATTTGCACTTTTCACCGGTCGCTCTAGTAGCGGCTTGACGGCTCAGCAGTTCGTCTCGGCAGCGAGTTAATTTTGAAACACATCAATCAAATGAATTATTATAAATAAAAAACAAAAACTAAACGAAAACGAAAACGTAAAGTACAAAAACTAAGATCGGCGCAACTTTATAAACTTTTTAAAATCTTAGAAAAAAAATAATAATAAAAAATTGTATATACAGCTAAAAACAATGAAATAGAACAAATTAAACTGAACAACATAAGTAATAATAAAATAAATTAATAAATTATCTAAAAATATACATATGTAAAAGAAGTGCAAAAAACCAAATCAAATAATAATTAAATTTTTAGCCAATATTTATAGTCAATCCTTCTTCTTTGAATACGTTAAATGCGTTTATTGAAATTGCCGTCGGTTTTTTTCTGCTGTGACAATCCTTTCTCGCGCACGGTTATATAGTAAATCTTCTTTACTTACTTTTCATAGATGTATATATATATATATATATATATATATATATATGTTAATGTGGAAAATTTAATGATTTTACGATTTACCAACATTTTTATATAAGTTGTTTTATTTTTTTTTATAAATAATAGTGAATTAAAACAAAAAAAAATAAAGAAAAATAAAAGAATAAAGGAATAAGATTTTAGAAAAAAAAAAAACAAAAAAAGAAAACATTAAATATAAAATTATTGTTAATTACATTTTAAGCTGTATTGAAAGTGCTTACTTTAGTGGCCGTGTCGAAAAAAGTGTCTTTATGTTGTCAATCCTACGATTTTTCTAGATGCTTTCGTCTATTGATATACATGTAAAATATTGCATACGTTGAAAGCATATTGAGATAAGGTAAATAAATCAAAAGATCTCTAATAATTTGCGGTTTCAGTTAATGAAACAGAATACAAATTAACTTTATATAAGCCAATCCCCTTTTTATTCCAAATACTTGAAATTTAGTGAATGGAGTTGTACCAAATTTTTTCATAGCTTGTGGGCATGGTCCTATTTCTGCTGAAAATCGTATAAATGACTATCTAGAAATCCTAGACGTAATAATAATGGTGACAATGTTTCAACACGTGTTACATATGTTACAAAGTAAGAGAAGAAGGTTGTGAGGCGTTGGTTGATTCCTCATGGTTATTGGATTACCTGGTATGGCTTTGGTCCAAACGAAGCAACATTGCCATATTTCTGAATTAATTTGCACCCAACGAGTCGGTAGAGATTACTCGGCAACACCGCCATTGCCATTCCAAAATCTGCAAGCTGTAGCTACACTTTGACTCGCGGCGCTAATCCATGCAATATGGTATGATTTTGGACTCATTTCACAAGTTAATCGAGTTGGGTACTTCGGCGACTAGTGGCTTCTGTGTTTGTACAGGAAATTTTAGTTCGACAAGTTACTATTTTGTATAAACAATACACTACCAAACATGGATGACTATTGTTGGCATTAACAAGAAGTTCAAGGAACCTTGAAATAAGGCATTGTAATGTATAACTTATTCCCTGGTATGTTGGAGACACATCCCGTTACCTTGTGGTGCTCACGATGACTGAGAATGTATTATATACGTATATAAATACGGTGCAAACGTCAGATTTACTCGTGGAATGAGGCCTTTAAATCACTTTAATCTTTCGGCAGCATCTATAATAACCAACACTAGAAGACGTCGTGTCGTTTGAAACGACTCCTGCAGAACGATCTCAATCTCAATCATAATTTTTTTATAGTACATTAAACCAATAGAATTGTAATGTTCGGCATTGTGGCAAATGATAAGAAAATACAAATATTCAAAATCCAGAATACCCACGATAATCCGCTTTATTCCTGAAATTTTTTGTTTTCCATGACTTTCAAACGCGAACTAAATGTTTCAGGAGTTTCCAAATTTTGCAGTCACCTAAACTTGAATTGAAAATCAGTTGCTCCATTCTAAGGTGAGTGGTATATCAGAACAGATCGACGTTACAAAGGTGAATATTTGTTCGTCCGATAAGTCATCTTCGGGCGAATATTCTTTTAAATAAAAATCAGTATTGTCTTGGAGAAAGCCAAACCTGCTGCTGAATATAATAAGCAACAAAAACATTAAGGTTGGTTGGCAGTAACGGTACTGTCGTCCTTGCAATTTCGTACATTAACACAAGCTTCGATTTTGATATCCGAATACGCGGCAATCGTTATCGATTCCATACTATATATTGCGATAGATGAATGTCAAGCAAGGCACAATATTTTTATGTATATCCAAGTATATGTAAGTCCATCAAATCGTCAAGTTGTGCATAATCTCAGCGCTCGCGGTCTAATAGGTTCTAAGGTTGCCTTCAAGTTTCCTAACGAGTTTTAAAACGGAATCTCGAGTTTTGAGGTTCGTTTTCAAAATTCCCCTACGAAGTTTATCAGCGCTCGTTTTAGTTAATATTTTAAATGATAACCAGATATAACCAGATATCTTGGCTGATATAAAAAGTATACTCGGTTTTTTTTTTAAAGTAATTTTTAAACAAAATTTTTTATTGGCTAATTCTGGTCGCTTTTCCTTGACTAACTTCCTTGACTTCGTTCACGAGGCTGAGTTGTGAGCAACAGCGAGCGAATTAACCGTTTAATCGCCTTTTTAGTGACTGGCCGACTAGAACGCGGTGCATGGTTGACGTGGAAAATTCCGGGACTGGATTGAGCAAACCACTTTTGGGTTCAGTTTTCACTCACAGCATCCTCAGCCTAAACCACACAAATTTTTCGGCATGTTTTTGCAGCGGTTTTACCTTTTTTATAGTAAAAAAAGTATAACAGCATATTTTTTCAAATATTACACTCATTTTCAAATCAGTATAACTTTTAACACGAGCAACGAATCACACAGCTGTCTTTTAGGAAAAAACGTAGCCTGAAATGTCACCTTTCAAACGCGTGTTTATTTGACAAAATCGTATTAGTATTGCGCAATATATGGGTAGCAACACAATCTAGTTATAAAAAAAGCGTATACTTTTTTTATCACCTAATATATCAATTACGTTTGAAATTGATTACAGTAGAAGCTTTTTTACTTTCGGATATATATTTAAAATATTTTCCCTTCTCTTTCCAGCTAATCAAAGTGACATACTTAGTGTATAAGGGATAAAGAATCAACCACCGTGTCTTGAAGACTATTGCCAATTGTGGAAAACGTTACTTATGAAAAGAAAGTTGAATACCCTAAATAGTATATATAGAAAACATAACGAGTGCCGAACACTCGTTGGTGAACCAACTTAATAAAGGCGAAACAAGTTTGAAGAATAATCCAAAAGTCGTACTTAATAAACAAATGGAGTGCAAATCCAGCGGAGATATTATTTTTATTATTATTTTTTCCGTTTTTAATTTTGTTCGGTTCCGTAATTCCTTAATTACTGCAACATTTTTGATTTTGGTCTGCGTTAGAATTGTCCATTTGTTGTCAAAGAGCGAGTTAAGTGGAAAAAACTCTTGTGAAAATGTTGTTAGCAATGCGTCGCGAAAGTGAGCATCATAATCACAATAATCACCTAACTTCAGTAGCAGCGTCGGTATCAACGACAATTGCAACGACGACATCAACAATAACAGCAGCACCTGCAACAACACCTCATGCGATCCCGGCTACGGCCCTTGCGACTTCAGCGAACCTTCTCAGTTTGACAGCAGCCCATGCGCAACTGCAACCGCAGCAACAATCACAGCAACAACAAGTCGATTCGTTGAATACAACGTCGGGTATTGGCCGTAGCAACAGCAACCCGCAACAGTTTGCGACACCACCACTACATCCGCCCATCGCCGTCCAGGCAGGCGCACAATTTGGCTTCTATAGCGGCAGCAGAAACACTTCAGCGACCTCATATTTGCATCACTACGCGTCACCGACGCCAATAAATGGCAATCCTGGCGGGCAACCATCGACGCCAACAGTATCGCCCTCTTTTGTAGGCGCTGCAGCCTCTGGCATATCACCAACAACTCCCGCCGCCGAGTTGGACGAGTACGTCGACATTCTGCAGGTGCAGCAACTCTTGTTGGACTCATCTGCCGCGGCAGCAGCCACCCAATACTCTGCTGCCGTCTCCACTGCTCCGACCACCGGCACCTCGTTCAGTTCCTCGTCAGCACAACTGCAGCAGAGTCAACTGCACCTCGAACAGCATCAACAGACGTCTGCCCTAGCCAAGCCCAGACCTCGCATCAACCTACAAAAGGCCTCAGAATACGCTGCACAAATTCAAGGTGAGTTTTACTTCTCGCCTTTAAAAGAATATTTTAGAATTCGCTACTTTCAACTTCGCCAGCCTCAAGAATTATGTATTACTATATAAGGTACTAGCAGTTGTCCCGGCGTTGCTCGGGAGTTATTTATGGAATGGACATGTTAACGGTCAGTGCAAAGTTCTTTAGTCGCGTTGAACGGTTTTTGGTAGGGCAAAGTATTATCAGTCCACATCGCCGACATGCTTTATTTCTATTTCTTTTTGTGTTCATTCGCTCTGTGCTTCGTATTTTCTAACTGCTTTTATATAACGGGTTTGCCATCTATGATTTCGGTACGTAAATATTAAAAAAACTTTGACTTGAGTAGTCTTGTCTTTGAAACGTCAACCATCTAACGTCAAAATTGTAAATGAAAACGCAGAAGAAGGGGCACATTTTGCTGTGGCCAATGAAGCGGCCCTTGAAGTGATGTTGTATTCAAAAACTAACTAAAATAAAATAAAGCTCAAAGGACCAAATTCAACATAAATAATAGAAATACATAAAAATACATAAAATCGATTGTCTTTTCTTCAAAGTTATTCAATTTTGAACAAATAACAAGTTTTAATACAATAAATTTTAAAAACAAATAATAAGTTTAAGTGTAATTATAAAGTATAAATAGAAATTGATAAGCGCAAATGGGATTCGTGGCCTATGTCGAGGGCAGTTTGAAAATAAAGAATTCGAGAAAAGGAAAAGAACAAATGTATTTGCATTTGTGTACTGAGTAATACAAGAACAATCCAGTGTAGTACCGCATTCACTCTATTTATCTAATCGAGTGAAGTTTCGTGGGAAAGTCTATCGGGAAAGTCCGATAATTCCATAAAACTACAATTCTATACATTTCATCTGAAAAATAGTATCCTGTATTTACTGTAGGTAGGTTTTTAATTAAAAATATATATGATGGTATATGCATGCAGCTCAAATAAGGAACGCATCAAGGGGATACCCAATAGTTTAAGATCTAAGGTATAACGCGAATTATCAGACCTCAACCTCGGGATCTCCTGAGTTTTCAATTTGAATTACTATATCGGTAAATCGCGCAATCTGTTGTTCCACTTTTAGAAAATTATTGGGTGTGTGCAAAGGTCATGTCGTTCTTTTCATTGTATTCAAAATCGATTTATTTTGTGTAGATCAAACATTAATCTGCTATGTATTGGCCGTTTTGTTCGACCACTTTTGCCCATCTTTCGGCAAGTTTCATTATTCCGTCCTCGAAGCACTTCCAATCCTTATGGGCAAAAAGTGTGACAGGTAGTTTTTGACAGCATCATCATAATTGAATGTTTCACCACTCAAAGAGTTTTGAAGAGAGCGAACCACTTTTATTTATATTACCGAATATCGATCAACTTTTTATTGATAGTAGCTAAGACTCAAAGCTTTCGAATGACATCCATATATTTGGCCTTCAAGTCTTATCACCCATTTCTTCTGTACCCGTCTACAGAAGAAGCCGGCATGACTTATGCACCCAATAACTCAAAATGAAAACCTACCATCTGAACTGGAATGACCGGTGATTGGCAAAAGTCTGCTGAGCTTTGGTAATCTAGGCCCGCGGGGGATAGCTTTAATAATTTTGCTAGATCACATGCCTTTACCGTATTCCCAACAAAGAGAGTGCAGCTAACTTATAGAATATCGTGATATCGATGACTGCATTATTTCTCAGATATTGCAGATACAGTCGAATGTATGTTCTTTCTCGCGATAGATTATTATTCATTGAGTTTAATTGTAACTTCTTCTCACTCCGTTTTTCAGCTGACTCGTCATCCTCGTCGCGTCGCCTTCTGCTCGACTATCCCAGTCCATATTTGTACGGTAATCATTATCACACGTCGCCAAGTGAGGACCTCGTGGCCCTTTGGTTTGGCAGCAATGGTACAGGTGAGTGAGCTATTGACTGAGTGAGCGAATGAAGGCTCGAATGATCTACTCATTGGTCGAGCCAATGCTGTTGCCAGCAAACCGGCTTAATATCACACCATAAAAAAGATTTATTGCGAAAATGATTCAAATTATATAAAAGTCTAGACACCAATCAAGAAATATAAATTAAAAATGAAAACTACTGGGTAGGCAACTGTGCCACGTCTTCGGTATTCTGTCTTCTGTTTTCGATTTTCCTAGTGCAGTAGGTAAAATTCAACGATTAATTAATAATTATGGCGACTCGAGTGTGAACATTTATGGTAGGCCACACGGTAGTGCGAGGTAACCAGCTCACACTGAGAGCCATCGATGCGAACGCGTCGCAGAGCGGAAAGCTAAATTAATAATTGTATCTCATAGATACACACACACATGCACGCACACGCCCAAACTGAGAAGTAGACGAAATAAATATTAAATTTATATGAGTAAATGTTATTAAATAACCAGCAAAACACGAAAATCTAAATTTTGTTGTCTTCACGCAACTCGCAGCAATGAGTCCCATGTCAGCCGCCACTGGCGACGTCACTGACTGGACTAGCAAATAAGAAGCCAACAACCAGAAAAACTATATAAATATCACCGATGTCGAAGTTGCATAAGGATTGGTCGCGTCGTTGCCATCGACTAGCGTCCTCGCGCACAGACGGATTTGGCGGTTGAATGAGCATTCCGTTTTTCGGGCGTAAAGGAAATTTTTACAAACTCTTAAAACTGCCAACGACCAAAGGCGACGCGCTGTGTCGTCGCTTCGACCGCCGGCTGTGACCGAAAATTTATCAAAACCTATAAATTTTTCTACTTAATCGACGTGAGTGAGTTGGCAGCTCCGCTCTGGCCATACATTTTTTAATGGGTTAATAAGATGTTAGTTTGTGTTTGTTGTTGTTTGGCTGAGGTGTGCTTCCTACACACCCAAATTGGGTCACCAATACAGGCCAAGCTAAAATACGAGGCGTGTCTATTAAATAACGAAACTGAGGCTGTAAAATTTGTATTTAGTATTATTATTACCTTCAATATACACCCCTCCTCTAACCCTACTAGACCACTTACAAATCGTCCATTGTTCGAAACAATGTTGGAAATCTTCTACTGTCAGCTCTCTCAGGACGTGTGCCGCTTTCTTTTTCCGAGCTTCAACGAACTTAAATCAGATTTCACTTCAACCAACGGATGGCCTTGCTGTTATCCACTCCAAAAAGTTCGGTTCATTTTCAATGGCATTTAAAATGTCGGTACAAACATCATTGGGACCTTCTTGTTGGTCAAACGGAGAATTTTTAGGCATCATTTTGCATGTTTTCATGTTGAAATTATTATGTAAGATGTGCGTTTGGATTCTTTATCAATACCTACGAATTCAGCAATATCACGCATAGTTAAGCGATGATCAAATCGAATCATATTACCGACTCTTTCCCATATTATTATTCGTTTTTGACGTGGTAGAACGAACCGGGCGTAAATCATCGTCACATTATTGTGCTTAACATACCATTTTTCGCCGAAAAAAAAAAAAAACAATTCTAATGGAAACGAAGGCTACGACTGTACTGATTTCTTTACAGAAGCGAGAAGCACTCCAATCAACAGAGCAGGCTAGAGACTAGACAGCTGTCGGCCGCTGGCGTTTGGCGCATGCACACTTCTTCTTTAGAAGCGCTAGTCTTGTTATTTAATAGCACTAAAAGTATTTAAAACCGGTCCCATCCGTCCACTAGAAGGGGCCTATCTGATCTATAAAAATGAACCTGAACTACATAAGGGGCATTCACATAAGCTTTGAAAATATAAGTACCTATAGAGCCCCACAATGTGTGTTTTCGAAAGACTTATATGATAACGGTCTTCCAAACTATAGTAGATGAAGTCACCGGCCTTTTCCCCTTTTCTGTTTTGTTTTTCGCTAGGGTATTTAGTATTTCCTCTAATAACATTCTAAATAAAAAATATTACTTTTAATTTCTAACTTGCTTTGCTTGACAAAGCATTTTTTATTTAGTCTGTCAATTTTTTTTTTCACGTCATTATATTTTAGTCAGACAAATGTGTAATGCAGTGGACTGCGATAAATTGTTTGACCAGTTCCGAGTATTTGGGGTATTTCCAAAGGGTTTCATTAAACAAAGTTCAACTTCAACTCTTTTTTTTTTTTTTTTTAAATTAAATTATAAAATTAAACGCAGTAAACTGCATAAAACATTTGTCGGATTTAAAAAATAATGACGTGACAATAAAAATCAAAAATTAGACTTATACTAACTTAATTAATTATAGAAGGCTGTATCCTTCTTAGAGGGAGATCATGTGGGTGGAGCCTCTTCAGTCTACGCCTTGTTGAGATACGGGTGAGGGAGAAAGCTAGAGGATTTGGGTGCGACAAAAGTCTGTAGTGATAGCGGCAGCTGTGAGAATTAATCACCTCCATAACAGTTGGCACGGCAAGATCCCTATGCAGCGTGGAGTTGCGGACGTACCAAGGGGCGCCCATAAATCTTCTGAGAGCCTTGCTCTGACACGCCTGCACTCTTCTGATGTTGTAGGCAGCAGTAGTGCCCCAAATTTGTATGGCGTAGCGCCAAGCAGGTGACACTACTTGCAGATAGATGAGCCTTTTATTAGTTAAAGATAACTTATTCGATGGGCGGAGGAGCCACTCCAGTTTCTTGAGCTTTTGATAGCAGCGCGCTGTAACTACCTTAATGTGTGCACGCCAGGTAAGATGCTTATTCAACTTCAACTCAAAAGAAAAGCAATACAACGAAATCAAATATTTTGGAGAGTAAGAATGAGTTTGGATTTATTACAAACAACAAAACGCTTTTCCCTTTTTTTTTAACAAGTCTACTACTCAAAATATAAGGCGCGTATGCCTACCGAAAATCGGTAGACACACATCCCGGACTCCCGTCGGAAAACCCCTCAAGGATTAATA
The DNA here is from genome assembly GCA_035041755.1 of Cacoxenus indagator. NCBI lineage: Eukaryota > Metazoa > Arthropoda > Insecta > Diptera > Drosophilidae > Cacoxenus > Cacoxenus indagator. Next base: position 458,183 of record JAWNKX010000398.1, read on the forward strand.
GGTTAATTTAAAGAAAAAGTAGATTGGCCGATTATAACTGAAAAACCTAAAATCTATATCAATAAAAATGTGCCGAAGCTAAATGGTTATGTACTAAAATCTTCCAGAGTTCTTCTCCGATTGTGTTGCATTTTGTACACAAAGTTTTAGTCTACTTAAAACGCGTGTTTTAGTCTACTTATTATATTAGTATATGTATTTGGGTGGAGTTAACTTGACTTAACGCACTTGACAGACTTCAAAGTTCAAATATACAACTCTATTTCTTTTTATAAAGCAGTACTCGCTTTGAATGTCATTGAACTTTCGATTTGAGTTCAACCTTTTTTTTATAATTTTTCTCTGACAGATTTTCGATTTCGAATGTGACATACTTATCAACGGCAAACTCATGAAGAAATATTGATTTGATACAAATATTCCCAGTATTTTTTTCCCTCCAACTTTCGTGGTATACTAACGTACAAAACTTCAGAGGATTACTTGACAGGCTGGTCTAGAGTTTCCCTGAAAATTTCATCAAAATCGATGCAGTGGTTTTGGCGTGTATAGCGAACACACCTACAGACATACAGACATACATATTATATACAGACATACTTCCAATTTTATATATATATAGCTTATTATTAAGTTCCAGAATATAATTTATTTTTAAAGTATTGCATTTATTACATAGAATATTTTTGTTTGTCAGTTTTCCAATTTAATTGAAGTTCTTCTAATAATAACAGAAAAATTAAATATAAAGGGGGGCAAAAAATTTGTCAGTTTATTTAAATAATGCATCGAAGGAGATCAAACTTAAGTCGTCGTAATTGAAGAGCGAAAAGAATGTAAGAAGCGATCTTCATCATTAAACTGGACTGAGCTACCGCAAAAAGGGGCCGCATAGGCTAAACACAATATGCAAGAATATCGAGTTCTTAAGTAATAATTTGAAGTTGAACTTTTTTTATGAAACCCTCTAAATTACAGGAACATGTTCCGTATGAATACAATTTCTGTGCAGTGTAATCAGCTGAACACAGTCAGATCAGCTATTGCAGATTCTCTCTCTCTCACTCTCTCTGTCTTTGCATTCAATGTTCGCACGCATAATAAACACGAGTAGTGAATAATAAAGAGACTTGCCCGTCAAGCTTTGCATCAGCAAGCCATTTCGACTACGCCAAGTATTGGACACACCGCAAAGAGTACAAATCGAATTAACTTTCTTGACAGACTGTATTTATCAACTTGCACGACTTAAGAATTTTTAAAGTAAATTCAAAAAATAATATAGTGATCCCATTAACTGTGAAATTCAATTACCGGAAATAGCCAATTTTAAAGGGTGTTATTATTATCTTCAAGTTGTCATTTCCTGCATGCATTAAAACCCATTGTAGACCTTCGTGTCCAACTGGGAAATATTCCATAATCAAACTTGTTTTCTATTCAGTCATCACGATTTTAATGTTCAAAGTGTTCGATAACCTCCTCAACAGTTTACGGTAATATGTGGCATATATGGGACCCATACAGACCAAGTGTTTAACCTAACCAAACATAGTCCACCCAAAAGAGTAACTCCGGCACGTGTTCTCTCCAAGGCTTTTTTATTTATTAATTTTTTTTTGTAAGCAGTCCCAGGGCCAATGTCTTTTACTAACACAAGCAGTATTCTTGACCTACTGATTTAAAAATCTAATCCAAATTCATTTCAAATCCAAAACTCAATAAAGCATTCAACATGTACGACACGCTAACCTAATCTTCGACTTTGATGCCAACCACTGACACTCCTTGTGCGGTCTTATGTGCATGCATCATTGATTCGCCTGCCATAAACTGTTTGAAATAAATTAATTTTGTTATTTTTTGAATCTATGTATGCACTCTTTTAGCAGAGAACTTTGGCTAAAAGTCACGACGAACCCAAAAACTAAACAGTTTATTTTATTATTATTTTTGTTTGTTTTTTTTTTTGTTTTTTGTTTTTGGCACGTCGCGACGCGACTTAATCAAATCAGTCTTAGAAATCGCGAGTATCGAAAAGAAGACCAAGGAAAGCGAAACCGCAACTGAGAAAACATAATCGATCGAACATGTGCAACGTGGCAGGCATTACAAGTAAGCGCCACCTGTTGCATGTACAACACAACCACCGAACGTGAAGGGTGAAGGCAGTAATGAGAACGACACGACGGCGACTGCGACTGGGACTGGGACTGGGACACGACGAAATCGAATCGATTCGAGACGTGCCACCGATGCCTCAGGCGCCGAACTTTGTAGCGGATTCAAAGGCCAGTTTCGTCGTGAACACGATACGAGGGAAAAGCTATAAACATGAAATCCATCGAACGGCAACACTTTCTGGCAACGTTTCAATTTTTACATGGGCCGCGGTTGAATGTTGATGTTTCTTAAATATGTATCTCTACTCGTACTGGCCATAATTACAATGCCACATTCGATAATGTTCGCCTCCCTGAATATTACAAACAGATTTTCGACACCAATTTCTCGCTGGCTTTTCCCTCATTAGCTCAGTCCAAGTGATGCGCTAATTTGTACGAGTATGAGTTCTCTGACAAGATTCATTACTTTTTCTTTATTCTGCTATTTTTCTAGGTGGTTCTATCAATTTCCATTCCACATTCTTGACATGTGCGTTGTCATGTCTAATTTATAAGCGCGCCCGAACACATCTCATGAAAAACTGTCGAAATTCATTTTTCGCCAGTGTTGAAATGTTGAAAATGTGATCGCCTTTAGGGACGAAGTGAAGACTTGTTAACTTTCTGCTAACGAGCACATTAGTCTGGGCGTCTGCAATTCTTCTGCCCCTTCTTCATTGATACTGAGAAGGTGGAGTCACTGAAAAAGAATCATTGACCGAATGTGGAAAGGCCAGGTTAAATTGGGTTTCGAAAACCGTCTTTGCATAATCTCGTAATAAGTAAATTCGTTACTCTTAGCCTGGAAATTCTTGCTTTAACGTATTCTGTTTCACATCTGTCTCAGTTATAATATACGGTTTTAGCAGGTCTTCGGTTTGTGAATGACAACAACCAACTAAAAGTGTGGCACCGCTTGGTTTGAGTTATCTTTCTGTTAAAGGGTTACCAAGCAGATGGATGTCGATTACAAAAAATGCCAATCTTACGTTAATACCGCTTTTTTACACCACTATTGTTAATCGAGAGATTTTAATCAGAATATTTTACATAGGAATAACGTGGCGTATACGTTTTTAAAATAAGTAGTCATCGGTGGATCACTCTGTCGATGCTCGGAATGAATGTTAGGTGTCTTCTTCTCAGGCGTCGAGTGTGTGTTGTTTGCTCAGTGATGGATCTGTGCCTCCAATAATGAAAAGTGTATATTACTGAATCTAACGATCACCTTCCTGATCGTTGGGACCTTAATTGCTACTGCGTACCAACAAGCCTTCCCTGAAGCTTTAATTGAATCCCAAAACGTATTTTCAAATCCATTTATCCATGATAGGGACATCTAATATTGTTTATCTATACTAATATAATTGATTATATGAAATTTGTATGTAATGCTTTGGCGCAAAATATACTGAACCGATTTGAATAATTTTTTTTTAAACAACACATTTGCTCTCCTCTCTTTGTATATTAGGCTCACTGAGATCGTGACAAGAGAGAGAGACAGTGTGTTTCGTTGTGTGTGCTTTGAAGTATCTATGTTTCTATTGCTATTCAGTGTGCGTATCCCTAATCAGAATTTCAAGTGTGTACAACATGAGAGCGAGTGAGCGTGTACGGTTTCCCGAAACTAATCCCACCGAAATTTTTGTTGAAATCAAAGACTATCTATTCTTACTCTTCAGAATTCATATTTCGTCAGAATAGCATGTCGGTGACGCGAACTTTTAGGTATATAACAACTTTAAGTGTGTCCGCGATTTGAAGAAGTTTGTTATCTGGATGGGTTGCTAGCGATATGTCGATCCAGTATCCAAATATGACATCCAATCCATATACATGTATATACATATTTATCTGATCGACTATCTGATCGGCTGTCAGCACGATTTTGAGGTTAAAGATGCAGCACTCACCGGCCGGCCATTGGAGACTCATGACGATGAAGCATTAGTTGACGTTCGGTGTCCTCAAATTTATTCAATGGCAAAACATTTTATTATGATATTAAGCACCATTTGGTTATCGATTAATACATAATCGATTAATATTGATTTAGGTATAATAAATCAATTAATGAGGATACAGACATGAATTTTGCACACAGTTAATATACTGCCGGTAAGACAACAACTGCGGATTCTTTACTCCACGTAAGTGTAAAGGCCTTATATATAAGATAGTGGTAAAATTCTTATATAAGAAGAGTTAGGTATTTCTGCTAATAGGGGAAAGGAATGAACTGTAGGCATTGTCTCGAGAGAAAGATAATACATAAAATTAACCTATTGGACCACTTCTTATGCAGAACTTAATTAAGTCCTCTCAATTAAAGCTCATCTTTAAGCCAGTTAACTTATATTAGTTTTAACATTTCCAATTGATTGCAGAAATATAAAACCTTTGTAACCCTACGGAACTAATGATAGGTTTTGTAAAACATAATTTGAGAGATGGATATGGGGATATGTGCCAAATATTGATGATAATGGACAGTAGATGGACTATAAGGGAAGAGATGAACTTTGTAGGATAGGAAACCGGTTATCACTTTTAAAGGTTTTTGAAAGACCTCCTGACGAGAGAGCTATCACCCGTTAAGACATATACATATGTGCCCGCGCCCTGAGTTAACTACTTTCTGTTAAAAAGTATCTCAATCAATGGTAAAATAGACAAGTATTGTACATTTTTGAGAATCTTTTAAAAAAATGTTGAATATCTTTTGAAAAACTTGCATGATTCGAATTGGTTAATGATTGCCACGGTGTCAAAAGCATTGACTAAGAATTATGACACAAACAAATCTTATTACCAAACACTTTTCTAAACATGTTGGTAGACGTTTTTATATGAATTCGTGAGTGTTTTATGTCGCTAACGCAAATCTGGTGCCGTCCCGATTTGACTCGCATATCGAATTCTACTCATGCATTTTCTAAAATTAAACCACCGGAATTTTTATGACATTTTAATAATCAAATTATTTGCTGGGGAATTTTTGCGTCTGCTTGCCCCAACTGAACAGTCAGAGCTATTAAGAAAAAAGGGAAATTGTATTTCAACATTGCAATGAATTCGAAATTTCGTTGGGTGTCAGGAATTTCCTGGTCGAAGTAGGCGAATTTTTATCGCTTGCTGTGACATCTTTGGTCGGTCTCGGTGCGTGTTCGCTGTCAAGCGTCGAACATGTTGCAGGGAACCGACCACAAACGTCGGCGTAGATGGCGACGATGACAGCCAAAGGCGAGAACAATTGTCAATGGCACGAGTTACGACCAGACGAGTTATTCATTGTGGCCTGAAGGAGCTGGCCGTAACAAAAAAACAAACAAAAAAAAAAAAACAACAAAAAATATAAATGAAAAAGAATGACCATAAAAGAGGTGAAATAGTCTAGTCAAGTTGTCAACGAGGCGAGATACATGTAATAGTTTATTATATGCGATAAAACTTAGCTTCGGCGACAAGAACATAAAAGAGCATAAGAGCAAAAATAAATAAGTAAATGGAAACAAGAAAATCACTTCAAATCACTTTCATCTCGCTTAAAAGTAAAAAAAAAAAATAAATAAAAATTAAACAAAACCGCAAAATGAAATCTTTACGCACCAAGTTCACTCAATTCTCAGTTAATTAATACATGTGTGCAATCTTAATTACTTCAACGGTTGCGGGAACAAAAAGATACTTAAACTTTTGCTTTTGTTTTGTTTTTGCTTCTGAACTCTGCTGACACTAATTAGCCAGGAAATGACCCCAACTGATTGACTTTATGAGTGTTGGTCAAAGCAAAAAGTTTGCAACGCTTCCATGCATGGTGACCCTAATCGACAGGAAGTAGACTCAATCTTAAAATGAGTCGTAGTGAAGAGCTAAGGCAGCTTCATACACTGTAAAAGCATCTCAGAGTAAAAACTAAGTAAAGGTCTTTATGTAAAAGTCGGAGATATTTTCAGTCAATGGAACATGTCAGCGCTGACATTGTAGATCATATGAGTGACATCGGTCCGATGGAGGCTGCGATTGCACAGACTAGATAACAAGTAGATGCAGAAAAGGCCAAAGATGGTACCGTGGTGTCTTCGGGAGAAAAAGAGTTCAACCTTGATGGACCGGACTGTTTCAATAATTACTGGCATGACTTATATTGTAGATAGCGTTTTTCGGTCATGATTTGGGCCGCATTCAGCTGTCATAATAGAACCCCTCTATGCAAAATATCCTGACCATTAAGTTCTGAAGTCTACATCATATTATTTGACGAAGTTTTAATAAACTTTTTGGAGAGTCAACCTAACGGCGAAGCCACTTTCCAGCTAGACAGTACTATATTACACCTATCACGTCACGTGTCATGCCTATAGAAGTGGTCAGCTGATCTCCTACAGGCAAGGTGCATACATTGATCCTATCATATCCAGAAGATTTAGATTTCTTTAGACAATGATCTCATCAATGACCTCAAGAACCTCTACTGGGCAACTCCATCTAAGAAGCAACATCCATGAAGTCCAGGCTCATCATTTGTGGCTTGTCGAATTCCTGTGCTTTTTCCTCTTTTTGAGTAATAATGGTAATATATTTTATATATAATTTGCATTTCATTGAATTTCGCTGAGTGTATTGTCACAAAAGTCAAAATATTTAGATTGTAGCTGGCACGCCGAGTGCTTTTTTTGTCGAGTTTAGATTCTTTGTAATTTTTTTTGTCATGGTCAAACGAATGTTTTATAACCACCTAGGTTCGCTAGGGTTTAACTCGAGATTTATAGAGAAAATTAAAAAAATTAAAGTATTTAGTTAACATCCCCAAAAGACCAACAACCAACAAAAGAAAAATCTATCAATGCGGCTAAAGAAGTTGTTACTCGTCGTTTACATCTCCATTCTACACAAATCCCTACCAACGCCTGGGAACCTGCTAGTTGTATATATGTATTTTTCTCTCACTCACTCAAACTTGGTCTTGGTCTATATTATGAAGTTTTAAAATAGATAAAGTGATATCGGAGCATAGGCAATCAACATTGCACCATAATAAATTTAATGGAGATTTTCTGGTTTTTGAAGTAACTTTTAACACTACAAGGAAAGCAGGTGGACTTTTGGTCTTATTACTTTTGGTTTTAACTTAAAAACTTAAACGCTTATGTAGATATTATAGTGTGAAGGTGGATGCGTTTACCGAAATTTTTTTTTTTGGTATGCGAACTTTGGTTTATTCCACAGATATTATTGATAAACAATCGTATTCTCTTAGTTTAAAGCCGTGACACTTCTTGCTCTTTTGGAAGCTGGAATAGGATATCGCCTCTTCCGGAATTAAACAATTCACTCAAATGAAAAAAGAATTATTAAGAGAATGAACGATATTGGATTTTAAGAACTTTGCGTGGGTGTACTAATAGGTCTCAAGACAGATGTCATGACAATTGTTATACACCTTCTTCGCTCCTTACATTACTATAATGCATCTAATTCACAGTAATCCATATTACCTTCAAAGCTCGAAAATTACATCCCTTACAAAGGGGTTTAGTACTTTAAAGGTTCTAAGCAACGTTGTTTGTTTTTCACAGTGTACTCCATTCGCATACTGACCACGCCATCGTGCGAGTTTAGATTGCGATTTTATGAGTTCCTCAACTTCTGATTGTGACCATTTACTTAGTGTTTGTGTTTGCTGCTATTGTTCTTATGCCTTAATTAGAGTTGGGACATGGCAATTTATTTCAAAATTATATATTCATCAGCCGTTGCCGCTGGGCAAAAGCAGACAGATGCAAGTGATCCACTTCAGTGACACTCTGGGATTTTTTAGCTATAAAAAACATTTCCTAGAAGCTCAATCAATTAATAACGTGACCCCTTTTCCCATAGTTCACGATGCCAATTCATCCAGCCTGGGTGATCTGCAAGTCAATTTCCTTAGAAAGCGAAGTTTGGTTGTTGGAAGCACAAGAGCTTTTCAGCGATTGCTGCTGTCATAGTGACACGATCCAACAACAACAACAACAATAACAATCATGCCCGACACCAGCAGCAGACAATCAACATCAACCCAAAGTGTTGAAGTGAATTGAAGCCTAACCAAGCTACGTATGAGTTCGGTGTCGCCGTCACTGTTGGTGCGACCAAAGAGAAGTTTAAATGCTCACTCGGTGGCAACCTTTCGGCGCTGCTGTCAAAACCACAACAGTCCTTCCTAATCGCGTTTTCACCCAGAGTGTTTATATTGTTGTCGCTGCTGTTGGCTTAAGTGTAAAAGCGGAAATTGCTGACATTGGACCACACCAGGCTGCAGTTGCTGCTGTCGTTGTCGCTTGCTTCTGCAACTTTCGGTTGGTGGCCTTCCACTGGCCTAGTTGTTGGCCTACAGTTTAGCTGTGTTGGCTTGGCTAATGTTTAATTAAGGTGACTGGTATTGTTGATGTTTTCTGTTGCTGCCGCTAGCTGTATTTTTAAGCCATGCCTACCACAACGACAACAACATTTTGTCACCGCTTTGCTTTGACAATTGCTGGAATTCCCAACAGCATTTCGTTTACATCACGATCGCAAATGAATTGCTATCGAAGCGTTCAGCGATTTGCACGGTGAGAAATTTTTGTAGTCGACTCTAACCGTAAATCAATATCACAAGTCTATAAAAGAACTGGAAGAGTGCGTCTTTACAATAACCGACCTTAGTCGTACTTATTCGAGAATAGGAAGACGAGAGCATCACCATTAGTACTGAGAATTAGAACACGTGTGGTTTCAATTGGAAAGTACCACATACTACATAACACGGCCATAATTGCCTCTATTGTATAGAAGTAATTCCCGGGAAATTCCCCATTTTGTTGCCACTAAATTGTTGTGAAGGTTTGGTATTAGTTACCACTAGATACATTTTCGCATGCTTCGCAAAAATTCGTCAATCTAAATTGCGGAATTGAGAACAGAGATCTAAAATTTTTTGACTGAGATACCATACCGTCTGATATGTGGAAAAACTCGTCCAAAATTACATTGAAAGAATTTGGGCCTGCAGGAAATTCTGTGGCAGATGTGCAGATAAAATGATGTGCTTCAATGAAGGAGAGTGCATCTAGAAACTCACTACTGTTCAGACAGGGTCTACTCCGACTTTATGACATTTATTGTGTCATCCAGTAGGTACATTTGCAAAGGGTGTACGATACTATACCTTTCAATCAGATCATTTTATTGAGCAAATAAATGTGAACGTCACTCTGAACCCAGAGTGAGCAGTACCAAAATTTTTTATATATAGTAACGATTTCGTTTGTGCCACAGAAACGTTATATGCTTTTCTCTTGCCCTCCCAAATTCAAAGATTTTTCCAAATCAATTCCGGCAACTTCAAAGTAGTCCTCACCATTATAGTGTATAAAGCCTACAAAGATCTCAAGGACAGTGCTGCAAATCCACAAACACACAAAAAATAATAATAATTCATAATAAGCGCGAATTTTAAATAAGGAAGTCGCCTAATATTTTGGGCATTGGAGTACGATTGTGAGTTAAGCAAAATATTAATAGAAGAATAAAATTCAATATAGGCGTAAATCTTGAATAAAGAAGACAACACACATATGTTTAAAAGGTCAGAAAATAATAGAGCCTTCCGACTTCCGGAAATATTTCTATCCTAGACGAGTTTGATTCTAGAATAAAAGTAAATAAATACAGAAAAATCTTGTATAATTCCGATTTCAGTGAGTGTTATTCTGACTGTTACTCCTTAGCGAAGCTTTTTGCTTTCCTAGACTTAAGAGGGCTGAAGTACTTTTAAAGGATTTCGTTATAATACCGTAGAATAAGCCTTTAATGACATTCGAGTATAGCTTCTTAAATAGGAAAGTGGCAGGTAATTGATATGCACTTGAATAATTGGTACAAGTCACGTAGTTGGTAGTAGAATTTTGACAAGGACGGGATATATCTTTGTGAGTACATACCATATATCCAATTAAATAAAAAATTGTATCTATTACACTTGAATCTTAGAAGAAAATGCATGTTTGAAGGTTGTGAGCACGAAAGAAACACGCCACTTATGTGAAGGAAGGGCTTGTCTGTGTTGGTAACAGTGATGAAGGGTATGACTATTTTCAGTGTATTTTCGGCCACCTTTGGCGTAATTACCAAATCTAAATTGGTTTGTAAATTGACGGGCGCAAAAGGGCGCAACACAAAATGTCAACGCTTGTATGCTAAACGAAGAAAAGGATGCTAGGCAAGGCAATCAAATCAAAAGACATTTGAAGCCATGCAGAAAACTATTTCGAATGTACCAACGAACGGAATGAAAATGACGACGACTACTACGGCTCGACGACGAGACGACAATGACTGCCAAACAAAACACATTCACCGACTCTAATGAAGATTAATTGCAATCAGTGCGCCACTTGAAACGGGATTAATTGCGATGTGGCGGCCAAAGACGACGCATGCACCGGCAGACACATTGACAGACAGACAGATGGGCAGACAGACAAGCGAATTGGCACTGGGAGTGACTGCGCATGCGCAACAGCAGAAATGTATCTGCATCCGTTTGCAAAGTTTGCCAGTCGATAATGACGAGGACGCTGGTGATGACGATGTCGACGTCGTTGCAATGATTCTTTTCTTCTCATGGGACAAAGTTCACAAGACCTCCACGATGCTTGGCCAACTTAATTGCCGATTGCCCTGAAATAAAGTTAGTGCGGTAAAGCGGTAAAGCAAGACAAAGCGAGAGCGACGGAGTTAGTGAGAGAGATAAAGGCAATGCTTGAAGAAGGAGGCTTGGTGAGTTGAGGTAAGTTAGTCGTACTTGCAACAACGTCGGTGGCATGAGCCGCACTTGATGAATGGCCAAGTTTTAGTGAATAACTTTCTCGCATTTCGATTGCTCTAGGCTTGGGTTTAAACACATTTGAGGTGATTATCATATAATTTTTATGACCACACAGAAGAGTGGAGAAGAAGGGAAACCGCAAGGCGACTCAAGTCAAGTGTCAATTTTCAATACAACTTAATCAACATAAAAATGGCTACACATTCACATAATTCGTGTAGGATGCGTTTTGTCTACAATAATTATAATGCAAAAAAAATTAAAAAATTAAATAAAAAAATAAATAAGTAAAACGAACGCAAAGGCCAAAAATGAGTCCAATAAAAGTGTGCCACAAATTTTGGACTTGTCGAATAGACATGCTATAAAATATCATTATCAACTCGTGTCAGCGTAACTTAGAAAAAAAATTAAAATAAAAAAAATTAAAAAAAAAAATAAATAAATAAAAATAAATGAAAGCCGTCGCGGGTCATTTTGGCGCCGTCAGTCACTTAACCAGCAGACCACTAACAAACGGAGACCTTAACTAGCACGTGGGCTGCGCCGCTCTGCGGTTTCTAAAATATAAAATCAAAACTGAATAAATACGATTTTGCATTTTTATGCCTTGAATTAATCAATGGAACTGTCCCACTCCGAGTTTGCGTCCGAGTTCGAGTCGACAACTTGCAGTCAAAGTAAGTGTTTGGCTCAGTTTTATTGCATCAGCGTTAAAAATAAACAAAGCCGTTGCCTCACTCACGGCTCATGGCGGTTGTTAATTTACAGAAAATTTATGAGGCTCTATTTTCCCATTTCGCGCTCTCGATCGCTTACACGAATAATAAAGTTGTTATTGACAGCCGGTTGGTCATGCCATCACATAAGCAAATAAAATCGGTAGTTATATTAAGTGCAGGTACAGTGGGCCGTAGTCCAATCATATTCCAGCTCTTATTTTATTTTGGATTTCATTTCTAAAGCGATTGAAACGGCCTTGAGAGATGACGAAATAACGGCCACTTGAATCGGAAAATCAATTTAAAAAGCGCCTTAAACCAAAAATACTTACACTGCGGGGTGTGAGTGTATGGTAATTTGATGAATTTCAGTTTGGCGTTTGTGTAAAAGACTTGGAAATGCCTTCTGGCTGATCGAAGTAAAATATGGAAAAGTTACCTTCGACTATGGCAAAGCTGTAATACTCTTAACGCCGAAAGGACTGACATTCTTATCTGTAGCCAAATACGTAGATCGTAGACATTGGCTTTGGTTTTGCATGTTCACCAAAGAAATTAGCAATTAAGACCAGCTGAGCCCAGTCTACTATGTAACTGGGTGCATTTTGATTCCACTTGGGCTTGCCCCATGTGAGATCAATCTGTGGTCATTGCGTACCTGATAAGTCAAGGTAAGTAAAAAAATTAAGGGCTTGCGTGAAGCTCAAATGATCCAGCAACCCAAGGTTGTTAACATTCTCAGAATTTATGTTCGGAAAAGCCCTCTTCAGGTTGATACGCAATAAAAATCAAAACCAAAGATCCTTGAGAAATTCAATTTAACCATTCGGATTATATGGTGGTTGAAGGATCCTGCAATGGATTATATAAATTACAATTTTCAGGGTATGCCTTCAACAGCTTTCGGTATGAGCATTTGTGGATATGTTATACATCAAATGAAATTTTTTAAATGACATTATTTTTAAGGATACTCAATGATACCGTAGCGGAAGTAGGCCCAGTTAGCCCGTAAACTTGTTGTATCCTACATAGCGATATCCTTTCTTCCTTCAATCTTTCTTTTGGTATGATGATGGAAGTATATGTCGGCCACAGAATCATTGCATATTCTGCAGCCTTCTATGCTCTTTTAAACGTTCAGTTATCCAACAGTATAGTACAGAGTATAGATAGATGGGTCCTTGCATAACACGATGAGCTGACTACTTCTTGCTGCCATGAAGTTACCATTTTTTGTCTTAGTGAGAGACAGCTTGCTTGTGTAACTCATAGTCTATACTTAAAAAGATAAAGGTCAAAAATATGTTATAGCACTGTTTATGTAGTCAGTATATATTGAAATCGTTTGCCTCAGTGGCCTAGTGGAAGTACCCTAGGCTGTCGGCAGCAGCGGACGGGGTTCAAACCCCACTGGAAGTGGGATGTATGGTTAGGTTAGGTTAGGCGTGATTTATGGTCATGAGTCAATTTCACAAACCTCCCGTAAGTGGGGTTTTTGCTCTTTGGCAACGCTAGTTTTCACTCTAATCACCAAAGAATGGAAATAACCACATGTCTTGGATAATCAAATTGAAGAGACTTGTGGGAGAACAAAAACCTTATCTGCAGTAACTTAGGCCTAAAGCTCTAAGCTATTGTTAGAGCCTTTCCATGTCGAATTTTACCGCTACGGTATTTCGGCTTTGAAAATCTCAACTGGTCTTTACAGATAAACCTCGATATTTGGCATCAGGCCGAGCGGTATAGCAAGAATAATTTAGCAACTTCGGTAGACCTAAGTTTAAAGTTATTTGTTGTTGCTATTATTTTTCTCTCATTTCAACCTAGTCATGTAAAATTCAGAGTGTAAAAGTCAAGTCTGCACTCGTAAACATCCAAACAACTGTTCGACGAATTTTATTTAGTCTGGTGATAAGAGGCAATTTGTATGAACTTCATTAGCATTTGAACAGATTTCATGATCCCTCAATGAAACGTATTCATTGCTCATCGTTGGCGCTCTTTTGTGGAACTTGGTAGCACATTAAAATCCATTTAAGATACACGGCTTTCGAAAAGTCTACTGCCCACGCATTCAAACAACAACCTGTAAAACAGACCACAACCATTTCCTTCTTTCCGCTGTTTTTTAACGTTTTTGTATTTAAGTTGGCGCAATAAAACCGCAAAACGAAGTCGAACGCTAGAAAAAAATACTGAATAAAAAATTCAACTGAATTCGGCGGCTTTTTCCACGAAAAACCGCAAAGTTATTGTAGTCAAATCAATTTGCATAAAACATTGAGCGAAAACAATATAGCAACAAATCGTATCTCAACTGCCAATTTCATTCATAAATTCTGCAATTTGTTTGCTTCATTAAACTCAGTTTTTTTTATTTTTTATTTTGTTTATTTTTTTGTGCAAACGGTTTCATTCATGCGAGTTGAGTTGAGCCTTGATATTTTTGTAATGTCGTTCCAATGTTTGTTTAATGTTCGGTGTAAGGTGAACTACAACAACAACACCTACTGTCGGCCACCGTTCTTCGCGAGTGGAGCTGTTGATCTTGTTGTTCTTGTTTTTGTAACGGTTGATCTCGTTTGCATTATTGTTGCTGTGTGCATTGTTATTACTGTTGTTGGCGTAAGCGTGGCATGCAAGTCTCTGTTCAATATTTTTGAGGTCAAATGTTGGCGTTGCTCTGCGATTGATTCTCAAAATTATAGGTTGCCAATAATATTGCACCGCACAAGTGGAGCTTTCCTTCTCGTTTATTTATATATTATAGTTATGCTCAGTGCAGCAGCTGACAACTCTGGCATCAATTGTGGAATGTTGTATTTTCCAGTGGTACCGTGGAATTTATAAAGGCAATGTGAGGTAGCCATATAATCAAAGTGACAAGCTGGCTTAAAAATGGCTGGTGAATCTTGACATCGATAATTCTCTCAGAAATATGGAAATAATTGTGAAATTATGACGACCAACCATTGTAAAATTAGAAATAAAAACAAATAAATAAATATGGATAACAATTACCGTAATCAATCGCATATGGTTGAGACATATTGTCACGAAAAAGCGTAAACCTACTAATTGGTATTTGTCTAAACTTATAGACATTGCTTCGTGTTTAATTCGATTAGCAGTTGAATGTAAACAGACAATAGAAAATGCCAAAAAAAATAGCGAAAAAAGTAAATTTATTTAAAGAAGTGCAGAAAATGATTCATTATTGTTGCAAATTTGTGGTAACATTTCGCTTTTATTTTACATTTACCCTATGATTAGACAGAGTAGCCATTTACGATAAATTGACAATGGTGACAACTTTGAACTTCACACGGTTTACGCCACTCCGACATCACATACTTTCGAGCAATCGCTTAAAGTTCTTGAAGTGAAACTTCTTTAGCGAGGTGTAAGTCCAAAAAAACTGAAACGGAATACAAGATGATGACGCTTCAGAGACGTAGTGGAATATATGCATTGGGGGAGAGTATACATTCATATAGATTTTGCATTTCTCTCCTTAAAAAATGGCTTGACATACTTTTCAGAAACGATTGCCTTCTGTAGTTATACAGATTTCTTGTCTGTTTAACTTATGCGACGTTAAATATTTTGTTGGTTTGCATAACCTAAACAGCGAGCAAATGGACGGGGACGCAGAACGCAACAAGGCTTCAACTTCTTGATGACAATTTTCGGTTGTGGAAGCAAACGAAATCCATTTCAAGAGCAAATACAGTAAAAAACCGTTTATTGAATAGCTTAAGAAACACAAGTTTTGTAGTGAAATTTCTGAGTACAGTCGAATTTCCATAGCTCAAACTTGTATAAATCGAATATATATCTCAATGACTTGAATTGAGTTGAGCTTTTGTTAAGCATTCGAGTGTATAAGGAATGCGCATTGTAGATAGAAACAAAGAACGCGAAGTTCGAGTCTCGATCGCGCAAAGCAAATTACGTCATACTTACTTTGTGTTGTATTTTTTCCTTGTCTTTCCTTGTGATCGACAAAGAAGAAAACACAAATGGTCTAGGCTTTGTTGTTGCGTGAGCGTTGGCCAATTTATTTCCTTGTCTTTTTTATATTCACGCTAGCGCAGCGGTTTCGATTTTGTATTTCTGTCACTATAACTTGGACATTTACTGTCTTCTTTTCTTATCTTTCCTAATATTTTTCAAATATGAAAAAAACAACAAATGTCACACGCATTGTTGTTGCGTGAGGATGACACAATTTCTTTCTTTGTCTTCCCTCATATTGGCAGTAGCGCAGCTGTTTTGATTTCGCACATTGGCAACTGCGCGACTACTCTGGTAACTCGATGTTAATAGCAGACAATAGCTTCAGCTTTTTCGAAAAAAGTATATGACTCCTACTATTTTGTTCAGCAGTTTCAATTCAATAGTGTGCTTAAATAGATGACGCACATTACTCTTTGGGTTTCCGTACGTTTGAGTGAAAAATGGAAGCATTATAGGATCACTCTGTAGTCTGCCTGTCCCATTTTTACAGTCAATTTGCTCCGAATCTACTGGACCGATTAAGTAAAGTGATATATCAAATGAAAGGGCTTGTTTCAAGAGTCTCTAAAAATTTTATAGCTATTATTATTAATTTTTTTATTATTTTTAAATTAAATAGTTTTAAAGTTGTTTAAGAAAATAAATGAAAAATTACGTTTGTCTCAAGCGTACTGATGAGCGATATTTCACAACGTGTGATTTTTCCATTGTAAATTAAAAACTGCAAATAGCAACTACTACCGGTTTTCCGAAGTAGCAGTGATTTTAGCGTTTTCAGTGATTTCTGTGATTCCAGTATTTTAAGTGATCCGAAACTGCGATCGCAAATCACTGGTAAAAATCACAATGGACGCGCTCAGCAGAAGTCATCACTCATCATTTTCTCTGACTTAATAATCGATTACTGATTTGTCTCTGTTGAACGCAGCGCTGCTAGATTTGTAAAATTACGGCGTTAGGAAATGCGCGGCAAAGAAGTCCCACGCATTTTAGAAGGGACTGGCCAAAAAAGAAAAATTAAATAAATAAATATTATTACATTTCCCTTTCGAAGCAACTAAAAACAGCACTCAAATTATTTTCCTTAAAATTTTGGTTTTTATTACTTTGTTTACAAACGGAAAACATCTTATTCAAATGTGATGACTTGGTTAGCAAATAATTTTTGTGATGATTTTTTAGCCATCGCAATCACTAAAATTTTATCGAAGTTGTGAATTAGGCATTCACAATGAGCAAACAGCATCAAAAAAGGTCATCAAACACTTCTGCTGAACGCGCCCAATGATTTGAAATTCCCAATCACTGAAATCAGTGGTGTCGGAAAATCGCAATATCGGTCAACTCTACTGGCAACATACCAAAGCTTATCCCTGCTTCCCTTTCCAATTTCCCTATTCTCCGACCTTCGCTGGCCATATACAATTTTCAATCTCAATTATCGAATCGCCGCCTAAGAAGTTTCATCTCCAAAAATATAAATAAAGTCATATGTATTTATAAATAAATACATATAGATCAGATTTAAAGAAACTCGCACTTGGTTGTGATTTTTTCATTGCAGAGAACACCGTAGTCAAATATAGCGAAGAGAGCCCAAAATGGATGCCGCTTAAGCTCAATGCTCGATTTGACACGATTCAGCCACTCGCGCCGTTTTCCTAATTTTTTCTTTGTCTGTTGAACGCAGTTTAATCTGTCAGTCTGTCAAAAGCAGCCGACAATCAAGTTAACTGTAATGCATGCAGATGTACATATGTGACATTTGAAATAAAATGTCAGTCATAGCTCAAAAATATCATTGGACCAGCAGTGCCGTCACCTCTTGAGACCTGAAAAGCGCCAGTCAACCAATCAGCCAACCAGCGAGCCAGCCAGGCAGACCACTAAACTCGCAGACCATTTATGTAAACTACAAATGTGGGTTGACTTGGCTCAGCTCAGCCAAGTTATTTATGTTAAAAGTTATGAGGAAACGCAAATCACATGATTTCCAGCTAAATATGGTAGCGAAAAGTAGTTTACATGAAACTCGTTATTATGCTTTATTGTTCTGCCGCTCCAAGTAGAAAATTAACGAAATCTTAAGATGAAGAAAACAATAACAATAACAAAACAAACTTAAGAAGCTTTTATGTTTTGAGATTTGAGTTTGATGTGTAAATTTCTAACTCTGTTTCGGGTAGGCGGCAGCGACATTCGTGCGGCCCACTCACAGCTTGCCGTATTTAGTCCCGCTCTAAGCTGCGTCATTGAACCGCTGGGCTATCTCAATGTTCAAAGCCAAGAGGCTTATTTTATTTATTTAAACTTTTCCATTTCTTTGGTGTTTATAAACACCACACAAAGGAGCAACTCAGACTTGACGCACTTTTAAGTAGCATTTTGAGGTTAATATGTTCTTGCTAAATCTCGAAGTGGGACAAATTGTCTGTGACATTTGATCTTTGTTTATTTGGGACCATATAAGCAAAGCAATATGTTTCCAGCACTATTGTACCATCTCTACGATTTATAGAAGTTGCAAGGTTGACCCTTGTATGGCAGGTGCTGAGTTTAGTTCGCTTTGCCATTGTATGTCCTCTAGTTCCGTTAGGTAGTGTGTTATGGCCTATCCTATACACCACATTCATTACAAGAACTCACATTTATTAGGAACTACAACTTTCGGGGAGAGAGAGAGGATAGTTTTTACTGTGCACTCGTGCAGGTTTCTAGTTGTTACATAGTCAGTAATACCTCTAATTGAGTTCACTCCCAGTTCTGCATTATTACCAAGAAACTTGTCCCCAAGGTCGTGAGACTCACAATAAACAGGAGACCCCGTGGAATGCTCGCGGTTTAGCTTCGTAAGTTTCCAAACTTTGCATAGTACCAGTCAAATGTTATTTCCCATAGGGAGTATTTCCCACGCGCCCTCTTTCATTTAATCGGAAAAAAGACCCTAATGATACGAGTATATAAAAGCGGTACAGTACAAAAAAACCTTTTAAACCAAAATTCAATTAGTGTCTCTTTATTTAAAATCCACAATTGGAAGCTTTCTGATTTAAAATTCGAAAAATCGAAGCTCATTAGAGCATAGAAATGCGGGAAACAGTTCATCATCGCGCCATTGGATATTTGGAAATCAACGTTATTCGCTTGAACGCTTCTATTTCTGGCAGGCGTTCGCGCGACAACTTTTCAAAGCGCTTGGCCGTGTGGTCTCATTATACCATGCTTCCTCTTGACACACTATAGTAGACCATATCTCATGTCTTGAACTTATTTACGTTGCCAAGTGGAGATGGCCAACGTCTTACTTCAGACGTTTAGAAGGCACACGTTGATTAATTCTTTAGGTAGGTTACTTTGCCGCTGCAAAGTGTATACTGCCACTCAATACAACGGTACTTTAAGACAGACCAATTCAGTTCAAGCGCATGCAATTTCCCATTCGTTTTGAAATATGTGGATTGTATCTGGACAACTTTACTTTCTATGGCAGAACAACTTCTCCCATACCGGTTCTATTAATATTAGCAGAAATGAAGGTATAAATTAAGTCATTTATTGTATTTCAGTGGGAGTAACCAAGAGCGGGAGTGCGAATTGCCACTGCATGTCGCTCTAATGAAATCAGTCTGATTCGGCACATTTTCTGAGGTACGGTTCTACCTGTTTAGAAGACTTGTTTTGAAACACTGTCAGAGCTGGTGTTTCCCAGTTTAGGGCAATGACTTAATTTACTTTCTAATTTCGATATGATAGCAGCGCTATATCCCAGTGTAAAATAATGGATATTTCAGCAAAAATAGAAAGTAAGAGCTCTTCAATGATAGATGTTGAAAACTTCGTGTCAAACTTACCTGTAGCGTATTCAAAATAAATAAACTGAAGAAACTTGAAGAAACATCTGAGAAACGAACAATTCAAAATTGAAAAGAAACAGTAAACTGAAATTGTTCGCGTATTTTCTAATTAACTTAAGCATAAAATGAACCGTTTCGGTTTGGAATATTCTGTCTGACACACTGACTGAATGAAAGGCAGGCAGAGTGACAGCCAGTAGCTGAGTGAGTTCATTCAATAACATCCCATCGAGTTGATGATAGACCAACAACCATTGAAGCTGCCTAATTGCCTCGAGGGCTGCGTGAGTGTCTCCAAAAGAGCCCTGGCCAAAATAGATCGCGAAAAATGTGTGTGCTGAACCAAATTTGACGCAAGATTTATGGGTTGTGATGCGAAAATACCATGACGCCGAACGGGAAAATGGAACATTCAAACATAGAAGGAATGAACATAATTATTGTTGCCAAGATTAAAAAAAAAAAAAAAAATAAATAAATTGGATTGTTCTGCTCTGCATTCGGCTACTCTTAGCTGATAATGATGATGATGAACTGATCTGTGGATCTTGCATGAGATGGAGACTGTTGACAGGAAAGTGTTGATCACTTTGTTCGATGAAGATCACTGGGAAAAACGTATGCAGAGTATTTTGAAATGATGAGAAAGTTTTAGCCTCCTTGAGTTTGTTGCCTTTCTTTGTGATTTACGACTGGCGACGTGTTGCATTGATATTTATGCTTTCCATATATCTTTTTTTTTGGACTACTACTATGTTGCGATATTTATACGCGCAGTTCTGCTTTATATTTTTAGCCATGAAATGTTGTGGAAAATTGCTTGTCGTTCTAATATTCTACACTCTATTTTCGGTATTATTAATATTTTTATTATTATTTTTAATTTCACAAAAGCTAACTGCCGTAGGAACCGATGCTCTTAACTTCAGTTCGAAAAGTATAGAAAAAATGAAAAATAGTTCATAACTATTTCAATAACTCAAACCGAATGTGAGTAAAAAATCAGAAAGTCCAAAAAAGTCTGTACGAAAATTTCAACCGAAAAGAATGGAAAACATTCTCGGATTCATCTTGCTGCTATTGATTAGGTGTGCTTTAACGGAAGGTCACGTTTTGGAAATCACCTCCTCCAGCATTGATGACGTAATTGCCTCGAATGAGTTTGTATTGCTGCACTTTACCGTCAGCTGGTGTCGCTTCAGTTCATCATTAACGCCCATTTTTGCTGAAGCTGCAGCTGAATTGGAAAGGGAATTTCCAACGCCCGGGAAAGTTGTTCTAGGAACTGTTGATTGTGAAACTGAAAAGGATCTCGTGAAACGATTTCACTTGACTAAGTATCCAACATTGAAAGTCATGCGGTGTGGCCAAGTGACCAAACGCGAGTATCGCTCCCAGCGCACTGCTCAAGCAATTGTGGAATTTGTGCGCTCACAAATGGAGCTAAAGGTGGCGCGCTTGAACACCACCCGAGACTTCATTGGAGTGGGCGTGAACGAACGGAATATGATCGCATATTTCGAGAAGGAGACACAAAACGAGACTGCGGTGGATAACTATTTTAAGGTGTCTGCTTTGTTTAATGATAATTGTCAGTTCTTCGTGGCCTATGGCGAGACTCTGGCGAATGCATCACACGCACCGCTGCCATTGCCTGCAGTGATCTTCAAGTCGAACATGGCGCTGAACAATGCTTTCGACGAAGTCTACGGCGGTAGTTTGCAGCGCTTCGCTGAACTTAGTGCATGGACGAAAGAGAAGTGTGTGCCTCTAGTGATTGAAATCACTTTCCGAAATGCGGAGCAGCTGACCGAAGAGGGCCTGCCGTTGCTAATACTCTTTTACCGACCCGAGGTGGACGAGGAGGCAGTACGAGACTTCAAAATTATTATTAAGGATCGTTTGTATGACGAACGTGACAAAATGAACTTTGTGACCGCAAGTGGCGTGGTATTTTCACACCCGCTCGATAGACTCGATAAGAATGTTAAGGATTTGCCATTGATAGCAATCGATTCGTTGTCTCACATGCTCCAGTTTCCTAACTTCAATGATATTTATGTGCCGGGTGCCTTAGACCAGTTCATCTGGGACTTTTATTCCGGCAAGTTGCATACGAAGTATTATGCCACACAACGTTTCCCCCAGACGTTCGAAGAAATTTTTGGAATACACACATCAGAGCCCGGTCCACCAGCCTCGGCGTTTAGTAATCTGCGTCCGTCTCAGAAGCGTTATACGCTTTTGCCCAAAGACGAACTCTAATAAATAATTAAGTCGATCTTACCTGTGGAGACATTTACATGCTACAATAGACAATTTCGTTAACAAGACCTTCTAACCACAAACCGCGAAATCCCCTTACGATTAATATACGAAATAAAGTCAAGAAAACAAATAATAATAATAAGTATGTTAAAAAATAAAGAAAATGGCGAACCGCTGGGAAATACTTCACAATTTAAATTTCAATTTGCGGAGATTCAAGGGTTCTGAGTAAATCTAAATCTATATATCATCTCCGGACTCCGGCAAATAACGATTGCAGTGTCTTGTAGAGGCTTCAGTTTTTAGTATTGGAAATAAATAAAATTGTTGCAAGGAAATATCAATTAGAAGGCTTCGATCTACGCCAGAACAAAAATGAAACTGACAACAGCAGAGCAGCTGAGAACAGAAGAGCAGCTGAAATGGAAGCTTTCTTTCTCAAACTGCATATGTGTCCCTCATACTTGTCGCCTTCCCGTAACTGTCTTTGTGTTATCTTTTTGCTCTGGGATTGGCACCAGAAGTTTTACACTCTTGTAACCTCAAAAAGCCACAGCGATAATAGTTTCCATAAAGCAGAGAATTTTTTAAAGAAATACAAACAATATTATAATATAATTATATTATACTATATATATATATATATATAATATAATATAATTAATTACCAAGATTTCAATATCCAGTGTGGGACCTTTCCAGCCGCCTTAGCAGCACGACTGTTTCCAGCATTTTGGGGCTCCGCCAACCTGAGGCAGCCGTAGCCAACACAAGGAGATAATCTGATTTAGCCATGTCAGTCTACCCCTTTTTTAGTCTGTCCATCTGTCTGTAGGTAAGAAAATTAATCCCTCAGTTTTCGACTTAGTGATTTGAAATTTTCCTTGGGGTTTCTTTTCTTTATTTTAATTTGGATATTCTGCAACATTTTTATACAATAAGCTTACTGGGTGCTACAGTAAAAATTCACAGGTCCAGTACTCCACTACCTTATGTATAATGACCATTACTTTCACATAAGTCAAGTCAACGTTTTATAATAGCTCTAGGTAAGATCCTAATGGTCAGTTGTACTACAAAGACGTTTATTGCCATGCTCCGAGTTTTCGCATTTAATTTTCGTTTTATTGGACTCAAGATTTTCCTTTGTATTGATTTGTAGACTCATTCCGGTATTTTCGAAGTGTTGGTTTGGTTTGTGTACTCAAATTGTATATTATTTTAACCTATTTTCAAAACATATGTGCATTTCTTAAATATTATCTGTGCCGTGGTTTTTGCTTAAACTATTTGCTTTGTGTCTTGCTTTGCTCCCCCTAAAATTGTTTTTGTTCATTAAATTTTATTTTTTCTCTTCTCACCACTTAATTTGCTCTTAACATCCGAGCCTAAATTGGTCTTGCCCGACATCTTTCAAATCTTTGCAATGTACCGACGCTTAAGTTGTTAAGTTCTTACATCTGAACACACTTTCACAGCAGTTGGCTGTTGATTTTAAATATGGTGCAAATATCATTATCCTTCTAAGGATTCTTCATTTCAACTGCAGTCCGGCATGGCCGGTACAACAGGTCCTTCCACCACCCATTGATCTATTTCTTTGCCAATAACATCCGTCAATCCTGCATCAACTTTACTTCATACGCCTGGGCTTAATATTTTGATTTTGAATCATTCACTCACTGTCCCAGGTACACTTTCAACACGTACCAAGTGTCTTCCTACTTTCTATTCGGTACTTTGTTCTATGTTTATACCTGAGAATATTACTACTCTATTAGTCCCTGAATATCTTCCTGCTCCACAATCACCATTAGCCCTTGGGCCATCCATAGCAATTCCCGATTCTCCCACTTAATCCTCTAATCAGCCTACGTAACCTGTTGCATCTCTCTCCCTTCCGCTACCTTCGAAAATTACCACACCGCTCCTATATTCCGCGACTATACCTAATATAACCAATACCAAATCAGTAGTGGCTTCTAAGTCCGCCCCTGCTCTTACTGTGGTTGCTCCCCGACGACACGTATTCCTTGCGAGGTTAGCAGCCAACACAACCTCACATAACATTATTTCTTATATAGCTGCCAAAGCTAAAGTTAAGAAGACTGCTCAGAAGTTCACTTTTTCTAACCCTCGAGATATTGCGTCAGTTTGTGATGCAAATTATTGGCCGGAGAATGCTGTCGTTCAGGAATTTAAACTTCAACATAAAATTTTCGACTTGCCTTAACTTCAAAAAATGGAACTGTTGATAATTCTCCAAGAAACTGACTCCTCGCTCCCATCATGTAGTCGCTCCAACTTCGATTTCCTCGACTTTAAATAGGTTATTGTTTATTATTTGTTGGTTTCTGTGAGCCTACTTATCTGCAGCATTGTGTCTTTTGTCAAGCTTACAACCTGCATTATAACCTGGAGTCTATTTCTTCATTATCTGATAACTTAAAATATAACCTTTTATCCACCGCTTTTATTTCTTTTTTAAGGCTCCGTAGTATTAGGTTATCTTTTTTAGGAAATGAACTCTTAGTAAATTCTAAGCCGTAGTTTAATTTTTGAATGCTTAGTTGTAAACACGTGGTATTATTATGTCTGTAGCCAAGTAGAACGTATACATTAGCCTTGGTATCGCATGCTGACCAAACAAACTAGCAATAAGACCAGCTGACCTGTAACTGGGTGAGTGAGATCAGTGTATGGTCACTTCGACCCTGCTAAGTCTACGTAAAACAAAATTAAATAATTGCTTAGTATGGACGAATCATAAATCCAGGAAAATATTAAAGGGTCGTATTTGTAATATGTAATCCTTCAATGCAAATGGTAATGTAATAATGTTTGTGAAGACTCTTTGATTATATTAATTGTTACTTTACGACAACCAACTGACCATTTTTATCAATTGACTGAGTGCTCATTATTTCAAAAAAGAAAAAAACCCTTTACCTTTGTGCGTACACAGTACGAACATAAACAACAATAGCAAAGAATTTAAGAAGCAGCATAGCATAAACAACGAAAAAACGTAAGTTTTAATGCTTAGTCTTGTAGTGGTTTTGCAACAACTTTATCCTAAAAACCAAAGGGCCCGGTACTTTGATTTCCCGCTGCAGTCTACCTGACTCGTTGCTGATGCCCCCTTTTTGCTTTGGAAAACCACACGAAAGGCTAACCTGGCCGAAAGGTTTCAGCCGCAACACCTGGCACAACAATGCGATGTCAAGGCTGTGCTGGGGGCACCACTGCTAATGGACCTTCACGTCCGCCCGTTTACTTCCAACGAGGTGCCCTGCCCCATTCAACGCCTAAGCAATAAAACGCTTCTGATACGATCGAATATGCAACCGGAGAATTCACTTCTCTTGATAATATTGATATTTAACACTATCCTAAGGGTGGAGTATTCTCTTACCGCCTGGAAGTTTGCCGAAATCACAGTTATTAATTAGCATGGTAAACCCGAGCACTGCATCGTATCGTCCAATCAGTCTCCTGCCTTTAATCTTCAAGATGTGGGAAAGACTGGTTGTCAAAGCACTCTGAAATGGTCGAATGGCAAAATACTTGGGATGCATATTAGACCAAAGGCTGCCATAACCAGAGTAATAAATAGCTGCCGTATAGTGCACAGACAAATTGTTGCTCTGGCTTGAAGGTACGGAACCCAAATTTGCTACCTCTAGGATTCAGATTAGAAGGGTACAAACCCTGCAAAATAAAAACGTATGCATTATCACTGGGTGTCCCTGGTACGTGAAGAATTTACATTGCACAGAGACCTAGGCATTGGTATCCGTGAAGGCCGTCATTCCCTCATTTATATGTAGGTACAATGACCGGCTGCAGACACATAGCAACCCTTTCGCAAGAGAGCTGGCCACTACGATATAAGAAGGCGGAAGGCGGCGCCTAAACTGTAAACTAACTAGCAGCGATCATACTCCCCGGTTAACGTCACCACGTAGTGTCCTAAACTGTTTTCTTTTTTCGTCATTTGTTGTAAAAATTAAGTTTATAAAATTCAAACTAGGTGATATTATAGGCATTATAGAGTCCGTGTTTGGAGTTGCGATAAATTAAAAAGATAAAAATAAAATTTAAAAAAAAAACAAAAAAAAGGAAAGTCACTTCTATAGCGCAAATGTGCTGTTTAAAAAAAATAGATATATATTAAAATAGGTTCAGTATATTTCGCTCAAAAGCATGCACGATTCGTATATAACAATACTTTACAATAGTATAGATTAAAAGTTATTAAAAGATTGGTTATGGGTTTATATAATATAAAAGGAAGAAGAACTAATTTAAATACCAAATTATGCGGGTATCTACAAATCAAAGATAAGGTAAATAAGGAAAAGCAAAAAACGTTGTCATTAAACCAGGTTGATGAGGCAGCAGCTGCTGCCAGTGAAGTTAACGGCCACCACCGTAGCCGAAAGGTCAAAAGATGACGTCATACATGGCGAGCGCATGCGACACTTGCAAAGTGCAGCATATAAGTGTTCACCAAGTCGAGAGAACAACGTGAAGCATGTCCGACGTCGCCTCCTAAATCGCACAGGCTTGGTCTGGCTTCAAAGAGGAAAAAGGAAGAAAATGTGTGCAATCGATGTGGTGGGCTATAAACCACATGGCGGTGGTCCGCTTTGGAGCTATGAAGAGCAACCATCGCCACGCCGTAGCCAAAAGCCTGAAAAACACCGCGAGGTCGGCTTCGACGATTGTGTGCAGAAATTAATGAATGGGAGTGGTCGTCAACTTTATTTGGGGCCAAGCATGAAGCTAGCAAGTTAAAACAACAACAACAACAATAACAATAACGGCCATAACAACAACTACAGCAATAAGCGCTGCATCCGCTTTGAGACTTCAACGCCGACGGCGTGCCGAAGCTGACGTCGCCATCAGCTGCACATCATGCGC